>LQNK01001022.1:23780-75692 GCA_001586405.1 Phoebis sennae
CCACATTCGACTATATTGATATGAAAATCGCCTATTTCCCCCCCCCCCCCCNNNNTCCCTATCTTCGTATCCCCCACATCGATTTCGCTCATCTTCGCACTGATTTTGTTAACAAAGATTTAAATTGGTCTAGTAACTCTTAGTTACATTATTGACTTATTTTTCATTTAGCACACTTAACAGTCCACAGTGAACATAAGGATACAAAAATTTAATTGGAAATATTTAAAGATATGGCAAACTTCACATAACTTACAGATAGTACCTAATATCTTAAAGCTAGGTATTCACTGTCGAATATTTGGTTAAATTTGGAAAATTCTTCGGTGGGTACCTAGCTTAAAATATAACATACAATATTGTTTTGTCTATTCCAGTGTATATATAACATATAATAAGTATATACGTATTATTGAATTATTTATTTTATGTATGTGCAACGGCCTGTGGTCGAAATTACCTAATCTGAGAAATTTGGGGTAGTATTTCATTGGTTTCCTAATAAATTATTTTAATGATATCTGCCCATAATACTATATCTTTTGTGAGACCTTAGCGTAGCGTTTTTAGGTGTATTTTTTTAATCTAATTGTTTTTCTAAAAAAAGAGTAGGGGGACATATGTTAGGACTTTAAAAGTATCTTTGGTTGATTTGGCTGACATTGAAAAAAAAATGGTTTTAGAAATCTCATTGGCATTTTTAAAGAATTGAAATGAAATGAATACACTTTATTGTACGTCCCATAAAAGTATTTAAACATAGAACATAAATAAAAAAAAACACAAAAAAGACCTGCCTAAAAACACCTCACACATTTTTTTTAGGTTGAGTTCCTTGTATGAGGGGCTCCCTTTAATATTATTAGTTTCGGAAGTCGTGGCTGTGACATATGGACGAATGGATGGATGGACAGACAAACATACGGATGGACATGAAAATTTGTTAGGGTTCTTTTTTTTTACCATTCGTCTCCCTAATCTTACAAAACTGAGGCAATTTGATTTCTTTGATCCTAAATTTATAATTTGAAGATTTTTAAGATATAGTAAAATGGGCGGTGTATTCTAAAAAACGTATACTTAATTTTAATTTTCGCCCAGCGAAATTCTGTAGGCATATAATAGGATTATATAATTGAATATATTACAATACGTTGTAAATGAATAACAAAATTGACGAATAATATTTATTGAAATGAGAATTCCTTGCTGATTATATCCGAATACTCAATGGATACTTAACTTTGAGAAAAAATATCTTACTTTCTCTGTCACTCAATGAAGAGATCATTAGACGGTAAAGTTGAGTATCCTTTCAGTATTTGGACGTGAATGATTTTATTTTAAGTGAACTGAAAAAACAACCATTTTAGTATTATTCGTTGCTAATATCATAAAATTAGTGTATTTATAAAACACCTATAGTAATTACAGGGCGTTTTTTTTAAGTGTGTCCATTTTTTTACATGTTCAAAATAGATAACGTAATCGATTTATGAATTAAAAAGCATATTTTTTTTTAACATTTTAGTGTCCTAAAAAGAAAAATTATGGACATAGTGACTAGGTACGTTCTACGTTACCTAGAAATTATTATGTCCATAAGTTAACCATATAATGAGATAATAATAAAAGAGCATTAGTAGTAATGTGCGTGTTAAATACAGAAAATATGTAAGTAGGTAGCATCGATGTTGTATATTAATGAAGTATGAAACAGTGACAGTAATTTACTTACTTTCTAAGGTAATTTTCGATACTAATACATACATTTAATATGACTCATCTTATATATATAACAAAGACGGGTTTGTAACACTCATAACTCGAGATCTGCTGGACCGATTCGGTTGAAAATTCGTAGGGTGATAGCTTAGGACCAGGAGAATGACATTAAATACTTTTAATCTCGGATATCTCACGGGACAGGCTATTTACACGTGTCAAACCGCGGGTCGCAACTAGTTTATATTTATATTTTTATAATAAAATATGGACACACATTGAAAAACTACCCTGTATTAATTCACAAATATGATAAGTAGTATAGTTGTAGCATTTATATTGCAAGTAATGTTCAAATAGATTAATGAAAGTGATGATTATTGATAAATATGTAATTTAGTGTGATAGTAGCATGTTTTAAAGGTTATCGCACACTAAGATAGTGTCACCACTTTATTCATGTATTTATGTATTTTCTATCAATCAAACGACTTTAAAATGTAAGTATACAGTTTTTAAAACAGTTGAATTTTGCAAAAAAATTAAATTCATGGTCTCTAGTGTGCGTTAACCTTTAAATATAATATTATATGAATTGAATTGATCACAAATTTACGCACATAATTTCACATTGAATAAGTATTGTATATATTGAAATATGCGTAGAAATTCTAAAATGCCTGATGTTAATCTTAGTTTGAAATAATTAATTATTGTATTAAATTATTTTATTCTCTTTTGAAATAAATATCGAACTTATTAAAGGAAGTTGACACTAAAAGTTTGTTGAAGTTTTTTCTGGCACATGCAATTAATACACCCGTATTCACAAACAATACTGTGTAAGTAGAGAAGTAACGCTATGCAAATTATGACATTTTCCAGTGCGTTCCAAATGAGAAGTCTTATTTAAAGTTATTATTTTTTTATAGATACAGTTCATGGCTTAAAATGACTTATTACAATAAGACTTATAATGAAAATATTGAAACTTTTTTTTGATTGTATGGTTTTCAAAGTTACCGTTTCTTTGGTACTATTAAACTTTAGTACAAAATATTGTATTATTAGAACTTACACCGCCATAGCTTTTTGTAGTTAAAACCTTAAATAAGTTCATATTATGTTATTATATATCCATTGTCAAATAGTAATAAATAGATTTGAATGTGAAAAAAATAAGTTAACTTAAAATGAAGGAATGTCAAAATTGCAACAAATTTCTATAGCTGATTTTGTGTGTTTGTTAAAATTGTGTCAAGAACGGCGTATGTACCGAAAAACTATGTTTTAAAAATATTATATAAAATTATAAACAATTGAGGTTTAATGTTGCTAAAACTAGAATGTAGAACATCGCAAATAATTGAAGTGTTATGTACTTTTGATACAGTAGTCTGATTGGTCATTTATTTATTGTAATTAGTTTAAGGTATTATGAGATAAATAAAATTATCCAATGTTATGTTGTAGTTTAATTTTGCCCTACATTATAGGTATCCAAACTTTCACTTTATATAATTTGGTGGATTATCTACATTAAATCTAATAAATAAATATTCCTGGACATTTAACACAACGCCATCAAATCCCAAACTAAGAAAAACTTGTACTATGGAAACTATATAACTGATAGACATACTTAAACATATATATTATTTGGAAATACATACATACTATAATACGACAATTGAACACCTAGGCAGTAGAAAATTACAATGTTCATGACATAATAATTTTCTACTCGTGGGGATCGAACCCACACTCTCCGGCGCAATAGATCATTGCCATGTCCACTGCGTCAATCGGGTCGTCATAATGCAACATATCTTTTTGTATGTAAAAATAAATCGAAGCAATAACGTGAAGAACCCTTATTCTGGTTTTATATGCTTAGCTATGCCAATGGACAAATTTGATAGAGCATTAAGAGTTCAGGGTCGAAGGTTTGTCACCAAGATTTTGGTCTTCATTATTATTGACTGGGTGTGCCCTGCGGTTTCACCCGCGTATGTTTCCCGTTCCTGAAGGATTTCCGGGATAAAAGCTTTATCCACTGTCCTTCCTCGTATTTCAAACACTATGTACAAAATTTTATCCGAATCGGTTCAGTCGTAGGCGCAAAGAAAGGACAGATAGTCACTTTTGCATTTTTAATATTAATAAGTAATGTATATTTTAATACTTTTTTTTTCAAGAAAAGTCATTAAAAACAGGTCATTCCTCGGTCCATTCGTTCATTACTAAAAACGCTCTTTCAAATATTTAATATTTCCGAACGATATTTCGTCGAATTCGATTCAGTGTATAAATAACTCGCCGGGATTGCAGATGATTGATCAGGAGGCTGTGGGGCGCGCATGCGGGTTCTATCCTTGCGTGGTCCAAGTGAACACTCGTTAAATATTAATTAACGAGTTCTAAAGCTTTATTGGTACTCTTAGATTACTTATTAACTATTACTCTCAGATATCCAATGAAATTTTGTCACGCTGTGCGTATCTTTCAAATAAATAAATTATATCGAGATAGTTAAAACATTGTTAATGGTAATTTTGGTTAAACAAGGTCCAAAAAGCGCGTGACCTTTAATCTAAATATTTATTTAATTTACATAATAATTAGATTCTTTTTACATAATTTATGAATTTTTTCCTAAGTAGTAAAAAAAATTTCATGCTTAATTTATAAAATTATAGTTTCCGTCTTTCGTCCTTGAAGTCGGTAAACGCCCAGTTGTTATCCAATGTGCCAATTACTAAAACATCGCCTTTAAATTGTACCACAGTTTCATGTATATCCAATGTTAGTTCAATGCAAGGCACTGGCCGTGCACTATGCATTCGTTGCAATCATCACATTAAATTCAATTGTAGGAATAACATCTAATAATCGCAAAGCAAAGACAGCGAAAATTGGTGTTAAATAAAGTGTGCGGCTAGCCAACCTGTTGATATGAGTCAGTAACCGTTTCTTACGATCGCTGAGTATTACGCTTTCAACATGAGGTTAATACTCCGCACAGTCGTCGTGGACAGGTACATCTATCTACGCAACAAAAGAAAATGGAATTTACTGTCCATCTCTCTATTCATATTGAGCTACGTTATGTACCTCAAATTCACTTTTGGACCAGGCTTTTCATTCGCTAAATGGGACTGGAATGACGACATATCCTGCTACTTGAACAAAGACGACGTGTTGCCATCGTTTTCTGATATGACTCCTCCACCACGGTCCATATTTTTTAGCGATACATCCTGTAATATCCGTTTATGGGAGCCAAAAGATGCTTGCGTCGTTGAATCCGCTGCAAAGGCTCATGCCAATTCGAATGTGTACGTCTTGTTCAACAATCCTCTGAAGAAGGAAGATTTGGAGACCAATAAGATGATGCGGGTACTTAAGAAAATCTCGAATGTGCAGCTAGCCAGAGTCAATATAGAAGATTACTCTGTGGGAACTCCCGCAGAAGGTTTTATATCGGGCGGCGGTCTGAATAATACAGAATGTCCTATATTATTAACAGAGGGCTTGGTGAAGTATCTGACCTTGTACAAATGGGGGGGCGTGTTCATGGACAAAGATCTGATTGTAACAAAGTCGTTGAGCTCCTTGGCTAGAAATTGGATTCCTCGACTGAATGATGCCTCTATCGGTTCCGGGATAATAGCGTTTTCAAAAGACGAAGTTGGCAGAAACATAGCGGAGAACGCTTTGCGGTAAGTTTCCTGCGACTTCGGAATACTTGTCTAAAACTTTGAACACTTAGCATTTTCAACGAAGTTCGCAACTTGTAGTTAAACTGAGTAACAAACAATCATAAAATCAGCATAATAATCCACAACAGTATGATTAAAGTATTTAACTTAATATGAATACAAAATATTGTTTTCAGGGATTTGATAAAGAACCACAGAAGTTTTGACTGCAGAAATGGTGAAAATGTGATGGCTAAGATCGTAGAACAGGAGTGTTCTTCTCCAGACCCCGTTTCTAAATCTGCTATGAATTGTAATGGTGAGAATTATCTGTATATTATTATTTTTATTAGGAGTCCCGCGGCTTCACCCGTAGATACTAGAAAGTTTTCAATCTTCCTAATGGACGGACGAGTCTAGAAAATCTGAAAAATTTGTTAATTTATCCTGTAAGTTTTTGTTAACTGATCAAATTATTTTAAAATAGGTACTTCGTCCCTTTTCTAAAAATAAGTCAGTAAATAAAATATATAACAAATTTCGTAGGTTCATAATGACAAGTGTGATTAAAAATCTAACTTGGAAGTGTACATCGGACATTAATATTTAGTTTAGAAAATACATGTTTTATAAGATTTAGTTCCATTTAGAACCATCATAGAAACTTTTTACGTTTGTGTATTTTATTGGAATAAGCAATTCAGAAAAAGCTCAAATCAACCAAGATCAATCCACAGGTTTCGAGATCTACGGTTCGCAGTTCTTCTACCCAATAGACTCGCGCCATGTCCAGGAGTATTTCGAGTCGGGAGAATTGCCGGGTTACGACACCGCGTATACTTACTACTTATGGAGTCCATTGACCTTCGGTGGGGGGATTCAGAGGATACCCTCGCCCACGTCGAGGATGAGCAAGCTTGCACGGAAACATTGCCCGGCTACGTACGCTGCGTTCCCAAATAGGTTTTAGATGTCGTTGGTTCAACCGTAAAGATGTAGATGTGGTAAATTATAGGGCCTCGGAATATCGATTTCAATTGACACCATTCTTAATGTATTGGGACAGTAAGAGAGAGGTCTCAATCGACACTTACATTCTTAAGGTATTGAGACAGTATACAAGAATTATTGATAGATCAATAAATTTGGTCCTGAAATATTGGTAGGGCGTAAAGCTTTTTAATGCCCTTAGCTGGCTACAGCTGTGGTATAAATGTCTAGTTATACTGATAGTTAATAATTATTGGCTATCTGGTTGTCAGTTTGATCGACAACAATTAGAAGTTAGTAAACATCTACTGGGATGGTGTCTTATGAAACTTGGCGAATTGTTTTACTTTGCCCGAAAGTTCTGAAAATTTAGCAGCAGATATTATTGCACCAAATACAGTGACACAAGGACAAAATAAACTTCTTTAACTGGAATTTGTTCTTTGAGACATTAGATTTTGGGTTAGTTTTTAAGTGAAACAAATTTGTAGGTCCCCAAATTTCACTGTATTACATCTAAAAGTGATCGTATATCCTTGTCTCGCACATGAGTCTTATATGAAAAGCGATACTTATATAAACATAAAATGACGTCATAACGTTGCGCTGTTGCCCACTTTGTATTGTTTTAAGCGCATTTTGCAAAGTGCTTAAATTAACATAATAAAAATAGTCATCATCCCAAATACTACTCTTTTTGGAAATACTTTTATGTTTATGGTCGAATGATCAAATTAAATAAAAAAGATGTTTATCTTTGGAAGATGCCTAAATATCGTTCTGTCCCTTTCTCTCTTGATTAGAGCGATAGTGAAAACATGACATTTAAGACCAGCTTAAATTTGAACATCGTTGCAGTATTTGGACGTAAGTTTTAGAATATTAAGTTTAGTTAAGTCGAACACTTTGATGTGTTTCTTGGTTGTATTAATGTGAAGATAACTATATTGTAATTGTAAGTAAATAATATTGTATTTTTGTGCACAATAAAGTATGGAGAAATAAAAAATAAATAAAAATTTGAAATGGCGTTTTAATGTCACCTCAACTAAATATTATAATTATTTTTATTTAACAGCAAAGCATGCGATTGGCCTATAATATAACCTATGGAACTCGGTGAATATACAGTAATGGTAAAAGAATTAAATAGGTAATATTAAAAACCGCAGGCTAAAGCTTGTTATTTATAAGTATAATCCGCTATACGGATGGGTGGTTTTGATAATTGGCGTACCTCCTATCGATGTTTGATTATAACATATTTCAATTATTCTTGCATTTCAATTTACCACATGATTTTCCAATGCAAGCCCTCTATTTTTTATGAAAGCTATATATTTTTGCAGTTTCATGGACAAACAAAGTCTTTTCTGTTTAGTTGTACCTAATGGTGAGTGATCATCAGAGCTAGGACCTTTTTTTGGGTGTTTGAATCAAGATGAAAAAACCTGTATTGTTTCTATTATACCCCGACATGGAACTGCAGATCTGACTGATGAGTAGCGATATTTTCTCTCTCTTCAGTCTACGTTCGTCCACTGCTGGACATAGGCCTTTCCCAAAGCACACCACTGAGCCCGGCCTTCACAGATTTTTACCGCCAGTTACGACCAGCCACCCTACGTATATCGTCACACTAACGTGTCGCAGAGCGTCCTACGCTACGTTTTCCGACCCGCGATCTCCACTCTAACACCCGTGTACCCTAGTTGTCCGCTCTACAGGCGATGTGACCAGCCCACTGACACTTCGGCTAGCTATGTCGATAGCGGTATTTTAATTATTTCTTTTTCCGTATCGAACTCGTATCCAAAATGAAATATCCATAATATCCCTGATTTGAACCACGCATCAGTGTCAGTGTAAATAGATGAGATGATGCATGTACCTACACGAATAAATCTTCTGTACCTAAGTACCTATTATGTCCTCGAACTCTGGAAGGCTCGTGTCTTAAGGTTCCTTTTGGCGATTTAGTACATTTGTGTCGTCACATGACGCCACAGCCCATCACTAGTTGGGAGTTAAGACCTAAGGATTGATATTTTGAATATATGCTTAGCGAAGAAAACATTTCAACATCGCGATTTAGGAAGTTTGACATTACTTGACACATTGAAATAAAATAAACCTATCTTTCGTAGTGCTGTAGACATAAAGGAGGTATAATATGTGGGAATTCACAGATATGTCTCTTCAATAAAGGATTGTTTTAGTAAACACTAATTCATATGTCCAGTTTCCCACAACATCGCTTGTAATCAGTCCACCAGCACTATCTTCTGTGCAATATAATTAATTATTCATTTCACATCATTCATGTGTGTTTGTTACTCTCACGCAAAAACTACTGAACCGATTGTGATGAAAATGATCTAGAATAACATATAGGCCAATTCTAATCCCGGAATTCCCATACGATCAGAAGTTAGATAGGCGGGTGAAACCGAACACATCCCAATATAATTAAACAATTCAAAAAATAACGTCGTAATTTCAAAAGCACATACCCAATTACTCGTGGTATATATTAAGCATCTATTAATTAATTACTAGTTTTTATTATTTGTTACCAAGTGCCGTATTATGTTAAATAACAGATCTATTGCACAATTCTCACGAAACGTTAAGCTACATTACTAATTTGCAAAAATAAAATTTATTAATTTGCCTTCAATGTCGTGATCATGTAATGTTTAATTATCGATCATTAAACTAATAGAACGTGTCATTGATAATTACTGCTAAAAATCTCTGTCTCAATTTACTTACAATTTGTTAATGATACAAGTGTTCTATCTACTGTCACCGGGGTTGGACACTAACAATTAAAAAATTCTTATTTTTTACGATTCAGTCTTTCAGCCACTCAGTGAGAGTATGGTAACAAACATTCAATTGGCAATTACTTACTCAAATTTAGTACTTATTAGTGAAAAATATTGATTTGAACAACAGTTTTCTTCTAACAAACCGCGTGTGTATAGATATAATACATATTAAAACAGTGTAATTTGTGTGTTATTGATAACAAGTCTATAAACGCCGCAAAATGTTTATTAACATTAAAATGCGTTATAGAAAGCTCATTTATTTTTGCATCTGTGTTATCGGTGCGTTTACAGTTTTGTATACCCTTTCATATCGAGAGTTAACATCAGAGGAGCTTGTGAATCAAACCAGAATGGACAATCTCTCATGCCATTATGTCCATGATAACGACGTCTTACCGGTATACGATTCGCGTATTTTTGGACCATCAAAAAAGTCTATTTTCTTTCATGACACGAGTTGCAAAGGTAGACTGAATTCTCGACAGCTTTGTGCTATCGAATCAGCAGCCAGAATGCATCCAGACAGAGATATAAATGTGCTTTTCAGTGGACCTATTTCAGAGTTTACGTTAATCACAAACCTTGCTGTATTAACCGAGTTTAGCAACGTGAATTTAGCTCGCATTTATATAACTGACTACGCGGTTAACACTCCTGTACAAGATCTGATAGTGAACGGTGTTCTGAATAAAACGAAGTGGGGTATAGAGAATACGTCGAATGTTTTGAGATTTCTGACCCTCTATAGATCGAGCGGTGTGTATTTGGACACTGATGTGGTGGTTGTAAAGTCATTTGATTCTTTGCCAGCGAATTGGATTGCAAGAGAGGATAGGAACCTGTTGAATTCTGCTGCTATATCTCTGTCTGATGACGATGTCGGTCGACGTTTTGCTGGGCTCTTTCTCGAGTGAGTATAGTTTTAATTGAGTTATGATAGAAGTAGATAGAGGCAAAACTTTGGGTTGATACAGTAGTAATATCTATCCAAAGCTTAGCGCCATTCTTTAAAGTGATCTTCTTTCTTTTACTAACAATTTGAAAAAGTTTTTTATTAATTCATTGTAGAAAGAAAAGTAACTATTTTCGTAGTATCAAGTTAAATGTTACATCATTCAAAAACGTTAAATAATTTAAACGTAAAGTTTACATTCTCATGATTGACAACTGAGAACCAGTTTATACTTCTGACAAGTTCTCGATCTTCATGCAAGTTTTTTCTCCAGGGAAGTAGTGACAAGTTACCGACCAGACATCTGGAACCACAATGGGCCTGGAGCAGTCACGAGAGTTTTAATGAGGGAGTGTGAACTGCACGATGTGACCTTGATGTCTGCTGAAAAATGCCAAGGTATCTATAATTTTTAAATATGTCTCTTTGATGTGAGCTGCATAAGGTTGGTTTGTATCGTTTGGTTCAGTATTTGGCCGACAGACAGACAAATTTATGACCAAAACAGATTAATTTTAAGGTCATCGTTAACTTACATTTCATTCATGTTATCTTAGATTATGTACCTACGCCCTTAAGTAGCTTCTTTGGTGGATAAATTTTTTTAATTCATTTTAAAACTAAGTAACAAAAGTAAAAAAAAATAGTTAAATTGTAGATACTTAGAGATTCGCTTAAGGTATACCTTAGAGCGATTGTTTAGATTCGCTTATAGAAAAAACCAGTTACACCAATCACTGATGTAAAATGCGCTTTAGCACCCCAACAAATAACCACTACGTTTTTTTTTCAGGTTTCACAGTTTTCCCGCCTAATTTATTTTACCCGATCCACTACGGGCATAGCAAACGTTACTTCACAGCTGGTTACACCGAAGATACCTCCGCAGCCTACATCCACCATGTTTGGAACAGGCTGACACACCACTTGGATGTTCCTAAGGACTCCATTTACGACAATTTGGCTAGGGAATTCTGCCCATCTGTCTATACTTTGTATGGTGATAAGTTTGGCATGTAATTTAAGCCTCATTCCTGTTTTTTCTAGTCAGTAATTACATATAAAATAATTCAGTAAAATGTAACAGAAGTTCAATAAAAGAAGTGGCAATGAAATATAAAATAAACTATTAATTATTGTAACCGAATTAGGTATGTATTGTATTTTATAATTTTTATCCAGGCCTAGGCTTCTAATGGTTTTATGTACAATATTACGAATGCTTATAGGTAATTAGGGTCATTACATAAATAAAGGGTGAAAAAAAAAGTTAATACTGACATTACTAGCACTTAATGCGCTCATGCCCGCTGTTCATTGTGTCACGAATTGTTTACAATAACCTAGTACCTAGACTATCATACGTCATCAGTTCTGAATCTGAAAAATATAGCAAAGCGCCATCTAGTGTGACCTTTTATTTATAAATTTTAAAGCTTCATTAAATTTTCCTATAATTAAATTACAAATTAGTATTTAACTATTTACGATGTAGATACATATAAGTTTTAGCTTCGTATGAAAGGCCAGGGAGAAAAAATCTGTTCAGCATTTTTTGTTCAATTAACAATATTAACTTTCTCATTAATAAAATTAATTGCAGTTTGCATATTGATGGTCACACAGCACACAATGCCATTTAATTATATTATTTAGAACTTTATCCATTTATTTTAACTTCTCTCCTTCAGATTGTTAAATAATGAGTTAAGTAAGTATACTTAAGTTGTGATTATGCATGTACTTAAATTCATATTAAAATATATACAAACCCATTTGTCCTTTTTGACATGACATATTATGTTTTAACATGTTGCATTTCATACAAAACTAACAATAATTACTAGAACTATAATGAAAGAAAGAAAGAAAGAAATAAGGCTGGTTCAGTGACCCAAAACTATTAACGCACACAGCCAAGTCTTACAATAGTGTAAAATAATCTTGTTATAAGTATAAATGCAACCTTTGAAACATCATGGTCAGATAAACAATACCCCAAAAATAGTCTCGCAAATTATAAATACTTACAAACATACTCTCTGAGCTAAGAGCCATCCCAATTCTGCGACCTTGTTTCGTTTGGTCAACTATACTTTTCCCTTATTATAATTATACCAATAATTTTGTTCTATTCCTAAATGTATCATTTAATTGGGACTTTCAAAAATTCTTTTGATCTTGACTATGATCACAAACACATAATAAGCTCTCACTTGTATTTTCACATTTCTAGTTTAAATTCAGAGTTAATAATTCTAGAACTATATACCACAAGCCGTGACCCGTGGGTTCACCCATGTACCAATTTACCCTGTTCCCATGAGATTAGATCGAAATCCTTTCTTAGCATCTGCTGAGGTAACAACCTATGTCATAACATCTACCTGCATGCCAAATTTCAGCCCAATCTGCTCAGTGGTTTGGGCTGTGCGTTGATAGATCACTACATCAGTCAGTCACCTTGGAGTTTTATATACATACAGGGTGGTGTAGTGTGGAGTGCAAGTATTCTATCACAACCTATACTTATAAAACAATTTAATTTTGAATTTTTAGTTTGTGTATATTAGTGAGAATATTATAGCATTTACTAGATAATAAGAAAATAGTAAACATTCTATGATTGCCTGGAATTTTACAAAATATCCAACTGGTGCTTAATTTTAAGAAATACTTAAAAAACATATCTTCTCTTAATTAATGATAGAGACAGGATACTAAAGAGTTGCACTTCAAATTCAAAATGTTTCCAAATCAGCCTTCTTTGAGGCGCTTTTAGAACATCATTTGCATTTAAATAATTAATATTTTTTGTTATTTATTTACCACCCATCCGGATGGCTGTCATTTCTGATTTCAGTATTAAGACATATGATATTCTATTCTTTAGTAGTATGGCAGTTATTCAATAACTTGTTTTCAACAATTGTCTGCAAATTAAAGGGTTCCAAACCACAGAAGTGGTCAAAATATTGCAGTTATGATAACAAATAGAATTATTTCCATCTAGTGAAGTTGATATATCAGGCGTCACAACAGCTTCCGAGCATTATGGTTATCATTAATGAATTATTTCCTATAGGTACAGATATCATTAAAGTGTATGTTTCAAATTTAAATTAAATAAAATGAACAGCTAATATAGCCATATTAGTTAAAATTTTTCAAAACCACTACAATTGAATTGGCACAGACAGCAATAAACTAATAAAAAAAAGGATGAAATTTTTACAAGCAATACAGTAACTCGAGTATGTCAATACAAACAAAATTAAATAAAATAATAATCCTTTCCTAAATAAATGTGAAAGAAACTAAAGGCTACTAAGTATGATCACTATAAGTTTCTAAGTGCAATCTAATGGTTATGTTGAATAAGGAATTTTAAATACAAACACAATATGCAGTTTTTTTGGAGTTTATTTACTTACAGTCCTATACCGTCACATCACTTCTTGGCGGCGGCACCTACTTTGGATTTCTTGGTACCACGCACCTTCTTCATTCTGTTCTTACGTTCCTTACGCTGTTTGCGTGTGGGCCTCTTCTTTTCATACAAGCCGTGGCGGGCTAATCTGTGTTTAGGCTCGAACTTCTTAGCGAAGTCAAGGGTGTCATAGATCAGCGCGAATCCTGTGGACTTGCCGCCACCGAAGTTTGTCTTGAAACCGAATACGAAAACAACGTCAGGTGTCACTTTGTACATTTTCGCCAGCTTTTCACGGATTTCTGTTTTGCTGACGGTGGGTTTGCCCGGGTGGAGGACATCGCAAACCATCTGCTTGCGGGCCAACAATCTGAAAACCATACGAACGTTGTCACATAACCTGTCATCGTGGGACGGACGCGTTTTACAACACATGAAACAATCAGTTTGCGATGATTTTAATAATATGCACTTTTACCTGTTGGTCATGAATTTGCGAGTACGGATAGTTGCTGTACCTTCACTCATTTTGTATTATTTTAGAGATTTCGGCGTACTATACGCACGTGTCCCCTAACAACTTCACAAGGAAAAAGAACGTGTTGGTGTTGCCAAGAACAACATTCAAATTTCCAAGAGTCACTTTTGGCATTTGTTTGACATCCGCTCACTTATTTTTTTCGTTCATTTAACTGAATAATTTATTATTAATTATTGCGCATAATAACTTTTTTTTCTTAATCAATAATTTCAATTTTATTTAACAATATAATTCAATAAATAAAAATTATCGAATTTACAATGGAATTTCAAATTGTTGCCATATTTTGTAGAAAAAAAGTGCCTGTGGTACGTTTATGTTAAAGTGCTTATTTTTAAAGATAAGATATTTATTCGGAAAATATTTTTAAAAATAATTTTTGGTTGGATGATATTATGAATTATAAATTACGTAATACATGATATTAAAACAAAAACTTGAAATCGTGCTAGTTAGATTAATTTATGGATTTAATGATGTTAAAAGTCTCGTACGTAAATTATTTTAACTAGTTATGTTAAATTATTATTATACTAAATTATTAGCTGATATTTGTCATAAACGTTGAAATCTGAACTGCTCAATAGAAACTGGTATAATGCTTTTGACAAAAAACCTCGTATCTAGTCAACAAAAAAAAAAAATAATTTCATTTGGCCGTATTTAGCGCCAAAATTAGATATTTAATAATTAGAAATAGAATCTCTTTATATTGTGGTAGGTAAGTAGTTTGTTATTAATTTTTGAATATTTGTAACAAATCAAATAGAAATATTATAACCACAACCTACGGATATGATTTATTAGAAGCAATGATTACTTACTACATTTAACATTAAAATAAGGGACGTATAACTTTAAAAAAGATTTTTTTTCACTTTATTATATATTCATTGTCTGGAGTCTGGACGTGTATTGTAATTTGTAATGTAAGAATTTCAACTTATTTTACACAACCTTGGCGCTCTAGTCGGCGGGCCGTCAGACAGACAAAGAGGCGCCGCAAGAAAAAGAATTCTTTAATGATTACGGAATGGAATTAACATCTTACAATGTTTACCTAAAATACTTAGGTAATGCTAAACATTATTATATTATTGTGTCAAAAACTTATTCCCTCAATAAGTATAATTCTTAAGTGTAAGACAAGTTAATTCTTATGACTACTTATGTTTTTCTACTTTGAAGAGTTAAAAAATTTCATAGCACTACCCTGAAACGAAATATAAAATCTACACTCATAGTTTATAGAGGAAAAGTTTGATTTGTTATTTGTTTGTTTGTTTGAATTGAATAGACCCATTTGAAAAAATCTTTTACCATTGGAATCCTTCATTATTCCTGATGAACATAATATGCTGTATATAACATCATGCCACGGCATTGGAGCCGCGCGGAACAGCTAGTATAAAATATGAATAGTACTTAAATTATGCAAAGAGTTATTGCTATTGTTATTATCAGGCGTTAAAAAATGAAAGGTTATGCTGATTACTAAGGGAATTTAGTAATCCCAGAATGACGTAAAAGCTACCCCACTTTGGTTAAAAAATGTCTTATCTTTGCTATATCGATTTTCCGTAAAAACAACTTAATGTTATTATATTTTGCAAATCACTCTCACGGGACCACGTCTATAACGAGCAAATATTTTAGTTTCTTTTCATGCAAAGATTAAATAGTAGGTACAGACGCGTATTATATTAAAATGTATATTGTTATTTATACCAACAGCAAAATTGTTCCGTTTTCACCTATTAAAGTCGATTTCAAACGAACGATTTTTATTGTTGATTACTTTAATACTTAAAGTTCTTCTAGTATGTATGCTAAAAAGATATGTAATTATGTCAATATTATTGAAATTTAATTAACTGCAGGTTAATCAGAAAGCATTAACATTGCATTTCCTTCGTACATTATGCTCACTTAAATTCTGCAAAAAATATTTTACGTCATTCTTAAATATAAATATAAAATAAATAAATATAAATTGAAAACTGAGCCATCTAATCCCAAACTAAGCAATACTTGTACTATGGACACTAGATAACTGATAGAGATACTTAAACATACTTTTTTTGTAAACATAAAATAATTACATACTATAGATAAACTAACACACAGACAGTACAATGTTCTTCACATCATAATTTTCTTCTCGTAGGGATCGAACCCACACCGTCCAGCGTAATAGACCATTACTGTATCCACTGCGCCAATCGGGTCGTAATAAAACTGAATAACTCTTAGGGTTACTGAGGGTGCGAATTCGATGTTATTTTCTTATTTCTGGTTGTTTATCTATTTATTGAATGTATGTAATTACAAAATAAGTATGTTTATCAGTTATCTAGTTTCCATAGTACAAGCTTTGCTAAGTTTGGCTTGAGGTAGCGTAGTGTTAAATGTCCCAGAATATTTATTTATTTATTTTTTACGGTAATATTTGATTAAAAAAAGTAAAAAAAAAACCCGAGCAAAAGCTCCAATAAAGAACATTTAAGCTGTGTAAAATTATTACTAATATATTTATTTTACTTAATAAATCAACAATTTTCTGTGTTTAAGTTTAAAAAAAATTCCAATGATGACGGATCAAAATTTAAAATTTCTCTTGATATCTAGTTTTGAAGAAATTTTGGTAGATAGTAGATATAAGATAATACTTATATTGACGTGGTATTAAGGATGTTTTGATGAAAAATGTTCGTGATCAAGGAAGATATGTATATGATACAAGATTAGTATTTTAACTAGTAATCTAATCTAATACCTTATTAATGAGTCATAATAAGGAGGATAACAATTAAGAGATAATTATAATTATACTGTCTATTGACCTAAATTAGATTTATTATCTATTTACAATCAGTTTACGAACGCAATATTAGAGTCTACCAAATTCCACATCTGTGATATTTTTCACGAATGTATTACGTCAGAGTTGCTACGACCACTGTAGCTAGAGCCTTGTCTCACCATACGACGTCATTGATTTTCTACGTAAAAGACGCGAAAAGAGGGGAGGGTGAGGTCTGCACATTGGTTGTGTACTACCATAATATCGATCGTTTCTGGGCGCCAGTTTCAGACGATAACAGGCGCTTATCGCGGTCAGTACTGTAATTCAGTTCGGAAATTGACAAATCAGTAAGTGTAACGAATTAATTTTTCTGTTGGATTAAAATTGTATTGTAATATTCTATGCTAATCGTGTAATTTCTTTTGTATTTTTTTTAATTTAGCGTGATAATGTAAGAGTAATTGTTGTATATTTTTCCTCGTTTCAAGAATAATTAATGAGAAATAATTTCATGCTTAGTTCTGAGCCGGTATTATCATAAGTTGGATAGGTAAATTCTTTAATTTGTATTTGTAATATACACAATGCTCTTTAGTTCGAATTTTTGTTCAGACCACGTGTGGCTACCGACTCTACATTGTTTAAAGTTTAAAAGAATCAAATAAAGTAAGTCGATATTGAGAATCAAAATAAATACGTTTGCTCATTGTTATATATTTTTATAAGTATTATGTGTTTATTTTTCAAATTTTCTCTTAATATGAACTTTTAAAATAATTCTACAAAAGGTCACTTGAAATTTATCGGAACCACAGATAATATAATACTATACTATCGGAACTAAATTATCCAATTTCTACTTTGGATTTCATTTATCTATTTGTTTTCTTTCATCGGAAATCTAGTATGAAAGAGAAATTTCAGCGAAAAATTATTAATTACTCGTTATATTCCATCAAATTTATACTAATATTATAAAGAGGAAAGATTTGTTTTTGTACCTATGTATTTTAGTAATAGGAACATTTATCACACAAAATCTACAGGACCGATTTCAAAAATTCTTTCAGTAATGGAAACCTGCATCTTCACTAAGTGATATAGAAAATTAGAAAGCTTGGCTATATGGTAACATTATATTACTTACGGGAACAAAGCCGCGCGAAACCGACAGTTTACTATAGGTTTGCTGAAAGGTTTCAATTTTAACCGACTTTCAAAAAAAGGAGGAGGTTATCAATTCGACCATATTTTTTATATATGTTACCGCATATCTACGGCGCTTATGGACCGATTTGGAAAATTCTTTGTGAGTCACTCTAAAAAGTAGAAAACAACTTACTATACATTGTCGGTGCCTTTATCTATTTTCAATTTAACAACATTTTGCACCGGCTTTGTATAGACTTCAATAAAAATAAAATTAAAGTTATTTTCTACTTTTTAGAGTGAGGAAGTCGGTTCCATTTTTGGCAAGAAGTTTTTATTAAGTTTCTAAATTTTATCATCGAATTTGCTACAGGCCAGTTTGAAATAGAAGCAAATGTTTAATATCTACAAATAACACTAATACGCTAAAATTATATTATAATATAGGTAATGTGTACCTATTTACATAGTCACGCCTGACATTATCATCTTATTACATTAAGAAGTTTGAATGGTCAATATTTGCTAAACGTGGTCGATAGGCATTTACTTTGTGTATGATTAAATCGATCACTTCAGTAGCTCACGTAACGTGTATTTACATAATATAAGTATATATATTTTAATTTTAATTTGTGTTCTTTCAATTACACAGTCTTTTGTCTTTTTGCGTTTAATTAATTACTGTATATATCCATAACCAATGCATTTTCCCAGTTTATAAATAGCTATTTTTAAATTTGAGTAATATAATTTAATCATACATAACATCGCAGCAACCTTTGATCTATGACTACATAATAAACATGTATTAGACATGCCTACAATATTCTTTTGTTGTACTCTTGTATCTGAATCTAACATCTTTATTTAATAGTAAGTTACGACATTCCTTGCTTCAATCCCCACGTCTACTTTCTGATGCGTATCGTTTAAAGCTCTTAAAATTTAGAGGTATTTATTTTAATATCATTAAATCATACATGGAAAGAATTGAACAAATTAGTTGAACAGTGATATAGATTCCTGAGATTATAGTTTAACAAAATACTTTGAAGTCTACATTCAATACCACATAGATAATTAATTAACTTTAATAAACAAAGTGATAATCGATCAATTAAAGGATGATAAAGTTCAATTTATATATCAGAAACATTATCAGTACAATGTAAAAGCAGGCAATTTCTGAATTTATTTCTATCATATAAATCAAAAAAATCTTTACAAATAGTTATAGAAAGAATTGGTATTAAGGTAAATTCAATAAAAATAAATTAATAAACTTCCATCGCGTTTTCTATTTGTACCAAGTTATGAACAAGACATCTAAAACAATTACTTTTAAATTATAATGTAATAAAGTGAAATTGAATGTTTTTTTCTCCAAATAAAAATGATATATAAATCCATCAAGAAATAAGAATGCAAAGTATAAAGTACAAGACATCTAAGTTCACGCAACTATCTTAAGGCCCCTCTACACTTCGGCAGACGGCGGCGTCATTTTGTCAACGGAGGGCGGATATATCGGGAGACGTATATTACGGCTATAGATATATTACCCCGCAGACGACATCGGCATATGACGTGTATGTGTCTTCTGATGTGTAAAGGGGACTTTAATTCTACGCATAATAAAAGTCAAGGCCAGGCTAGCTATTAGAAATAGGGATAAAACGCCCTACAAACTACAAACTGCAGTTCATGGTCACGCAAGGGACTATTTTTAACATTTAGTTAACGCGCAGTAGGTAACGTGATTTTGTTTTATTTTTATAAGCGTCAGTGTTTATTTTCATTGGAAAGACTCGCTGTGATGGAGGGCTTACATATGCGTAGTATTTATTATATCTAAAGAATTTTAATGAAGTAGAAGTTGTGTTACCGTTCGCAGCTACTATGTAATGTATTTTATGAATCACTACTCATATCAACATATTTGTATAAAGCTTACTGGAATTAGAACATATTATTTTGTAAAAAAATTCATACGTATTGTTGTCTAATATTAATCAAAGTGTGACTTATTTTTAATTTATTTTTTCAGGAGCTGTGATCTACGCCTTTTCTTCGTCCCATTTCTATTCTGTTCTACCGTGACGACCTTGCATGGGTCGCATCAAAACTGCATACTCTAGCCCTTTGATAAAGATCTTCATGGTACCTGTTGAAAACAAGCCGAACACCTTAAAACTAAACAGCGTGGCTAGGCAGTCCAGTAGATATTCAGCCAGAGATCCCAGATTAAGACGTTAATTTATCATCGGAAACTCAATTCACTGCCAGTATTATTCTTAGCATAGTTAGCTATGGAATTAGACGAAAAGATTACTGTAGTATTGAGAAATCGTGCACCAAAAGATAAATTAAAGTCTCAAGATGCTGTGCGCGAATCCTTGTTAACTGATTCGACGTCGGGTATAGTTAAGGGCGATGATGATACTACAAGTGTTGGCACATCCTTTTCTAGTCCAGAAGTTGAAGTTAGTAATAGTGACCTCATTACTGTTAACGGTAAGGCAAAGGAAAAAGATTCCAATGTACAATGCGCAAAAGTAAATATCGATGGAGATAACGATAAAAAAGAAATTTTGAATGACAATGATGGTAAAGAGAAGCAGAAATTGATAAGTGTCCCTGAGGTTCCTAAAGCGACAATACCAGATGGAGGATGGGGGTGGGTTGTCGTGTTTGCTTCATTTATTATATCAATGATTGCGGACGGTATCAGTTTTTCTTTTGGCCTATTATATATGGAATTCCTCGACGAGTTCAAAGCCAGTAAGGCAACTACGGCATGGATTGGAAGTTTATTCATCGCGGTTCCTCTTTTATCGGGTCCAGTAATGAGTGCTTTAGTTGATAGATACGGTTGTCGAAGTATGACAATATTGGGAGGTATAATATCGACGATTGGTTTTGTGTTGGCGTCGGTTTCAAATTCAATAGAGTTGATGATGCTGACTTTTGGAGTGATCGCTGGGTTGGGCCTTGGACTAGTTTACGTAACTGCGGTTGTTTCTATCGCATATTGGTTTGAAAAGAAAAGGAATCTAGCTGTTGGTTTGGGAGCGTGTGGGACTGGCGTTGGGACTTTCATCTATGCTCCAATGACTCAGTATTTTATTGAAGAATACGGGTGGAGAGGAACAATTCTCTTGTTGGCTGGTACTCTGCTGAATTTGTGCGTCTGTGGCTGCGTGATGAGAGATCCTGAGTGGTGGATCTTGGAACAGGAGAAGGAAAAGTCTGAAAGGGATGAGGAGAAATCTGTGAGAGACGACATGAAGTCTAAAAACTCTAGTTCCGCCTCAATTGCCAATTCTATAAATTATATTGATAGTGAATTTTCTCGTGGGAAGAATATGAAGCGCTTAATTTCAAAGGGTATTTCGGCTGAGAAAGTGATTAAAGACGAAGTGGCGAGTATACGTCGTCGTGAAATTTTGGTTTTGATGAAAAAGAAAAATGAAGAAAAGAAATCTCGGTCGTTGATAGATATGCCGTCGGACCTGACTAATATTACTGAGGTAAGTAACATGATATTCACGAATATAATAGCTTTAATATGCATGACTCGTCAATAATTATTGTTTTGTATATCTTTTCAGAATACTGGGTTTACGAACACAAGTAAAGAGTGCGATGATGGCATCAAGTACGTCTCATTTGCATGTAATATATACGACCGTGATATAGCTTCAAGGAAAAGTTTACCACCTAATGCGATTACTCAACAGATTAAAAATAAAGATGAACAAGAAAATGTTAATTGTGAAGGAAATAAAGATTCACATTCGGAGATACGAAGATCGATGTCTGAAGCCAAAGATTTGAGGCCGTTATTGAAACAGGATAGCAAAGAGAATAAACGCGATTGGTTGAAGAAACAATTGTCTGTGAACCACCATTATTTGCGTGATTTGAAAATGCCTTTGAATTCTATAAGTCACAGGAATGCGCTGTTGAATATCAAACGGTACAAGTTGAAGGCATCATCGTGTCCTGATATTTTTAAGAACTCAATGATGACGGTTAATGAGGAGGAAGAGGTATGTGGAATTTATTTATTTTAGAAATAAAGAAATAGTTTATTTGTTAAAACAAACATGAAAATAATAATAGTTTATTTACCATAAAATAAATACCAAGGGTGTACATTATTTCTTAATTATAGTTTATTTGTCTACAGTCATATTTAAAAAAAAAACTTTGTTTGTTTGTTTGAATTAAATAAGCTCAAAAATTACTAGACCGATTTAAAAAATTCTTTCGCTATTCGAAAGCTTCACTATCCACGAGTAACATTATGCTACGGGAGCGAAGCCACGTGGATCAACTAGTTATCAATAACATATGAACTGAGCTCTAGTCCCCACACTACGGTAAACTGAGTTATGTCTGATTATAATAACTTCCATGGTAACGACTTACAAATTTTAATGTAAACAATAATGTGTTTACGGTAAAATTCAGAGAGAAATTCATTACGATAACTGTTTAGGATTCAAAACTCGGATATCACTTTAGAATTTCCTCAATTTTCTTTTATTAGTCCGGTCAAATTAGACATTCGGTGCTACATAAATTCGCAACAAGCTGAATTTTGGTACAATTGTTCAAAACACGATTATAAACAATAGCTGAAAGTTCCCCATCATTCCCGTGTGTGGAAAAAATTTTATTCAAGGTCAAATGTCAAAAAAATGAGTTTTTCGCGATTTTCAGCAAAACGGTAAGTTTTATCAGAAATATACCTCAGACTAAAATTGTAGATCATTAAATTATCTATAAAAAATATATCAATCCTTTTTTGCTCACGAGACACCGTTTCGGAGATATCACAGTGTAAAAAGTTGGTCGTTTTAGTCGGTTAGTCGGAGTCGTAATTTTCTAATTCTTCTTGATTGATGATTCCACCATCCCCAGCAGAAGACCGTCGTGAATCAGTACTGCACTGTGTTTCGCACGGTGAGCGGGTGAACGAGGCCTGTATACGCATCCCATTCCTCTCCCATAATTTTCTACTCCTCTCCCTACTTCCTATCATTATACCTGTCCTTATCCCCTACCCTTCCTTCAAGCCGGAAAGGCATCTGCGATACTTTGATGTTGTAGATATTCATGGGCTGCATTCAGTCACTTAACTAACGTAACTGTATATGACGTTCTAAAAGCGTCTCGAAAGAAGCCAATTTGGAAAATAAACGTTTTGACTTTGACTTTAACATCAGGTGAATCTGCCCCGCTTGCCTGCTTTGACATAAAAGACTCTATTGTCCATAGAAATGGTACGACGACTGCGTCAGCGTCCTCGCGGACATGTTCAACGTGGAGTTATTCAAGGAGGTCACATTCAATCTCCTGTGCTTGGGCACCATCATCATCTTCGTGTGGTTCATCGTGCCGTACTTCTACCTCGCTGAGCACATGGTGCAGAACGGGTATAGTGATGATGATGGAGCGTTTATGCTGAGCTTGATTGGCATCACTAATACGGTTGGCATGGTAAGTAACACGACTCTATAAAAAAAATATCGTTTTTTGTTCTAAAATTTATTTTATGATTTTCTGTTTCATTATCATCAAAAAAGAAAATACTTTTTTTTGGTATGAAGTTTGCTTTAGTAATAGTTGTAGTAAAGATACTCATTTTCGAATTTTTTATAAATTTTAGTTTAGGTATTTTTAATAAAAAATATAAAAGTGTGCACTTTAAATTTCCTACTTTTTTGTAAGTTATATTGACAGTAAAACTCGATAAAAATATTTATTTGAATAGTTTCGTTTCCAATTAAAATTATATCCACAGCGATTGTCTAAATGGAAAAGCAAACTTTTTAATGCCATATGTATTTTTTTCGTCTAATTACGACCTACAGAATTGAAATTCAATGCTTTGGAATCAAAGTCAAATTTTGTTTTGACCTGTGTAATATGTACTGTACTGTACTAAACCTGAAGTATACTTTTTTTGTACATAGTGCACAGTTATTGTGTGCCCCAATAACGGCCGTTTTCAATAATGTATTAAAGATTATGGATAGATTGTAATCTCAGATTAAATGACATTTGATTGTCAAAAGTCAAAGGCTATTCGTCGACAGCATATTGAAATCAAAGTAAGTGCAAATAGATAGATTTGCCTGACTTTAGTAAGCAAAACAACTGATAGATGGAATATTGAAAACGGCCGTAAATGATGTTTCTTTTTGTTCTATTTCTAAATTCTGAAAAATATGTAACTAGCTGTGCCCTGCGGTTTTATACGCGTATATTTTCCATTCCCGTGGGGTTTTGGGATAAAAACTATCCTATGTCCAGGCCCCTTTTTCACAAATGCGTATGTCCTGAAAATCGGAACGAATTCATACAAATTTGGACAGCAACGTCTGATTTTCGGAACTTTCTGATCGGAAACGCATTTATGAATAGGGGAGGTCCTCTATTTAAAAAAAATCTCTGTAAAAAATGTTATAATGGTTAAGGCGTAAAGAAGAGTCATACAGACAGACTTCCTTTCTTTTCTTCCTTTTTTTACTCTCGCACTTATTTATTAGTTGTATATACATTAGTAAGGAAGTAAGGATTCTTCAACATATAACTGTGTCATTCCAAAATACCAATACACTACGTTCAATTCACTGCTTAGAAAAAAAATCACAAAGATAATCAAAATTTTTTCAGGTTTTATCACGTTATTAGATAAGGCGAATGATTGAATAATGAGGGCTAAAGTATGTAAATTCGCCGCTAGAGGCGCTAGTGTAGCGTCAGGTTAAATCAAATAAGTATTTGCTACTGTTTATAGGCGGGCTGCACGGATTTATTTGTTTACAAAATATTTGATTAATTTAATTCATTATTCTTATATCTTGACGATCTTTCAATTTTCTTCTCCGATTGGCACAGTGGATACGGCATTAGTCTATTGCGCCGGAGGGTGTGGGTTCGATCCCCACGAGTAGAGAATTATTATGTGATCAACATTGTAATTTCTACTGTCTGGGTATTAATGTATCTATAGTATGTATTTACCAAAAAAAGTATATGTAAGTATGTCTATCAGTTATTTAGGTTCCATAGTACAAGCTTTGCTTAGTTTGGGACTAGATGGCGTTGTGTTAAATGTCCAGGAATATTTATTTATTTATTACATCTAACGCTGTTAACAATTGGAATTCTCCATTATCCCGGATGAACATAGGTTACATAACATTGTGTATTTTGTTATTATTTTACGTCACAAATTATGAAGCTAGACTTTGTATATCCAACGGTCGATAAATTTAGATAAGAATAGCAAATCCAGAAAGCAAATGTCACCTGATATTTACGCGTCTGTGCCAAATTCCTGCACTTACCACTCGCTAAATATATCCGAAGGTTTAGGATATATTGGGAGTTCATTGAGATCGAGATGTGTGGATTTTGATGATAAATCATCTACTTACATGATTTTTAATAAATATTTTTAACCTTTGTTATGGACTAGTAACTCATGTATATTTATTTGTCTTAAAACGAAGAATTACATAAGGTGAGGATAAATAGTGAATATTTGATAGACAAGAGAATTAAAAACAACTAAATTGAAAAAATGGTATTGCTTTCGCTAGTTAAGAAACCGTTGGGGTTCGTTTGATGCTAGGCTCTGGACATGTCACAATATGTGCCTAAATCTAGCTTTAATACATATGCAGAATGACATTAATCCTTATTTCTTTTCCTTTCTGATATTATGAATGCTAAAGTAACTGTACAAAGATAATTTTAAACCCGAAAAAGGACAGAATAGTTTTTATTCCTATAATCCCACGGGAACGGGAAGTATACGCAGGGCATAGCTAGTAATAAACACATAATTTACCCAAATATTTCTACCAGTACGTAGAGAAATAATTAAATAAAATACTTTTTAAAGGATTTTAAACGCAGTTTATTATACATTATTTTACATTATTATTTAACCCGACGCTTCGAGCACTTTACAGCGAGCGTGGTCACGGGAGATTGAAGTGTATAATAAACCGCGTTTTAAAAGTATTATAATTATTTAATATGGAAAGTACTCGTGTTAAAACAAAAACAAGATAATACTAGAGAAATAATTCTTAATATCCACAACCAACTTAATTCTTATCATTAGATGTATTGCCATAGTACTATTTCCTTCCAGGTAGGTCTCGGTTGGATCGGGGACTTCCCCAGCGTGTCAATCGGCAACCTGTACGCAATTTGCCTCCTTTTCTGCGGCGCCTCAGTAGCGGCCATTCCTCTCGCAGTCCCCCACTATTGGCTCTTGTCCTTCGTCTGTGGAACCTTCGGTCTGATGTTCGCTGCGTCTTTCACCTTTGTTCCTAGTTTGTTGGTGAAGCTGGTGTCATTGGATGACTTTACGTCGGCGTATGGGTTGGTGTTGTTGGCGGAAGGGATTGGGCATCTGATTGGACCGCCATTGTCGGGTAAGTCCTATTGTAAAAATGTAAAACGGAATGTTTTCTTTAAGTTTTAGACTCGTATTCACAAATATTACCATGAATAAACCCATAAATCCCAGGCTTAATTAACGTTGTTAAAATGTAATACTGAGTGTTTTCTTTGAGTTGACACCCGTATTCACAAATAATATTATGAGTTCTCACAGCGCACAGGGCTCCATTAAATTATTCAGAGACGATACTTGGGTGGCAGTTTGTCATTTGGCTTTTAAATTAAGTCTCGTACATTTATAATTTTCCTAGATTTTGAAGAGAGGCTTGTCTTTTGGAACGCATTGAGAAATGTACTTCGCATAGTCTTCTTACTTTACGTACTTAAGTATTGTTTATGAATACGGGTGTTAGTCGTGAGTGAAAAACATCACTCTGGTTTCTGTCTGGTATGTAATTAATGTTTCCTGGTAAAATTACGTACACTATTTCTTTATGTCTCATATATAATGTAGCTTATTTGCGTTTCATTTTAAGTCGATCTAGGTCAGGGGTAACCTTTTGAGGCAACGGCAACCTTTTGAGTCCAAAGAGTCAATAATTGCAACTTACTATTTTCAAAGTTTTTAAGATCCACAATATGATATCAGCGACAAAAAATTAAGTCAAAAGCGGTTATTAGCCATGCTTGTAATCATGTTAGAAGCGGATACCAACCCCTGAACTAGGTAATTACCTATTACTTCTGATTTGCAAATCTCTCATGTTTTTGGAAACAAATTTTCCAAGCCTATTAATGTTGCGGTTAAATTGCGGTTTCTTTTAACTAATTGAAATATCCCATTATAGCTGTGTACATAAAAGTCATTATAAAATTCTCCAGGTCTAATATACGACTTGACATACTCCTGGGAGCTGTCGTTCTACCTGGGTGGGGGGTGGATCATCATCGCCGGGGCTCTCACTGCCTTCATCCAACCCATCAGGTCCTACCAGCAGAGGCGACAGGAGCAGACTAGCGAGATTATTTAAATTTGCAATACCAATAACTTCCTAACCATTTCCACGACGTCACGATTTGAAAGAAAGAAAACCAAAAAAAAACAACATTTATTTCAAAATACCCACACTAAAAATAATAATAAAAATAAAAGCTAGATGAGAAAAAAAACCGTGAAAAAGGTGTAGGCAGTGTATTCCTGGAAAAGGGTGTCCACTCAGCATAAGCTGTGATGATTATCATGCACAGCGCTGATTTTCAGTATATCAGGTTTGACGTATTCGTAGATATTCGTAGTTTAAATAATCAAAATTTCAATGGTAACTCAGGTTTACATAACTTGATATACCTGGGAGTGGGAGGTGGTTCTGAAAGCCTTCATCTAACCCATCAGGTCCTACCAGCAGAGGCGACAGGAGACTAGCGAGATTATTTAGATGTTTGCAACACCAATTTATGTGATTATCTCCAAGTAGTATATTATATGCAATTTAATCCTGGGGTCCGGACCTATTAAATCCAAAACTATGTGTAATATCAAGAAATGCTGAAAAAGCCCTTGAGAAAATTTTGACGAAAATAAAAACGGAATCATAGAATTAAAAAAATAACTTACCGAGTCAAATTGAAGGGATCGAACCTTTGATTTTTTAAACATTCTCTATTTCGCCGATCGATAGTTCTCTAAATTTGAACACCTTTTTTGAAAGAAATATCTCAGGCCAAAGTTGAGGTAATGGACTTTTTATTAACCTCAATAGTCAATTATTTTTTTTAATAAAAAAAAATATTTCATATGCCATATAATAAGTAATTGGAGTAATTGGTGATCCCTGGTCTAGACTCTAGATTATTTTATATTGATTATACACGCTAAAATTTGGCAATGATGCTGACTTAAATTGATTCCACATTTAATTTTAAGCACATTATAGGAGTTGGAGGTTCAACCTCATTTATATGCGTCAGGTTTTGCTGTATTCGATAGAATTAGAAAAAGTTCCTTCATTTATATTTAAAAGTATAAACCGTAAAGAGACCTACAAAGTATACGGTGCATTTCGTAGAAAATATTTATATTCATATAATTCATATAATTTGATAATTTACGCTTTTAGATACATTTTAGACTTATTTTACTCTTAAAACACCAAAACTAGTGAACGATTAAGCGATTTGTTTATATTTTGACCATTATTTGGCACCTAAATTTATCATTGTTATATTTAGACCATTATTTGGCACCTAAATTTAGTTACTAGTAGCAAAAAGCTGTCTGGAGACTGAAATTATTAAAAAAATATACAGGATTATAAAATATTAATAACGACAATGTTTCATTAAAAAACTTTTGACTATTGTGAATATATTTCGAATTTTCCTCAATTTACATTTTCACTAAATAACAACCGGTTCAAACATTTTTATAAATTTTATTACATTTTAATAAGCACAATTATTATTAATATTACAATTATACTTAATGCATTTCTAGTCAAATTATAGTATTATTATTAATAAATAATTACTATTGTTATCGCTTTATGACATGTTATTGATAACTATTACTTGTAAGAAATAAATAAAATATATTTAATTCCTATACTGAGTTTTGATTGTTCCTCGTAAATCAATGATAAATGTAAAATATTATGGCGAGTAGAAAATTATTATGTGATGAACGTTGTAATTTTCTATTGTCTGAGTGTTAAATGTTAATGTGTCTGTTGTAGTATGTTATGTATGTATTTACCTATAAAAAAGTATGTTTAAGTATGTCTATCAGTTATCTGGTTTCCATTGTACAAGCTTTGCTTAGTTTGGGACTAGATGGCGTTGAGATTGAATGTCCCGTAATATTTTTTTTATTGTTTATTTATTTTATAATTATACCACTCTAAAGAATATTTGTTCACTGGAATCTGAACACTTGATAAACAAACTTTTAACGTAAGATACTAAATAAAAGACCATTCAAGTTCTACCTCATTAAAAGCCTTTTTAAACCTCCGTCTGTATAGACAGACGTCTATGACTCCCGAATGATTGAAATGATTTCTATTTAGTTTAGACTTATATCCGAGTGTTAGATATATTTTATGAAAATTGGTTGAGACATTTAAAAGTTGAGAGTAGGGAAGGATAACCGAGTCTGCAAATATACTCGAATGGGGTATTAAATGAAAGAGCACTGAATTCAGAGTGCCCTTTAAAAAATACCTAAAACGATATTATTTATTATTCGCCAAAATATTATTTCGCGAATATAATAAAATAATAAAGAGTTTATTACAGTACACCGCCTAATACTAAACATAATAATTAAGGATGCTCAGATAAAAATGTTTGAACGATAACGTATTTACTATAATTGTTATTACTTTTTTTTCTTAAGATTTATAATAAGGCATAGTAAGCAATAGAACTACAGCAGCCCATGAACACCGGTAAGTGTCGCTGGTGTATTGCCAACTCGAAGGTGGCTTCCAATGCCCCCTCCGGAAGGAATGCAGGAATAGAAGGGGAGGAATATCAAGGCAAAGGAATAAGAATACAGGCCTCTCCCCGTAAAAACGTAGAATAACACTGCTTCACGCAATTCACTTCATTTTTCTGTAAGTGCGTTATAGCTTCGCTAGTACATGCAAAAATTCGTGCCAAAGAATAGTTCCTAATTTATATCGATATCTTGCAGGGTTAGTCGATAAGGAGACAAAAATAAATAGAAATGTGTGGATTAAAAACTCTTCTAATGTCAAATAAAATAATGAAAAATATGGAAGTTGCAATGTCGGCCAGCACCCGCCTTATTTAAGGTCATGAAGTTTATCAACGCAATAATTATTATTGTTAACCTTAACCTTTTTGTAAATAAATATATATTTTATTTTTTTATTAATTTGATAGTGAATTACTACTTGACGACATTCGACAATCCTTCATAGTTCATAAATCATAATTTGCGCTGAAGACTGTAGAGTTGGTTCTTGTGAAAATTAATAATTTTGTATTGGTTTTAAAACGTCTTTCCACTCGTACATTTTTAATTTCTAAATCTACAACACAAAAGAACATGAAACCTACTCAGTGACTAGTTAGTTAAAATTAGTATCTACATGCGAGCGTATGCAAAGCGTCGCCAAAATTCATGAAACCAAATAAAAAATTGCATACACGTGACGTGCGAATAGTAAAATTCCACTGAATCCAGGATTACAATAAACAAATAGAGCTCTCCTATCTCAAGTAAACATTGTTATCATTGGTGATTAAAAGCGACATTTGTGGAGAAGAAATTCTGAGTAACGGACGTCGGTTGTGAATTTTAAAAATGGGGAATTTGCGAATGAGGCGCGACGCACCGAGTCTCGCCTCCTGAGGTAGAAACGTCGGTGGTGTTTACGTAAACGCACGCCTGTGGACGTTGTGATCAGCTGTTTGAGTTTTTCGCGTAAATTCAACGGATTCAGGTATGTACTTGTATATTGGCCTTATTGTGATAAAATTAGTGTAAGCCTGTCAGTTTAAAGTTCTATAAAGTGCAATATAATGTTAAGAGAAGAAAAATAGTATGCAAAATTGTTGTTCGGAAACTGTTGAACCAGGAATGTACTTTAAAATTTAAAGAAATAGGATTTGATTGAAAAATGTCGAATGTAAAAATATTACTTTCAGTAAGTTTTAAAGTATAGTCAAAATATAGGTGATAGGAATGTACTCTGTTGAGTAAAATGAGACACAAAGCAACGGCATTCTAGTTTTGTTTTTAAAATGAACTAATCGAACTAGTTTTCTGATAAAACAAAAACATAATTAATTGCTAACTTGTGGATAATCGAATCTAACAATTTGAAAAAATATCATTTTGAACGCTATGTCTATGGAAATAAGGTTTATTTTCCATATTTTGTTTAAATTTTAAAGTATCAAGTACCAGGATAGCATAAAATGAAAAGACTTTCACTATCTGCATACTGTTAAAGTGACATAGTACGTAAGTGCCTACGTAGGAGATTACTTTTGAATAACTTTATTGGTGAGATTAAAACAATGATTATGGCAGTGTCTAGAAGAAACCCGAGTGTACGATTTCCAAGAAGCCTGTTATAAGTTATAGGAGCCTTGTAGGATGACCAAAAGGTTATGTTTTTTAAAGATAAAAGGTATAAGGGCTGTAAAGTTTAACAATATAATATTATAGGTATACCGAAGAAGGTTACTATTATATCAAAAGTTGCGTGGTTTAGTGATGTTTTTATGCCTAAACACTAAAGATAAATTGTATATCGAGCTTAAAATATCGAAAATTATGAATTTAAAGTTCCTCAAAGGGCGGTTTTATATAACTGAAAAAATTACCTACATTGTTACATATACGTTACCGCAAATAAATTTTACGAGTATAATGTTGGCATGCCAGTTATTTTAATGTTTATTCTAAGAAGACTTACTGTCGTACAAAAAATGTATGCATATTTACAAGGTCCCCATTGAACACGAATTGATTGCAAACCTTGAAACGAAAATAACCTTTATGTTGTTACAAAAAACGAGCACAATTGAGAAGCAAATGTAAATTATTTATTACTATTGACTGCTTGCTGTATACATGAATTAAAATAGACTATTTAGTATGTTACTCGCTTATTGATAAGATTTATTACTTTGCATTATAATAAAGAGGAATCGCCTAGTTTTTGTCTATAAAATAGGTACATTTGCCTTGCCGTGGCTTCTTTTTAAACAGTGTCCATTCTTGAGGTATTTAATGCTATTAAAAAAAATAAATCTCATAATCGTGAAATCTCATGTTACCTATTTAACTTGCAATTTGTTTTCCTTATATATATTTTAAACCTCGGTTAGGATTTTAATATGTTTTAATTTTTCAATCCCTATTCAACGTCAATGAAAATTGTGGGCCTATAACGAATTAAAATTTTTGGATCATTAAACAAAACAAATGAAAAAATAATCATTACATTTTTGATATGCACTCTACTTTTTTGCACTCTTTCAGTCTAAATCACTAACTGATGATAACTTGTACATTCATATTTGTACAATTCTGCTATTATTTATTCCAATATCTATCTATATATTTTATTTCAATATCTATATATTTGTGTGCGCTAGCATGGCTGTATATTGCCTTCATAACTTCGTGACAAATCCTGTAAAATACAAATCTCTCACAGATAGAATAGAGCTTTGAAATATTATTTTTCCTCATTTTAAGCCTCATTTTTTCTACAAGACTATTATTATTAAAGACATTTATAATAACTACATTTAATTTTAATGTAATTACGCGTATGTTATTCTTCGCGATTCAAGATGACCAATTTTTTTAATTGTAATTTTTTTTACTTACTAATTCTAATTTTGAGAAATGATGGCAACCCTAGCGGCTAAGTAAACAAAACGTTTTTATGAATACAAAAATCCGGTACCGTGTAGCGGTTTACACCGACAACAAAAGCACGTTCCTTGCGGTCTTTTATCATTTTTAGTCGCGTATATCTTAAGGAATGTATAGACAAAGACATACAGGAACTTATGTTACTACTACTGCTCGTGGCTTCTCTCAAATTCAGTGTCTATAGGTCAATAAAGGTAAACTCTCACTTGATCCAACTATATAAATTTTAGCAAGATACGTTCAGGAAATCATACAGGAACTTATGTTTCTACTACTGCTCGTGACTTTACTCGCATTAAATTCAGAATCTATACGTCAATAAAAGGTGTACTCTCACTTGATCAAACTCTATAAAATATAACAAAATCCTTTCAGCAATTGTAGCGAGACATAACACAACATCCAAGGTCGTAAACGTCCAGACATCCAAAATTGTCCAGATCTAAATACATTAAACATCTCATTTTTAATGTATTAAGGTTAGTAAGATAGTTGTTCCCCCCAATTACACAGGAGTACTAACAAAATAATGACGTTATGATAGTGTACCATAAACAAGCTTATGATTAATTGATTGATAAAAGACAAACAGGCAAACTAAGAGTAAAAGGTTTTGTTAGATTTTTAGAATTATAGTAGTGGCATAGGCTATACAAATCTTCAAAATGCGACTTCCAAATTTAAAAAAGGGAGGGATTAATTTTTTAATAGCTGTTGCAGTCGGTTTTTTATAATTAATTAATTGCAGTCCGAACAGAAAAACAATAAGTATTACTCACGTAGTTCAAACAGCCCGCTTACACGGATTTTTATCTAAATATTTGAGTATTAAATGTAAATCCTTCTCGTGTTCAGTTATTTGATTTGTATTTACAATTTTGCGACATAATACCAACCACGATTAGATAGTGTGGTATTTTAAGGTACTAATACGAAACGTCAATAAAATCTCAAAGATGGTGAATATTAAATTAGACTGCTATTCAATAATTTATTAGGTTTTTATTCATGTAAACTTTATAAGTTTATAAAGCACTTATTTACGACAAGCTTCCTGTCACGACTCCGATAGTTTTAAATTCTATTCTGTAGATCAATCAATAGGTTATTTTTAGGTTATTTTTAGATGTCAAAGAGAGGCTGTCGGACAAGGGTTGCAACCTCACAATTTGTACGTAACTAAGTTCTAGAAAATCTATGACAAAGATTTAAGAAAAAATGTAAATTGAGGTATGCGTAAGCGACAATTCATGTCTTAATTTGATGAATTTACTGCTTAGGTAAATGAAGCTAGTTCAATCTTGTTTACCTGAGGAATATCTACTTAGGGTTGGAACTGGTTTCAACTGAATATAATCAGTTGAGAGTTGTGTTAGGAGTGGATGAAAAACAGCCTTGATTGGAATTTTTACCAAGGCTTTTTTTGTTCCATTTTGTATATTTTTAAGCAAAATTTGCATTTTCTTCTTATTAATACAAAATACATCAGACATAAAAAAATAAAAATACATATACATTTTTAATACATAGGCTAAATCCTTAGACAGCCTTATCGCTAAAGTGGCCCTTCCAGGCAACCTTTCATTCGGACTTTAAAAACATTGCAATAACATAATGGAATGATTTTAAAATTTTAAAATGTAGAATGTGAATACTTCAAAATATTCTATAAGTAAGTTAATGTACAATGATAGTTGATAATGCAGCATTAAATTTTTTCATTCTTCATTGTTAGTGCATTATAAAAACAAATAATAATTGGCGTTTTGATAAAGTGTACTGCGCGCCCTTGACTGATTATGTTATCAATAATTAGCCAGCATTATTAAAAATGCAGTTGATATAATTTTTATTATAGTGTACAAAGGAACGTATGCAAAGCTACTGTTTTTCTGACTCTCCTGGCTTAAAGATAGGCGTCCAGATGTCCGCATCGGATTTATTATTTTTTGCATGGAGTTAGACAAAGATACCATGCCAAGACATGTGTTGTGTTAGTAATTAGTATGCTTCTGCAATTGAAGGATATTCTTGTGCATTTTTATACAATAATGCCTTGAATGTGATTACTATGAACGTTTTATAATAATATATCTTTAAATGTTAATTGGCGGATTATTAAGACCCATTTTTTCAATTCATTGTCACAAAATATTGGAAAAAACGGCAAAAATAAATATATTGTTATTTTTTATGAATAATATTGTTCCCGATAAAAGTTGTAAAGGCAATAAACTCAAATTCAAACATAAACGTGAAATAGTAATAATTCGAACCGCACACACCGTCTTGAAATATTTGTAAACATTTGAATACTCACACTGGCGCACGTGTGCAACTTGCATTCCGTGGGTGTGTGCGTGACCTCAAGTATGCAAGGTGGGGTGAGTGACCGCGAGCAGGTATGGCGGCGATTCTAGATATCCTAGCTTTGTTTGTGGTCTAAGCTAGACTGTTTTAAGAAGCCCATTAATATTATACATGTGAAAGTTTGAATGTTTGTGTGTCGAATGTCGATCACGTAACAAGTACTGGACGTATTTTGATGAAATTACGTATATAGGGATATTTTACGAGAAAATTCAACAAAATTGATCCCAGTTATTTGAGTGTTACATTTATAACATTATTTGGATAAGGAATAATATTTATAGTCATGTTTAGTTGGTATGTAGTAATGTAGATTCCCAAAGTTATTTTCTACAAAATCTAATTGTTATTGTAGAGATTTCGCATTTACGTTTAAAAATTAACTTTATATTTGAACTTCAATTTCTAACTGCTTCACAGAGTTTCAGATTTATAAACTTACGTTATAAATATATGTCATTGTACAATACTAAGACGTATTTATCTAAATGAATAATAATGCCCAGATCGAAAATTCCTCTATAAAAAGGATACTAAAATATGTTCCTTAAACTACATCAGTCCAAACCCTAACTGTAAAACACTCTCAATATCAAACCTCCTCGTTTTTTTGAGAAGTTGTTAAAAAATCTGACATATCTTTTGATTATATTAACTTGTTTATGGAACCATAAACAAATTAACGTCTTGCTAATATGGTAATGGAAGATCGTGAAGAACTAAATGATACTGTCCTTAAACACGAAATAGTTGTAATAACTGTTTCGTGTGTGAATTGTCCACTTAGTACGAAGATTACATCAATTTCTATTCTGTATGTACGAATGACCAACATACATTTATTTGATGGCTAGTAATAGACTATTGCAGGGTTACCTCTTTTTTATTTTACCGTAAAAAAAGAAAGAAGGAAACAAAGAAAGAAAGAAAGAGAGAAAGAAAGAAACATTTAACTCTATTCTATCTCTTTTATCTATTTTTTTAGTCTAACATTTCTTGTTAATTTATTTTTTGCTAAGTTTTTTGTAGACTTATTTCTCTTCTGATGCAGCATTATGTTGCATACCGCATCCTATTGGAGTCATCCGGTTTTTGTATCAGTATGTTTACAATGCCATAAATCAAATTGATTTGCAGTAATATCACATGACTTACATGGACTTTGTCGGTTTTTTAATTTGGAAATATTCAAGCTAATATTATCAATGCGAAAGTAAATCTGTCTGTATGTTTGTCTGTCTTTTCTTTACGCCTGAACAATTAACCAATTTGGATAAAATTTTGTATTGAGATTGTTTACCGAGAAAGGACATAGGATAGTTATCTCGGAAAATTCCACAGGAACGAAAGATGGTACAGTAAAATATAATACTACTTAGTATACTATTATATTATCTCTGATAATACTTAATTATTGACAGCCCTAACAGAGTGGTCATTGCAACGCAAATATATTGCCTTAATTGACCAATTGACTTGCCTAGTTCATCATTGTCGATAAATCTAAAAATGGCAGTCATGTGTCTAGTTCAATGTTCGCTATTATATTACGTGTTGCGCATTAAAATTGATTTATTTGTAAAAAAACACTTCACTAAGTTCCACAGTTAGTGACGTGTGAATTACATTTGTTTTGCATCGGTTTTCAGGATTTCAGTCTTCTTAGATAATTTCTCTCTTAATTCTAATAGCCTGTATTCTCTTCCATTCCTCTTCCATCTGTGCTAATCTCCCATCCTACTTCTATTCCAATTTCTCATCCTTAATCCTCTCCGTACCTTCTACCTTTGATGTTGTAGATGTTCATGGGCTGCGGTCAGTCACTCAACATCACCCAATGCTCCGCTTACCTGCTGTTAATAAAAAAAAGCTTAGGAGGCCTCAAATTATAACTATGAGTTAATGTCTTGGTTAAATGAAATGATGACTAGTATGACTATGTATCAGTCATCGGCATATTTCATTTCATAATTTCCACGTTTTAAAAGTTGACATAATCATAAATAAAAATATGGTGATCCGTGCAGTTTGGTGAGGTAAGCTAAAGATAAGAATTAATATAAATGATTGACAATGTACACAAAATGTAGTTAAAATATGATTATTCTAAATAGGTATGTTAGAAATAGTGTTAAGTAATACAATTTTAAATACATGTTGTAAGTTGTAACTCGTTTGAATACGAACTGCAATAACAAATGTAATGATTATTAAAAACTGTTTTCCTTATCTTAGAAACTTCAGGAAAAGATATACTTCGTGTAATATGATTTCTATTTTTTTTACTATAGTCAGCTCGGGGATTTGCTCGCGTAAAAGAAAGAGAGTAAGAAAATATACTTATTTGGCAAAAAAGAACAAATTTAAACTTATGGTTAAAAACAAAATAAAAAAAAAATGTTGTATCCTGTCACCTATCCCTGCAATAGCGTTTTGATACAAACATACAAACTTTCATATTCTTTACATATTCTTTACAGAGTACATAATGGTGAGAAATAGAGTAACTTGTGTTTTGTAATCTACATTTTTATGATAAATAGGGAAAATTAGATTTTTTGTTTGTTTATTTGAAGAATTTTTAAAATTGGTCCAGTTCTTTTTGAGCCAAAGTTTTCCTCTCTATAATATTAGCGTAGATATACTCATAAGGTATTTGTTCTATATGAAACTTGTTTAATTAGTGGCAGTGCGCGTGCGTTATCATTTTATTGCACTGTTATGAGATAATAACAATTTCATTTCGGCCTTGACTCTTGTCATCAACCGCAATTTGGTACGCAGCGGTTAAAACTCACTAGCTGTTTGTTCGGTTTTACCTGCGATGATTATGAAATGGTATTAAAGTTAATAAATATTAATTATTTCACATTTTCAAATGATCTTTAAGTAGTAGTGAATACGGTATAAGAAGTCACAAAACATAGTTTTTATTAACTATATAATTATTAAAACATTAACTATTTAACGTACTAAATGTACGCTATTCAATTTTTGTCAATAATAATGAAAAAATAGGATGACAAATTAACACAAATAAAAAGGATCAATCTTAAATCTCTTTTATTTTGTTAAACTGGCTATTTCCAATAATATAAACAAAAAATTAAATATAAATTAGTGAAAATTGTCAGTTGAATTAAAAAAAGAAATAAAATTTAAATTTTGAAAAAAAACCTAAGCATAAAGTTTCTTTTTCATCCCATCCTTATTTTTCTAAAAAGTTGGTATCCTACATCTAGGCCATTAATTACACATAAGTGTTAGTTACGCATAAAACGCCAGAAATATCCTCAATAAGACAAATGGCGACTCTTAAGTGTCGATCCAGTCATTTATATCAACATCGTAAAACCATTCGTAATTTGATCTAATTCCAAGGCGTGGAAAGTCTGATGTCTGCCAATTGACGTCACTAGGCGGCCCATTCTTTTTTGGAGCCACCTTCTATCCTGTGGACATCAATAGTCCCTTTTGAGGGTTAGACTTTTTTTTATCGCCAAGCAGGCAAACTGAAAAGGACCAAACCCTTTGAGTTAGTGTAGTGCTAAATAAAAATAGTGATAGTGAACTATTTTCCCAAAGCACGTGAACAAAGTGACTTCCCTTTAACAGACACTAAGCAGGTGACAGTGGACACTATCTTAGAATAAGTTAATTAGAAATTCATGTTAGATAAAAATTACTTATTAGTCTTGTAGGCTAGATTGTAATTAGGTATCTTAGACTTGGAACCTTAATTTAAAAAAAAAGCAGGCAAACGCGCGGGCGAGTCACCTCATGGGAAGTGATCACTGCCGCCCATAGTTGCTCGCTTTGTTAGAGGCAACACGAGAATGTTGCCGGCCTTTAAGGTGTTTATAGGCTCTCTTCTTGAAGGTCCCAATGTCGTAACTATTCGGAAACACCGAAGGTGGTAGATTGTTCCACCAAGTTGTTGTCCTGAGCAAAAATGCCGAGAGAAGACTGTTGTTGATTGCGATAAATGTCTTTTATTTGATCTAATTTCGAGACTACGTCCTGCCAAGTGAAGTCACTAGACGGCCCCTTCTATTTTGAAGCCATCTTCTAACCTGTGAAAATCAATAGTCCTTTTTAAGAGTTTGAATGTCGTTGATTGCTAAATATGTCTTTTATTTGATCTAATTTCGAGACTACGTACTCCCAAGCGACGTCACCAGACTCGGCTCCTTCTGTTTTGGAACCACCTTCTATCCTGTGAACATCAATAGTCCTCTTTAAGGGTTTGAATGTCGTTGATTGCTAAATATGTCTCTTATTTGATCTAATTTCGAGACTACGTAGTGCCAAGTGACGTCACTAGACGGCCCCTTCTATTTTGGAGCCACATTCAATCCTGTGAACATCAAAAGTCCTCTTTAAGAGTTTGAATGTCGTTGATTGCTAAATATGTCTTTTATTTGATCTAATTTCGAGACCACGTACTCCCAAGCGACGTCACCAGACTCGGCTCCTTCTGTTTTGGAACCACCTTCAATCCTGTGGACATCAATAGTCCTCTTTAAGGGTTTGAATGTCGTTGATTACTAAATATGTCTCTTATTTGCTCTAATTTCGAGACTACGTACTGTCAAGTGACGTCACTAGACGCGGCCCCTTCTGTTTTGGAACCACCTTCAATCCTGTGGACATCAATATTCCTCTTTAAGGGTTTGTCTGTCGCTGATTGCGAAAAATGTCTTTATTTAAACTAATTTCGAGACTATATACTGCCAAGTGACGTCACTAGACGGCCCCTTCTATTTTGGAGCCACATTCAATTCTGTGGACATCTATAGTCCTCTTTAAGGGTTTGACTGTTGTTGATTGCGAAAAGTGTCTCTTATTTGCTCTAATTTCGAGACTACGTACTGCCAAGTGACGTCACTAGACGCGGCTCCTTCTATTTTGGAACATACAACCTCTGTTGTCCTATTGAGTTCGGTTATATGTTTAGGCTCCCTTGTGTTAAAGTGCGGTGAGTTGTAGTTTTAAAACGAGTTTAAGGAAATTCTCACAACGCTCCTTTTTACTTTCCATTGCGCAAACTTTGAGAAATTCTGCTGTAGGGTTTGCTTTTTGGAGAAATGTCTTTATGTTTTTCTATAATTTGGTTGTTACGTAACCAAGGGAGTATGGATATACATGTATCCGCTTGAAATCTCAAAATTAGCTTGCTAGTAACATATCTATAGTTATACAATATCCATGTGTACCATAAAATACTGGAGCAACACAGTCTGCTCTTCATTTACTAAATAAGTTGTTGGCGTCGAACAGAAATATTGATATTTTTATGAATAAGGTTATATTTCTGGAATCTATGTAATCTGTCATTCAATGTATGTATTGGCGTTAGCTGTAAGTACAAGAATGTTGAATTTTAATAAATAAATAAAGTATTTTTCATAGTACTTCATTTAAAAATTAGTCTGGCCACAGACTATATCTAACACGTGCCGTCTAGACGTCACGGGTGACAGGCGACCTTGTAAATATGAATTTACCGGATTTGCGTGGTTAATGGGTTAATAATAAACTGTTTATTTGGCTCGGCTTCTGTTGGTTCTCGATGATGTCTCACATACTGTTACGTTTGAACGCGTTATGTAAGGTTACTGTGGCTTGTGACAATTAGTTGGTAGTTTAAAAGTTTGTAAAAGTTCTTATAACTTGAACTGCCTGTATTTCTTATGAATATTTACTAACTAGAATCCTATATATGAATAATGTATACACCGGCTGTAGGCAAAAAATTTTTTTTTTTTTTAAAGACATGAAAAGTAAAAAGTAACTAGTATGTAGATTCATCTCCATTTTGATAATTCTTTTTTTAATGTTTAACTTAAAAAAAGAATTAGTAGGCATGCATTTCACCTGATGTTAAGTGACTGATTGCAGCCCATGATCATCTACGTCATCAAACTGTTGCAAGATACAAATGGAGTAGCGACACACGTATGCAAACCTGTCGCTACACGAGTGAAGAATTCTAGTATCCTTGGAGTTTCAACAAGTCTTCAGTCTTCATCTATATAAGAGCCCTAGAAAATTGTGCCTAGTGAGAGTTGTTTGCGGAAGAATTGAGGCGCCAGTCGGGCGATTGAATCATTACTAAGAATACAAAATAGCCAAGTCAAATCTTTAGCTTCACTTACGAGTGAAAAAAGAACTTAGCACCCGTATAGATCTTAATTTTTGTGTTGTTGAAGTCGGGAACGCATTATTTTATATTAAATTTGATGATATTTGATAATGTAAACAACATTTATGAAACCATCAAAATCAAATGTAATTCTCCTTGGTTGCAACACTTGTTACATAATCTTTTAACATGTAATTACATTGCAACTATTTATAATAGTGTGCACTTTGCTAATAAGTGGTTAGAGACGTAAGTGGTCCATAGATTAATTTCGTTTTAAATGATTTCTTCTTATTGAGGGAATTCTATAAAAAGAGGTGGAACTAAAGAGGTGACCACCTCTTTAGTTCAGTAGTTAGTCATTACAATTGAGAGATTATGAGTGGAATCCCAGGTGGAAAAGAATATCTCAGTCTAGCAGGGCATAGAAGAATCCTACCTTTCGCCCCAATGCCCCTATTGTGGGGTCACGGGACGTTACTTTTTAAAAGAAATTATTGCTATTAAATTCTTTAAAAATGGGATTAATTTTCATTAAGATCACCAATCATACGGGAATTTTTTTATCAAAAGGAGGACAAAGTATATGTTTTTTTTCATTCGTGTTACATTTTTTCGGTTTATTTAGGTCGTTAGGCATTGCGTGTCGTGTAATTTGCTTTGATATAAGAGCACTGTAGCGAGTGTCACATTGAAGTGGATTGCGAAATTATATCTAGAATAAGATGAGTAAATAATAAATTATCTTGTATTTTATCGCGGCTGAAGTAGGTTTAATGTGTGGGCTATTTGCAAGAATCCGGGCCGATTTTCCACATACCATCTTCGTGGAAATAAGTGGAGGTAGACACACATTTTTTGTGACACATATTCACAACTCAACTGTCATCTCAGTCACCTGTGACCACGCTCGCTGTAAACGTTGGGTTAGTAATAATATAAAAAAACGCGTTTAAAATCCTTTAAAAAGTATTTCATTCAAAATGTAACACTTAAAGATAGTACATACGACGTATTCACTAGAAATTACCTAAAGCCACAGATAATATAATACTATACTAGTACTAAAGCGTAATATTTTCCAACCTTTCTTTACGTAAAGTACATACGGTAAGGCCACTGCAATCAGGTTGGATCTGTAGCTACAGTGAACCGGTGCAATCCGGATATTGAGCACCGTTCAAGGCTCTACGTGGAAACGACGGTAATGCAACTAGCGCTAGTACAAGCTTCAGTGAATCGGAAATATATATAACCTTAACACCCGTATTCTGTTTTTGAATTAAAGACTTGTCATTTGGAACGCATTGAGAAATGTCCCACTTCACATTTCTTACACAAGTGTTGTTAACATATGCTTTAAAATATTCCAAAAATATTACAACCATGCATATATTTTTACAATTTTTTTATAATAATTTTAACAAAATGACATTGTAGTTGCTTGAGTTACTTTAACCATAAAAAAACACACGTTATTGGCACGTTACATTATAAAAATGGTGCCTTGTATTTTGCCCTGATAAATGTACAATAACAAATAACATCGACGCAATTGATTTAACTCATTATTTGTTCTTAAAACATACCCACTACGAGCTAGAACGGAGCTAAGATTATAGTACTGTAAACGCGCCAGTAACTAAACCTCCATAAATATCTATTAACTCGTCCCAGTTACTAAATCGTTTCTGTGTAAACATGCAATAAGCCCTAACGAGCGCTTGTCTGGCCTTCAATTAGTTACTAATACGGTTGTAAGATTTCTTCCGGTGTTCTTACAGTATCGTAGGTTTGTTAAACTATTTTTTTGTCTTAACTATACTCTATATTATAGAAATGTACAGTGGATCTATTGAAAAATTCATTTACCAAGATTTTGACATCTTAAATATTTTTTTCGTATTTACAAATTATAATAATAGTATTTATTACTAAAGAAGCATATTATTGTTGTTAATCAGATCCGCTTACAAACCGCCTACGTAAAAGAAAACATCTCTGTACATATTGTAATCAGTTATTTTTTTTTATTTTTTCCTGGTAATAACTTTTTTCTTAAATTAGTTTTGTTATGTCATTCTTATCAACTCAAATTAACAATATGTTTAGGTAAACTAGACTAAGCATTGTATACACAATAATTTCGTCATTACCTGTCGACGTTATCAGGGGTAAAAAACAATCATTGAATGAAAAATAATGAGTGTCAGGATGCTAACTGGTTCGGACTGGTGGTAATCACTCAAAAGCTCATTAGAGATGTATGTCAAATGCGTTCGATCCACTTACCATCGAGGACTAGTGATGAGTAGCATACGTCATAACTCATAAGTTATAAGTAACCATATTATGTCTTATGGAGTGCATTCGCCAACGGAACGCAAATAAATTTTATTTACTTAATTTAACATTTTATAACATAACATTTTATTGCACCTAAATTATGCAATTATGCAATTATTATTATACAATGTATTTTACCGAAGCAAAATCAATACTAAAGACTTAGACAGAGTTACACATACCTAAAAAAAAATTAATATGATCTTCATGTAATCTTTGTCGTGCAGTTTAGTATTCGTATGTAATATAAAATACAATAAAATTGTTGTATGAAGGGAAAACGGAAATAAGGATTAAATAATATAATGTTATCTTCTTTTTGTATACAATAAGACAATATAATGAGGGGAGGATGCTGGTATCTGTAGCATATTTTTCTACGACACTAGTACAGTATTATACTATCTGACACCGACGTACCGACCAAATAAATTGTTTGTTTTTAAATTGTATATATAAATAAATAAATATATCTCATGACATTTCTTTCTGTTATGTCGATGCAACAATGGTGAAATATGAAGCTATTTTTTGCAAATTCAATAGCCTACAGTATGGGTATTTTTGTTACTTACCTAACCTAATTAATATAATTCTAAAAATAATATAATTTACCTCGTAGTTTCAATATCCTATCGCCCACACATTATTATTGACAAAAGCATGTAAATAAACCATAAATTATATATTGCGTGTGTACACAGCGTTATAAAAGTATGTGAATCATCTTATGGACAGTAGCAATTTGAGCTTGCCTTTTATGAATGGCGATAATAGAGTTTAGATCAATATTTTTCCAAAAAGACTTCTAAAAAGAGATGGAATATCTCCAATTATCTTGATATTGATGGTTGAAGTTATATGTGAAGGGAATCGCTAAAAAAATACTGGTTGAAGTTTTTATGGAATTCAATTTTTTTTTCTAAAAAAAGAAAAATCATAGCAATGGCCCTGGATAGCTTATTGGTTATTTGTCATTTATAAATTATTTTTGACAATGGCAAGAAAAAAATGCATGCAAGAAATAGTGAAGATAGAAAGAAGGATAACACACGAATGTTATGTTGGTAAACTTGGTTGAAAAATCAATAGTTGCTTTTGTAGGATATTGTACCAGCCTAGAAGTAAGCATATCTAAATTAATTTCAAATTTTATTTGTACTATTTAGTAGTATTTAGTCATCTTAATATGTTTATGGTTATATGTGTTATTTTTTATATTTGTCGTTAAATAAATTAAGAAAAAAAACGCGTTCATTGACCAGTTAACATTGATGATATACACACAGTATTGTACTATTGAACTAGTTCAAGAATCGTTAATTTTTTGATTGTGTTGTTTCATTCATTTTTATTAAGGAATTGGTTCATTTTTGCGAATACCGCTATCCACTGCAGATACTGCAGATTTTTTAAATGAAATTATTGGATAGTTTTTGTTTATAATTAAAATATCTATAAATATTTACATATCTTGGGACGTTTAACACTACGCGATCTAGTCCCAAACTAAGCCAAGCTTGTACTATGGAAACTAGATAACTGATACATACTTTGTTTTTTGGTAATACATACAAAATATAAATTGATAAACACCCAGAAAGTCGAAAATTACAATGATCATCACATCATAATTTTTTACTCGATCGAACCCACAACCTCCGGCACAATAGACCATTGTCGTATCCACTGCGTCAAACTAATATCTTCAAATATGAAAATATACGTAAAATGGTCGTAACTCTCATGTAAGAGCGAATAAGGAAATTATGCAAAAAGTAAAGAAATAGGACGGGAATGACCCACTGACACATTAACCTAATTTGCAAAACATAGTGTTAGAAATTATAGACTTTCTTCCTTTATTTTGTGTCGCCTATGATATACTAGCTGATCCCGTAGCATAATGTCATATATATAGCCTATGTTGCTCGTAGATAATGAAGCTATCGAATGGTAAAAGAATTTTTAAAATCGGTCCAGTAGTTTTCAAGCCTACAACTAACCAAACAAACATAGTTTTCCTCTTTATAATATTAGTGTAGACACTGTATTTTAGGCGGGTGATAATTCCTTAGGCATTTGACTAAAGAGTGGCCGATTTCCCAATAGTACTTTATATGTTATCCGTCACTCATTTACGCAGTTTGCTAATTAGCAATCAGCATAACGGAATGCCAGTCTGCTGGCGAAATAACAAAGACATGAGATTCGAAACGCCAATCAGAATTTGATACATGTAACACGGAGGTTGCCATAGCTTCATTTTTATTTGGCTTGAAAATTAGCTCATATTATTATTTGTTGACTATTCTGCGTTGCTTTGCTCCCGTAGTATTATATTATAATATAGCCTTGCTCGATTAATGATCTAACTATAGTTTTCAATAGTTTCTGAGATAAGCGCGGACAAACAAACTCTTCAGCTTTGTGATATAAGTATATAGTTTTAATAGAAATTGGTCTAAATAAAAGTTTTTATTTTTTTGTAGAATTTGCTTAAATGACAGAATGCTTAACTGTTTAAGAAATTAAAAAAAAAATAACACAACGTCATCTAGTCCCAAACTAAGCAAAGCTTGTACTATGGAAACTAGATAACTGATAGACATACTTAAACATACTTTTTTTGTAAATACATACATACTATGGATAAATTAACACCCGGACAGTAGACAATTACAATGTTCATCACATCATAATATTCTTCGCGTGGGGATCGAGCCCACACTCTCCGGAGCAATAAACCGTTACTGTATGCACTGCGCCAATCGGGTCGTCAAATTGTTTTAAGTACAGTTTAATTTTGATTAATTTCCTTGGTGACTGAATCCATCACGTCAAATAGTTTTAGCCTCTATAATTAACTAAGATAAGCAACGTATTAAGGCAGATTAGCATCATTAGTGATTCATAGATAGATATACTTTTATATCACAGATTTAATTGTTTAAGTTATCAACCCGACGATATCTAATAATTGACAGCGAAAAATATTTTTTTCAAGTTTTCCTCGTCTTGTTTTCCTTAATTTGTTCCTCTTTTACTTTATCACGTGGGACGTCTTCTTTGTTAATATCTTAATATGCCTTATTTCATTTGATTGCCTTTAAATAGAAATAAATAAATATTTACGGACATTTAACACTACGCCATCTAGTCCTAAATTAAGCAAAGCTACTATGGAAATATATAAATGATAGACATGCTTAAACATATTATTTTGTAAATACATGCACGCTATAGATAGATAAACACCCAGACATTAGACAATTACAATGTTCATCACATTATACTTTTCTGCTCGCGGGGATCGAACCCATACCCTCCGGCGTAACAGACCATTTCCAGATCCACTGCGCCAATCGGGTTTAAACCTCCAGAAAGCAGAATATTCACCACTACTCTCTCAAAATGACTTCAATCGCTTTTTGATTGAAGACAAGATGATTATTTTCAAATCGTTATCCCTTGCTATTAGACCGTCATTTACATAATTAATTAATTAATTTGTTTATTTATATTAATAAAAACCAACGGCGTTGCAGAAAAAGTTGACGTTTTACAAAATCCAGAACAAGTAAAGCCTATAAGCTTTACAATATATGCTAAGCGTTACATGTTTTCATAATGTTTTTTTAAACAATGCAAAGAAATAGAACATAAAGTTTAACAATATTAATGTAATCCAGTCTGAGTTTCTCATTAATGTTTACTATTTACCACCGGCTTGGAAGGTAGACTCTACTGAGACGAACTGGCAAGAAACTTTAGTAGATGCTCTTTTCCAAACATTGTTATACAATGATTATTAAATCTTATATATCGGTATTCAGTTACCGAAGAACGTATTTTGATTATATATGATCGTGTTATGAACAGTTGAACCGTAGATGCTCTTTTCCAAACATTGTTATACAATGATTATTAATTCTGATATATTTTGGTATTCAGTTACCGAAGAACGTATTATAAAGTATTTTGATGATATATGATCGTGTTATGAACAGTTGAACCGTAGATGCTCTTTTCCAAACATTGTTATACAATGATTATTAATTCTTATATATCTTGGTATTCAGTTACCGAAGAACGTTTATAAAGTATTTTGATGATATATGATCGTGTTATGAACAGTAGAACCGTCTCGGAACAATGGTGTTGTTATTCATCATTGTCTGATGACATTTAACTTGCAAATTCACGTCAGTTGCTTGGAAGCGTTTCTGAGAATAAATTATGATAAAACTAGCCGCGCCCCGCGGTTTCGCCCGCGTAACGTCTGATCCCGTGGCAACTCCGGGATTAAAAGTAGCCTATATGTTATTCTGAACCCTTACCTGTATGTATACCAAGTTTCATCATAATCGGTGCAGTAGTTTTTGCGTGAAAGAGTAAGAAACATCCATACATCCATACATCCATACTTACAAACTTACGCCTTTATAATAGTTATTAGATTCTCTTTGGATTGGAATATGATGAATCGATGCGTATTTGATTATGTATAGATTGGTCTGAAATAGTCTCATTGATGAATTTCGGGAATAACCTAAGTTTTAAAATAAATTAATTATTTGCATGTAATTGTAAAAGGGGTCTGCGAAAGATTTCAAATTTATGTATGCTTGCACTTGATGAAATGGAGTACGTGGTCTGACATCAAGAAAGGTTCCAAACGGAAGACCAGCGCTGGTTGCCTACATCCAACATGATGTTGAGTTTGGGCCCTTTTGTGGCAGTTGTGTGCATATTATGTATTTTCCTTTTCTATACTTTTAAATCGCCATTTTTTAACAATTGTTACAAATAAAACTTCATTAATTCTTTCTTTTTCTTGCTTAATGTTTTCCTTAAAACCTAATGGAACGATTTCAATAATCATTTCACATTAGAATGCTTTATGTCCACTGGGTGATATGGGTATTAAGGTACAAGAGCCAAGTCGCGTGGAACAGCTAGCACAAACCAATGAATTGTAGAGGGCAGTAGCTAGCACAAAATATTTGTGACTATCCCTGGAATACACTGGAATCTATAAATGTGTCCCTTTTAACGCGTCGCCGGTGACGTCAGTTGAAACGCTGGAATCAGGCCAATGTCTCTTTTTACACGAAACCAGACTTTAGCGGCTGTAGGTTAATTATATACTCGCATATTTTATAAACAAAACTACATATCAACAATGGGTGTTTAAAAAATGTTGATTTTTTTCAGTTGTAAGACGTCATTACTCATTACGTAGTGTCTATGCGTATGAACTAGCATTGTTTATATAAATTATGCAACAATAATAATATATTGTTACCATGAGCATTGTCTTGGTTTATATAAGCTACATAAAACTACATTGTTGATACATGCATATTCAAATTCATCAATGAATTTAAACAATGTTGTTATTTCATTTCCTATACTAAATTTGTTAATTTCCTTTCAATATAATCTAATATCTACGTCTAGACGCGGCCTTGAGCTCATTCGAACTATTAATAACAAATTCTAGGACTCCATATTATCTAGGTTTTGTACTAGTCAAATGTTATCTGCGGCCGATAAGAATACTACACAAACGCGTGGGTTCGCGTACGTATTAATAAGTTATTAACATCGGCTCGCATCGGCCGTGTTTTCTGCTAGCCACGCAGCGTGACGTCACCCACGCATCCGTCCATACTCCATAATATATTTAATTGAACGACGCCCGGCCGTTCAGTTATCAGACATCTGTTGACGATTATTGTTACTTATCTGTGATTGTCCTAAATACAAATTGCAAGTTCGAAATTTGAGTTTTCGCGAACGTTGTGCGTCATTCCCGATTTTGAAATTGGAATTCGGTCATTGAACCGAACTGTTTAAGGTACGTACAGATTATAAATATGTGTTTTTAAACCGCGACTACACTAGCTAGATTTTACTCGTTAAAACTGGTTTGTTAAAAAAGTTCCATTAATAAAATTCCAATCATAGGTACATGTTTGAGATTGACTGAATACCTATTTTCATTGCTGTTTAATTGTAAACAATTTATGCTTCATGAGTTGATGACACTTACGGGTGACCATTATTATTGTAACTGTAGATAAAGCAAGTGACAATGAATACATTTAACCTAGATATGTTTTTGTGAATTATGTATAAATACGCTTTCTCTTTTAAATAACTTTTTTCGATAATATGAGGCGTAGGATGTTTACGCGAACAACTGAGTTATTTTTACAAATAGAACGAGAGACGAGAGTTTTAAATATTTTCTTTGTTGTCATACAGTTTAGTGCAAAATTAATGCTATAGCAACAGTACCTATTGTAATTAATATGTGTATTGTATCTTTAAGTGCAAGCCGTTCATAACATTATATGACCTACTCAATACTGTTATTCACATATCTGAAGGTTAAATTAAACAGTGTACATTGATTCATGTGTTAATAAATTTTGTTTACGTTCGTTTTGATTTAGTTATTGTACAGCAATGGATTGTTTACTCGCGAAACCGTCGATTGAATGCCATTTATCTTGATGTTATTTTGTGTAATACTCGTAACAAAACTTGTTCGGTTTTTAGTTTTTGTGTTTATGTTATAAGAATAATGGACACTATTATCGTATCAGATAAACAATAAATTAATTATGTTTTAGATCTGATAAAAGATAATGTTTAATTTACTAGTGGTCGCTCAGTAGTCGAAATTTGAGTAAAGTATGTATGAGTGTAACAAATACTTGTTTGTGTGAGTCAAGTGCATGATAGTGTGCGTAATGTTTTATTTATGGATCTACTTTATAAGCATTATTATTGAAAAAAAATATTAGCCTATTAAATAGAACACTTTTTATTAAGAAAATACTATGTAAACCAGTCTGGATTGGATACTGCAAACAAAGAAAATATTAAATATTAGCCTCCTGTACTTCTCGTACAAATAAATAGGAGAAAATAGAGAAATAAATGAATTGTGTGCCAAATTTCATACTCCCCTGTAGATCGTTCGCGCAATTTTAATAATAAGGGGTCCAAAGTACTTGCTTCTATAGATTTCATAAGTAAACATGATTTTAGGAAATGCCTTCTTCTACTGACGTTTCCTTACATTTGCGTTATTTTCGGTAATGATGGAAATACGCATAAAAATTACTCATCGTATTTTTTATATAGCTTCTGGTTTATCTTATCTTTTATGGCGACTATAAAATGGGATCGAAACACCATGTACATTTACACCGTTATCGAAAATGAACAGACAGAACACTCTGTATTTATTTATTTTGTGTAGTTGCCAGTCGCATGATATTTTTATTTATTAATTGTTTATTGAACTGTAAGATACAGAGGAGCTTAAAAATAAGTTGGAAAATTTTATCAACAGGCAGTCTTATTGCTAAGGAAGCGATCTCTTCCAGACAACCTTAGTATGAAAATGAAAAGTTAGATATTAAGAGGAGTACGTGCATTATAAATTATAATATAATATCATACAATAAATATATTATATTTAATGTATGATACGTAGTTTTTTTAAAGTTGTTAAATCCGACGGCCATAGGTAACACCACAAGAAAAAACTTGCTTTTATGAAAGCATGAGAATAACATGTCAACCTTGTGAAACCTGTTATAATAACAAAACAGTTTATTCTTCACTATAATCTATAGATACTAATATTTTAAAGAAGAAAGGTTTGTTTGTTTGTATGGAATAGGCTACGAAACTACAGGACCGATTGAATAGGCTCCGAAACTATAACGATTTGGGTGAAATTTTGTACAGATTTTTTTTTTAACCTCAGGAATGACATAGGTTTTTATTCCGAAAATCGCGGGTGAAACCGCGGAGCTCAGCTAGTAGTAATATTATAAAGAGGAAAACTTTGTAATGCTTAAAGGCTCAAAACTGCTGGACGGGTTTTAAAAATTCGTTCACCATTCGAAAGTTACATTGACGACCCGATTGGCGCAGTGGTTCAGCAATGGTCTATTGCGCCGGAGGGTGTGGGTTTGATCCCCACGAGCAGAAAATTATGATGTGATGAACATTGTAATTTTCTACTGTCTGGGTGT
>LQNK01001023.1:8522-85253 GCA_001586405.1 Phoebis sennae
TTTTATATCTACGCCATCTATTATTATACTTTAAAACTATTACATGTATAAAACACAGGTCTCTTCATGACACATCTTTAAAGTAGTTCTTATATATGTTCACAGATGGCACTTTAACGAAACATAAAAAAAAAATCTTTACCCCTTGACATTTCATAAAAAATAATATGGTTTATACTTTATACCACAGATAATATAATACTATACTAGTAGTTTATAGTTTATACCTTATACTTATTTTACGTTTTTCTAAATAAATCATATACTCGTAATTAACTCCTTAACAAAAAAGTATGTTTAAGTACTAGTATAGTATTATATTATCTGTGGTTTAAGTATGTCTATCAGTTACCTAGTTTTCATGTTTTCAAGTACAAGCTTTTGCTTAGTTTGGGACGAGATGGCGTAGTGTTAATTGTCCCTGAATATTTATTTATTTTATTTACTTTTAAATAAAAAGCACACACTACCCTTTCATCTTAGAAAAGAAACATTCCATTTAATGAGGCAATTTATTATAATTTGCTCAAAACCAAGACTTATTAACTGCATATTAACATGGCACTTTAACAAAACATAAAAAAAAATCTTTACCCCTTGACATTTCATAAAAAATAATATGGTTTATACTTTATACCACAGATAATATAATACTATACTAGTAGTTTATAGTTTATACCTTATACTTATTTTACGTTTTTCTAAATAAATCATATACTCGTAATTAACTCCTTAAAGAATTTACGGAAAGCAATATAATTGTTTGTTACATTTTTAATTTCATTTAAAAAAAACTATGATAACTGAGAACGTTTGTTACAATTATAATTTTGTTGCAAATAATATAATAATTAATATAATTTATTATACAATATCAAAACATAAGAATATATTCTACAATATCATCACAACAATTGCCAACGTCCATACCACGTTGAATAACCGGTTCTCGTCCGATCACCGATGTTAAGCAACGTCGGGCGCGGTCAGTACTTAGATGGGTGACCGCTTGGGAACACCGCGTGATGTTGGCTTTTTGTTCTTTTTTGCCTAACTACTTTTTTAAATAACGTATAACGCAAATTTACATATATATTTTCAGACAAAAGACTTTCGTCATAAGCTCATAAACTTATGAGCCATAGTACTCGTACATGCTAGTCACATCTCACCTTGACACGTAATCGGAGCATCTCTCAAAGGCAGTTGGTAACTGCAAACTATCGTGGGAATTAGTATTGCCAACATAGAATACTAAATGGTAACTTGGTAAGACTCAATAGTGATGCTTCGATCATAAACTATACCTCATAAATCATAATATTACTAAAATGATTTTTTTGTTAAAACAGCAATTATATACGCTGATAAAATCATTTTCTTTTTTGATCACTTTAAAAACTGGACAAATTATGTATAGAACGTAAGCGGAAAGCTAATAGAAAAAAAGGTGATATTACAGTAGCATGTTATAATTCATTTCGAAGTTATGCTCTTCGCTTCATTAACACCCAAAGGTAATCATTTTAAAGTTATTATATGGAAATAGATACATCGCTTCCTGTTCCTTTCATAATACGAAGAGTATACTGATAATATGTTTATGCATTGTGAGTTAGGTAATTTGAGAAATGGTAGACAATTTAAAACGAAATGGGAGCTAAATTACCGACACCAAGCGAAAACTTAAAAAACACAGGATTCCCAGTAAAATTGAGTTTTAAAAAAACCCTTTCTCGGCGCGGTCCCGGATGGATCACACTTTCTAATAAATAATGTGACATGCAAAACAGGGAACAAGAAAATCAAAGCTCATTTCGCTAAATTATAACTTTTTCTCGAATTTTCTGATTGAAAAACCTGACTACTATTCCAAAAAAGCCTAAGGTTATAATGTCAGATACATTATAATAATTACACAAGAAAGAATATCAAGGTAGACAGACTAACGTCTAACACCCATATTCTAATACGTTCCTTGAGCATTCCTCGACTTCACTCAACCTCTGTCAACAAAAATTTACATTCTGAGTCGGAACTCTACTAACTCACGTCTACTCACCTGAAAATTTCGGAGAAGAAAATTTAACACCTCCATTCGTTCGATCTATTTATTGAAATATTATATTTTTATGTTATGAATTTTCAATTGAAATTTGTCAAACGTCATATTTGATGTAACCTGAGTGGAACTAAAATTAAGGTAACGTCTCAAAATATGGGTGTAAAAGTTCATTATTGGTTTTAAAGTATGTGGCAGAAAGGGACGCTAAGGATATGTCATATGTGGGCCAGTATCGCTACAAAACTGACTTTTCAGAAGATCAAAATCCAATTTTAATAGATTCTTCACTATATATTATCTCTGTCAACATTTGCCTTCACAATATTAAAGAGTGTAAATTCGTGGGGCGGATTTTAAATCTGTTTCCTTGATCATATTTCATTTGGTGACAAGTACAACAGCCTTCTATGCGCTGCTTTGTTTCACATCACTAATCGAACAGGACCTCTCGGTTTAAGCGCCTAAAGCCCCCTCTGCACATCAGCAGACGTTATATCAAGACAACTGTAAATATAAATAAATATTCCTGGACATTTAAAACAAGGTCATCTAGTCCCAAACTAAGCAAAGCTTGTACTATAGAAACTAGATAACTGATAGACACACTTTTTTTTGTAAATAAATACAAACTATAAATAAGTTTACACCCAGACAGTAGAAAATTACAATGTTCATCACATCACAATTTTCTAATCGTGGGGATCGAACCCACACCCTCCGGTGCAATAGAACATTGTTGTATCCACTGCGCCACTCCGGTCGTCAATAGTCGATAGATGGCAAATACATTAGCCCAAGAAAATTACGTAATACGACTATCGATAAACATATTACCCCGTCTTCACGTCCGGACGACATTTGCAGATGACGCCCGCGTATGCATCTGCCGATGTGTAGAGGGGCCATTACGAACTCTCCACTGAATCGAGGCGGTCAATACAAGTACATCAACAACAAATTAGAAGTAAGCCCATTCTTAACCAGTCAGTGTTACGTAACGTCGGTCATTAACTCGAGCACTGACGCAATGGTTCATACACCTGGCGTGGAGGGCATGCTTCATTTACCCTGTATGATCGTTATATGCTCAGTGGTGCTTAGTGATTCTTTATCACAAGGGAAAAGACATTTTTTGTTTTAAATATTATAAAGCCTAATCTTCGAAAAATCGATTTCCAATGGATTTCAAATATTATTATTGGCTAGCCGCGCCCTTCGACTTTACCTGTGTAACTTCTGATCCCGTGGCAACTCCAGCATTAAAATTAGATAAATGTTATTCTGTACCCTTACCTACATATTGTATGCCAAATTTTATAATCGGTTCAGTAGTTTTTGCGTGAAAGAGTGACATACATACACACATACATCCTCACAAACTTTCGCATGAAAATTTGTGAGGATTTCGATTATGTTATACAAGTTTATGAGCAAAACTATACGCTATCTATAATTACGCTCTTACTTCAATCCTACTATTACTATACTATCTCCAATTAAGATTTATACAAGTGAAACCACGGTACACGACTCCTAAATTATAAAGATAAGAAATGTTTAATAATCATTCTGTAAAGTTTAAATACAATATACTTACTTAAATAATTTTGCACACCGCTAATACTCCACTCAATGTCCTATCACAAGGCACAACATACCTTACCAATAAATCATAATCAATGAAACTATTAACCTTTATGGTATTCTTTAAAATAATACTTATTCATATACAGCCGTCACGGTGTCTACTAAAATGGCGACCTAACCAGCCCAGCCTACGTTACGTAAGCAATTTCTCTGCAAAGAATGTGGAAGCAGTAGGCTTTCATGGCCGCGGGCAATATTTATGTTATTAATATGACGAAACTTTGATGGACAGCTTTCCTGGCTTTTGGGGTTATTTTTTGAATCTTAATCCTGAATGAAATCATCGTTGATGTTGCGTCTGTGGTTTTAACTATGCAACAGATTACGTGGTTTTTTGTGAGTTTTTCTAAAAAAAAATACTGTCTAAGAGGGGAGATCTAGGACCCTTTTTGGGGAGGTGTCTGTAAACTTGTATGATGCCTCTCCTATTTTTTTTAATTTAATGATAACAGGCAAGCGGGGCATGCGGTTCACCTGATGTTAAGTGACTGAATGAGTATCATATGGCTTACCGGCTTGAAGGAAGTGAAGGGGATAACCAGAGAATTAATGATAAGAAGTTGGGAATGGAATGGAGATACAGGCCGACATGGAACAGCAGACCTGGCTGGTGGAATATTATATCTCTTTCAATAAGAAGTATCTAAGTTGAACAACTTATAAGAAAAATACTACTTACATCAAGATTTATGGTAACCACTGATCATAGAGACGTTTTTAATATTTAGCATAAAATATACTATAGTTAGTATTGATCACTGTAAATACAATCTACACGATATTATAATAAATGAGTTTTTTTAGAAATAGATGAAATATAACGCAAATAAAGTAGGAAAAAGCTTATAACCTTTTAAATGTTGAAAAAAATTGCAATTTCAAATAGATGTGCTGAAATATTTTTATTAGCATCTCGACGAAAGCAGAAAGTCCAAACAATCGAAATATCGATATAATATTATGCTAATGTTACGTTACGTAACAAGAAAGCCGGACGCAAGTGTTTACCTACTTGTTGCGGGTATATACGAGTGCACAACATATATCGCTATATAATGTTGAATTAATGAATGAATACTATTATACTCTTTATTAAACACACCAAAAATAGCTTAAAACAAGCCCAATAAGACTGAAAAGTCGGCTTCAAAGACATCATTTTATTTTTTATTTTGTAATTAATCGGCACAAAAATATAGGTATCAATGCTAAATAATTTCTCAATTCGTATTTAGTAAATTAGCTTTTTTGAGATATTATCCCAAAAGCAGAATGATAATTTTTGTTTTTGCTCATTTGACTTCTAAAAGACAACAGCTGTTATGTATTTTGATTATTTAACAAGAGTTTTTGTGTAGTAGAATACTTCCAATAAGCTTTGCAGTAATTGTAACTAAATTGTTCTTTTTCAATGCCTATAATCTTGAAACATTTCTTGGAACACTATCCCTGAATCTCTCATTATAAGAAACAAAATTATACTCTGGCAGGAAACTATTCCAAACGCAAAAAATCAACTTTCTACCTAAATTTAATGCCCCTAACGTGTAAATAGGTTTTAAAGTGATTATGTTATATTGAAAAAATGCAATTCATGCTTATTGCTCATTATATAAAAAAATATTTCGACTTTTCTCCGCGACTGTACGCCGCATTCTTGTTAAAAGGACTAATACGACGCGAGACGTTGCGGTAACATTTCATCAGTTTATTATGTCTACCGACGGACACACATACGTAATTATGTACATACTTTTTGTGTATAAATCTGAACAGACACACATATGTCATACAACTTATACCTTGCGAGGTTTGTATTTAAAAAGATACAATTATCACTGATTTCAGATAAAAATTAATTACCAATTGTTAGTAATTTTAATAAGATAACAAAGATAAATATGTAAGTCTAGTGAATCACCCGACATATAAAAAATATAAATTATTTATTATATTATATACTATATTAAATATTAATTATTATTTGCAATTTTATCCCTTCGTACTAATTCTATTTGTTCTATCTTTCAAATTTATTACGAGTACAATATATACGGAGTGTTCTTTTTTCAGACGTTTAATTTTCTTTTATTATAAATACAATAAATACACGTTACATTACTAAACATCTTCACCGTGAGAACTAAAGTTATTAGAAGTAAACATAAGCTATCGGTTTCGCAAATATTGCCTCTGAAATGGAGCGGTAAATTATGTATAATACATAGTATGTATATAAGATACATTGACAATTTATATTGCGATATGCTACTTAAATGTCGTTGATCACGATTAAATACAGATGCAACAGACCGAAATGAAAGCAAGAATGGCCGTCTATTTATTGGGTTAGTAATTAGTATGCAGAAATTAAGTGAATTATTAGCAATTTATTCATTGCGATCGTCAATCGTTTCTTAATCTTGTCCTCTCTCTTGAGGCTGGCAGAAATGCTTTAAATTTGAATTTTTTTATTGATGATTGGTTTAAAAAAGCTCAGATATCTATAAATAGCTGGTTTTAACTAGCGGATAAGTATAGTTTTTACGTATTTGTTTCTTTCCTGAAATACATACTTATTATTACGTTATGTTTATTTGTATATTTGAAGTATATCTTGTATGGAACATGTTTTTTTCTTTCCTTCTTTAAAATTATATCGAATACTGTCTAAATTACATCGTAATACGATTACTATCGTTTTATGAGTATCGGTGTTTAAACAGATGTAAGTATTAAAAATAAATGAAAATGAAAAATTTTTTTATTCATAAAACATTTTACAATGAAATGAAGATTATAAAACTATCCATATAATATTTTATAATAAAGTAGATATATTTTTAAATACTTTTCTACTAAATGTATAAAATATGTAGCTGGTAGCTATGTTATAAAAGGAAAAGATAAAAGAAAAATGCAAAAAGATCCGCCCCCGGGTGGGCTCGAACCACCAACCTTTCGGTTAACAGCCGAACGCGCTAGCCAATTGCGCCACGGAGGCGATACTAACCTATTTATTTTTTTACATCACACTGTATATGAGAAATACATCTTATTTTATACAAAAAAAAATTGTTAACAATTTTCTCTAACATGTCCATTGCCTGTTATAACAAAAATGAGAATGATATTTTTACAATTCTCTCCCTTTTCCTACAAAGAATTACTGGCATATTGGTACACAAATTAAAAACTTACGAATTAAATTCATAACTTTGCATTTTATTGAAATAATATGCATATATATTTAAAATTTTAATTAAACGTCTGAAACGTGTCTATTATAAACTATGAATATTCAATTAACAACAAAAGTAGAAATTCAAAAACTATGTTAGTTGATTCTAGGAGTCTAGGGCAATAGCTTATAATTGCTCGATAAATAAAAACCGATATTTAGAAAGCCAAATACCAATTATAAACTATGATTTCTACTTTTCATAAATAAATATTTTTGATATTCATTATTTATTTATAAAGAGAAATATAAATTAATACTAATAAATTGCATGATACAGCTTTTTAATGGCAATAAAAAAACGGTATGGTAAAGATAAGTTAACAATTACAGGACAGTTGCTTAGATCTTCTGTTAAATTCATATCATTGTAAACAATTATTTAACATTTTTAAAAGAGCAACTCGAGTTTCTTGCCGGTTCTTCTCGGTAGAGACAGCCTTCCGAATGGTAAATAAAAAGTATATATAGAGTGTCCCGTAATGAGTGAAGCATCTCTTGGGGGATGATAGCTGAGCTGATAATCTATCAAAAAAACCCAATATAGGTCATACGAAAATATCATTGTCTTTGAGATATTGAGGATTTTGTAGTTTTTTCAAAAATGTTGACCTCGCCCAATGTTTTATATTACTGTGGCCGTAATTCTTATTTGTTTTTCATAATTTTGATGAAAAATTATCAAAAGATGCTTCACTCATTACGGGACGCCCTGTATAATAATGTAAATGTCGTTCTAAAAGCGCCTCGCCTGTATTCCCATCCCATTCCTCTCCCACGTTCTACTCCCGTCCCAATTTCCCAGCATCCTCTCCCTATCCTCAACCTTTCCTTCAAGCCAGCGCGGTATCCGCGACACTTTACTGTTGTAGATGTTCATAGGCTGCGGTCAGTCACTTAACATCAGGTGAACCGCATGCTCCGCTTGCCCGATGTTATATAAAAAAAAACAGAGGCCGATTTACAAAATAAACATTTTGACTTTGAAAGTTAGAAAGGATATTGTATCAAAACGGTTGCCTTTATTTTCAGGTAATTTGATCCCTGGATGATACCCTCGCCACAGATAATATAATACTATACTAGCCCTCGCTCAGAGTGGTCCGATCTATCCCCAGATATAATGTCGCTGATTCGTGGCTATGTGTGCGTTGCTCGAATTCGATTTGTAAGAAGTTTGACTTCTGGTATAAATGCTAAAGATTTTTTCTGAGAACGAAAGGTTGTCTAATCATTGAACGGAAGTAAGGTTGTTAAAACTTTTTTATAGGCTTTTTTTACTTCCTTTTAGGAAAGGGTCGTGAGAAATATGAAGATACATAATATTTTTTGTGTCTTATAGCATTAGATGAGGTTTAGAATTATTTGTTTTAATTAAGAAAAATAAATAAAAAAAGTCAATCTAAATTGGTTAGTGGTTTTAGCGTGAAAAAAGAACAGACAGACAGATAGGCAGACTTACTTTCGTATTTATACTTTTAGTAAGGATTATTTATACTTCGTAATTAAATATAATTACCGGAGAATTCCTCCTGCAGCGCTCCGTGTGCTGTGGCAGCCCTCCATCGTATTCTGGGGTGGATTTGTCCATCAAAGGCCGGCAAAGCACCTGTGACACCCCCGGTGTTTCAGGTGTTCATGGGCGGCGGTGATCACTTAACATCAGGTGACCCACTTGCTCCTTTGCCTGCTGTGTCATAAAAAATAGAAATAAGTCAACTTAATCTTCATTTTGGAAACAAATTGGATATCATTGTCAATATAAGCATAATATTAAAGAAACCGGTCTACAGATACATATCAATAATTTATAGCCTTCTAAAATCTAATTTACAAGCGAAAGTTTTCGTTATGATATATTATGATAAATTAAGTTATGATTAGGAATGTACCTTTACTCTACAGTTTATGAAAACTTATCAGCTGAAGTTATTGTTACAGATTAATGGGTGTGTAAAATTTGAGAAATGTGTGTGCAAATTTATGACATAAAATTCACGCCTTACTTCAAAACGTTTTAACGTTGCCTACGTGACATTTCTTATGAACTTAGGCTGTAAAATCCTACAAATCCTACTTATATTATAAACTAGCTGTGCCCCGCGTTTTCACCCTAAATGTCCTAAATATGTAAATATGTCCTTCTCCTGGCTCTAAACTACCTCCTTGCCAATTTTCAGCTAAATCGGTTCAGCCGTTCTTGAGTTATTCGTGGAGTAACTAACACGACTTTCTTTTATATATATAGATGTGAAAATTGTTATGTTAAGATGTTTGCATGTTTGTGTGTCAACTGTCAATCAAGGCTCAAATCAGTACCGATTTTCTTGAATTGTTATATAGAATATTATTATAGAGTAGATATTCTATTAGTTGCATTAGATATTTATATATCTATACATATAATAAAACAGTAACCGAACCATTTCTGACAATTGAATATTTTTCAAAAAGAGTAATTGGTATGCAATATGTGTGTTCTATAGATACCAAAACCATGGTTAAAAAAATTTTTTTCTGTTTGTCTGTTTGTCTGTTTGCCTGTTTGTCTGTTTGTCTGTTTGTCTGTTTATCTGTTTGTATGTTCGTCAATCACGCAATAACCACCGGGCAGATTTTTATAAAATTTCACATGTTGATAGATCATGATTAGGTGCAACTTATAGGCTACATTTTATTTGAAAAAAATATTTTAAGGGGTGGCCTGGCTTCCCATACATGTAAACGGAGGGTAAAAAAATAAATATACGAGTACATCATTAAATGAGGTGTCATTGTATAGGTCTTTAAAAATAAAATGGAGGTTTGTAAATGCGTTTTTTGCTAAAGTAAATATTTTTTGGGATATACGCTTCTAAAGTCGTGAAAATGTAATATCACGTGACAACGTGAGATTTTGGTTGAGTTGCGGTCATACATTTTTATACTCTTTACGTATAGATTCAGACGTTACAAACACTCAATAAATTATTTAAAATCTTCAAAAAATAACAAAATCTCCGACCGCGGCTTCGCTGGCGTGGTCTACAATTTTCTGTATTTTGAAGAGGCGCGCGCGCAGTGTGAGATTTTGGTCAAACCTATTTTCATAGAAAATTATAAAAAAAACGATAGACATTCGCATACATCAGCGGCCTTGCGGCCGTAATTTTTTTAAACATTTGTTGTGCGCCTCTAAAATACAGAAATTAGTAACCCACGCGTGCGAAGCCGCGGGCGGAAAGCTAGTCTATAATATATCTGTATAAAATAGCTTGATATTTTACCAACACTATTATGATCTTTGATATTCATATCTTAGTATCTCCAAAATGTTACAAGATGTTGAACTTGATCTTAGCAAGATTCAAACAGGATAGCAATATTTCATAAACATACAGCAAACATCCACCACTCTTACTCAACACTGGTAAAGCAACACTTACTTACCACTTACCACTTACTCACTGGCCACCTCTCAGTCGCTTCCACACCGCCGTGACGTACAGACGTCTCTGTAGATTTTTTATATATTTAAAATATAGTTGTGCAACGATGAACCATTTTTGTTGTGCAAAAAATGTGATTCCATCGACATTGAAGGGATTTTGATGTATTTTGGATTTTTGTGAACTATTTGTGTTGTTTTTGTGAAAGAATATAAGGTATGTTTTTATTTTTTAATTATAATTTATAATAATTAAGACTAAAATATAAAATTTGTGCGAAAGTATAGAAATACTTTCAATTTCCGGTCTTATGAAATGCTCGTAAAACTCAGCACAATTTAATTTTATACAATTATTAGCAGATAAAATTTATAATAAGCTTATTAAAAATTTAAAATTTGATTAAATAGAATTAATTACTATGGTATACGTAATATAGTAATCAGAAAGATTGAACATAAATATTTCATTGGGAAAAGCAGCATTACATTAAATTCACTGCGATTAAGCATTATTATTCATTACTACTGAATATTGAAATGTAATTCAAATGAATTTTTATTACTTCATTATTTTTTAAGTTAAAACTTACGCGTTTTTTTCAAATTCTTATTACAAACTCTAGATAGATCCGTAAGCTTCCGTTTTGTATAGAAAACTTATTACTAATCATATCATAGCTTAAATAATATTTGCATTGTTAATAACATTTGCGTGTTAATATAATTGTACATTAGCTAAAACCTTAAAAACACTACAATATTTTTATAATCCGAATTTCATAATCAAAATTAAATTCCGAATGAGACATAGAAAAGCTTTTAGTGATGCATTTTAGCTTGTTTAGATAGAAATCTATTTATATTTAATATACATTTTTACTTTATAATATTTAACAATATCCGGTTAAATTTAGGTCAAGTAATAAAAATATTTCTACATTAATTTAAAAATAAAATAATTGAATATATAAATTAACTCTATGACTTGTATTTTAATACATTATGGACATTTTTAATGAAAAAATACAATAAAATTAATACAAAAATTAATACATAATCATACCACGATAGAAAATTACGAATTATGTAGGCGTCGCATCGGTTTACATATTATTTAATTGGTTTTGTAGAAATTGCTACCGCATTTCGCATGATATTTTTCGTTACTAATAAAGGAATCTATTGAGGTGAAATTTTCAATTGCGTTGATTGTAATGCACGGACTGTTACAAATTAATAATGTATGAATAGATTATACACACGGAGATTGATACAACGGACTTGAATGGCAAATATGTGGATTTTTAAACGCAGTTTTCCTTTCTTTTGTTGCCATGTTCCTGGATAATCTCGAAACCTGTTTCCGCGTAACTAAAGCTTATGCTTTATTTTGGAATAAGGCATCGTCTTATGTACTAATCGGTTTTCATATACAGACTCAGTTGATTGTTGATCTGAGTCCCTTAAGGCCCTTACTACACCTGCACTCTTGCCGTTTGAGTCCCCACACCGGCGGTAGTCACATCACATCTTAGTTAATTGCTTGATGAATAGCCTTCTTGGTTTTGTTTGGCTTTTAGCTCTTCGTTTGTCCCCGGCGTCCTTTGGGATATATTTGTTATGTCTGTCAACATTGGCCGGGCATGCATTGTAAATATTATTATTAGAAGCATGTAAATAATCCCAAAATCTATAGCAGGTGGTACGACCAGTATTTGAAACCTAACACTACCATACTTTTTTAACCTACCTATAAATTCTAAATGTCACTTTGACACTGTCACACTGATCTACGAATTATGAAATATTATGAACTCATATAAAAAATGTACCATAAATTCACTTTCGGAATAATTTAAAAATCTCACATGCATATTTAAAATAGCATTAAAGACATCAGGAATGACGTAAGTAATCTCCAATGGCACGATTTCTATAATTTTCCCACAATTCAGCGATTAGAAAGTCATTTGTCTATCGATCAGACAATTATGTCTAAGACAATCTGCCACGGTGCACTTTCACTCGTTCAAGGGCAATAAGTGTTGATAATGGAAAATGCATGCATTAGGAAGGTCATTAGCATGACAGAAATAGGAAGTTCCAAGCAGTTTCCCAACATTTTACTGTAAGTGGATTGACTTATGACTGCACCGCTACTTCTCATGAGATAAAGAGCTGCTATAAGTGTGCCGATGAAAAAGATATAACTAAAAAATTCAACATTTTTGTGGAATGGTGAGGACTAATCACTGATTAAAAAAGACATATCAAGACATACAAAAGTGTTATTTAGTTCTTAAACCCTAGAAGGAGTCAATGATCTTTTCATAAAAGTGTTGTAAATACATCTCAGCCTTATAGGCTATAGTTATACTTTTGTTTGAACATGACATGGTGACCTTCAGATCTTAAGGACGCGTTCTCGGATAAGACAAAAATAAGCTATCTTTCGGTAGAATCTGTGATGAAATTATAGTAAACCAAACAAATATAATTGTTGTTATAGATAGATTACTTCTTTATCTCAAAAAAGTCGGAATTTATTTGTTTAAAATGTTGATTTTTCTGGTCGTAAAAACGATTCTCCGTTAACTCTTTACACAAAATTGACGTTTTGTGGCTTCATTCAGGATAAATTTTGAGCCACTATTTAAATAATATCGTTTTTTAAAAAATACTCAAGGTAAGCTGATATAGTCTTTTCAAAACCCTGGGCAAAATATTTACGAAAATGTTATAAATAAAAGCAGAAAAAAATAAATAAGAATCTAAAAATTTTCAGATATTTTGCTGACAAGCTGGATTTTAACCTGTGGTAATAAGAGTTATTTTATTTTGACAATTCGACGCACTGAATAGAAAGTCAATCGAAAAATCGTCAGTCCGCGCTCGGCCGCTGTCGTGAGTGGACTCTGTGTCGGTTGTCACCAACAATTTCGACACGGAAAGATCGCTGTACGAACACAATATAACCACGCTTACTGCCTTGATACTTTACGTAAAAAAATATAATGGTGGTGTGTGTGGTGTGATAACACCATATACCACGCTACTTTCTACATTGCTGCATTCCGTATTTCTTCATAAGCACAATCTTTGATTGAAATTTTTTTTGAAATTGCAAAAATATTGTAAAAATCCATGCTTGCAGTTTTTATTTTCTTCAAAATTGACCTCGAAGCTCCTTAAGCATTTTTTTATGTTCCTCGTAGTTTAGATATTAGCTCTGACAACCCATTTCAAAAATTCACAGGAAATACCGATAGAATATTTTTGCCCAAAAGGCAAGTTTTATGCTGCTAAAAAGCAATCTCTTCCAGGCAACCTGGACTAAGTTACGTCCAAAGCATCAGACTATACAGGAGAAATACTAATAATTTATTTATGTATTAAAAATGAACTTAAAAAGTAATCAGGATACAAAATATAATACTAAAGTATCAAGATCATTCCATTCCCGTTCGTCAACCCGGAATACGCTTGTGTGTTGAGCTGTGTCAGTGTGTGGGTGCGAATTCTAACCTATCTGTTTTGAGAACGCGTCCTTAAGATATCTCAATAACTACACTATTTTGACGAATTATGACCGTATACAATACAGTATCCAAGATTATGGATAGATTAAAATATGACGTTAGATAGTCAAAACGCATAGTAAAGATTTTCCGTCGGATATTGAAATCAAAGTAAGTGCAAATAGATAGATTAGACTTTAGTAAGCAAAACAAGGGATGGATAGAATATTGATACCGACTCTTAGTCTCTAATTTAGTACCATCAATATTTCCTCTCATTTCCAAAAACTGACCAATTTGGCATTCCACAATATTACGCAAGCAGTATCCGTTTCCCCGGTCTAATCAAGTTAGCTCATTGACAACTTTCTCCGCCGCGCCTCTCAGTAATACGGTGGTAATACTATCTGTTTATATCACTGTTTCCGCTTGTGGTAAGGTCTGATAGGGGATCTTTTGTGTATACGAAATTGTATCTTATATTGATTCTATCAAACAAAAATATGAGATACAATTTCTGAAATGTGTAAGTCGTTTCTTGTAGGTTCGATAGAATCTGCTTTCCGGTAGTAAAAATTATGTCCTACTAATCCTACTTACTAATATTATAAATTTGAATGTTTGGATGTTTAAATATTTGGATGTGTATGTTTTTCAATCACGCCGCGAAGAAACTAGGCAATAAGTAGCAAAGAGAGAAGATGAACAAACACTCTGTATTTCTGGTGTTCACTAACAATGATGATGACTTATCACATTCCTTTGCTTCCCTACTTTTTACCTTACTTTTTCATTAATAGTATTCCGCTAAAATAAAATCCAATAACACAATGAACGTTACTTTTCGTTAAATTGTTTCACCACTCAGCTAACAAATGTAAATATATAGCATAGCTCGCGTGCGACGCGCTCGCCGGCCATGTAGATCAGTGGGCCGATGTTTCCACTAGCGGCGGTTTTCACTGGCATTCTATTTTTGAAATTGCGAAATTAACGGAAATTTAAAAGACTAAAATACTGGCTGGTGATATTCTTATTTCGAATATATTGAAAGTAGTAATGTTAATAATTACAACGCTAAAAGGACTTTAGGACGCGCAAAGATACTGCTTCTAATATTATGACTAGAACAAAATTTTGTATCCAATTCACTCGAATCTTTTATTTGGAAATTAAGTTTGAAATCCAAACTAATATTTAAATGGGAAAGACAATATTGTCTTTCTTTTCTTTTCTTTAATTATAAAGATATCTTTATTTGGTATGGATTGGTTACTCGACGAATTTTCTTGAAATATTGAATGCAGAAGGCATTATGTCCCCATTATATATTCCCTTTGGATTAACATGAAAAAACCACGAGAGCATATTTACAATCCATGGCTAAAAACTAGTCATATATATTAGCGACTGTGAAAATAAATGACCGAAAAACAATTTTCAATTCGCATTTTTAACAAAACTGTGATTTCAATAATAAAACTTTTGCTTGTCAGTTATAAGCTTACCATAAAAATAATTATAAAAGATATATATATTGATTACTAATACTCTAAGATTACAAACCGCATTACATAAATTGTAATCGTGGTGTACGTTACACTTACCGAGCCGTATTACCGTGGAAACAAGTAGAAAACGTAGCGTTCGTTGACTTTTTCTCGCAAATATACATCTTACAACTCATTAACAATGTGTGAGACGGTGTATTGTGAGTTTTTAACAATTTTTGAATTTAATATTGATTACAAGAAGATAAGCGTTTTCTTTTTGTTTGTGTGTAATTTTGTAATGTTATTACCGAAAAACAACCTAATTAAACCCCAACACACAGGTATGCAGTTCTGTCAGGATATAATAGGCTCTTCTATTATATAGGATCTAATGCCTCTGCATCAGACAAGTTTTCAGCTTGCCTTAAACACGTATTATATTTCCTGACTATGAATTTAGCAAGAAAATTTTACAGTTGTCTTGTAACAATCATATATTTTTTTTTTACCTTTTTTATGTTTGATAAGCCTTCTATGCCAAATTTGGAATTTATGGATCTGAAAATTCAACTTAATTATGTGCTCATAAAAAGATCCAAATTACAGTCCATGACTATGATTTCGTGCGTTAATTTACAAAACAAATAAAACTTTTATTTTCTATAGTAAAAGCGAGTGACGACAGAAATATTTTTATTTGCCGTCCACTTTCGCCCGGACCGGTCTCAGCTCTTAATGACCAGTAAGGCTGTGACGAAGTTACTCGTAAACCACCATTTTGTTTGTCATTTCTTTTTATATAGCCTCGGTGGAGACAGCCTTCCGAATCGTAAATAAAAAATAACAATATTTAATTATTTAAATGTAAATGACGTTCTAAAAGCGCCTCAACAGAGGCCGATTTGGAAAATAAACATTTTGAATTTGACTTTAAAAAAATTATGATATCCGCATTTGCACATTTTTGCAACAGAGGAGAATAAACAAAAACCTCCTATTAATAGGATGAACAGATGAATAAATTTCGACGAAATTTTACTCACGGATAAATAATGAAAATGCACATATCACGGCCTGAATTACCTAACCTACTATAAGAAATACCATTTATAGTTAATGATACTCTTTTCAGGCAGGAGTAGCTATTCCATGCCGGATCTATTAAAATGAATGCAACAATTTCTAAGCACTCTTGACAGAAAAAGGGTATTGACAGACAGACAGACGGACGGACAACGAAGTGATCCTATAAGGGTTCCGATTTTGTTCTTTAGAGGTTCAGAATCCTATAAATTATAAATTACAGAAAAATAATATCCGTATTATCCCGGATTATTTACAGATCCGTATGTTGCCAATTTATGCAAAACAATACAATAATCTCTATGTTATGATAGACATGAATCACGATTTTTCTATGTCACTTGTCCAAGGTCATATAATTGTCTTGATTTATGACTCAGAAGCCCTTTCACAACGCTTTTTATAAATTTGATTCATTTAAGTGTAATGTATACGTGCTTATGTAATCGTGCGCATAAGCTATTAATTAATTAGCTTTTGATAAGATTATGATTTGCCTTTTATATGTAACTAGCGACCCGCCCCGGCTTCGCACGGGTTTAATGGATGATATTATACATAAAAACCTTCCTCATGAGTTACTCTATCTATTAAAAAAAACCGCATCAAAATCCGTTGCGTAGTTTTAAAGATTTGAGCGTTCATAGGGACATACAACATGACACATGACAGAAAAAGCGACTTTGTTTTATACTATGTAGTGATAGTAGACTAGAATGATTTAGCTACAAATTGGACCATGCTCACACTGGAGAAGTCGCTAGCCCTGAAATGATTGGGGTGAATATTAACAATTTAAATATGAGTGAATTACTTTTGAAGATTCTGTGAACCTCTTTTTTCCCTCCGATCTCTGATATTCTAATTTATATTTCATCTATACTAATATTATAAAATATTAGTAAAGATGAAATGAATAGGCTCCAAAACTACAGGACTGATTTGGACGAAACTTTGATTGTTTGAAACTCTACGAATGACATAGGATAATTTTCATCCCGAAAGTCCTACGGGAACGGGATAAATACGCGGGTCATAACTAAAAAGACTTCGGTAAAGTATAAAAGCTAAGAATATTTTCAATTTTCGTAGCACGGCCGCTACCAACATCACTTTCATTGCCACCAACTTACATTGAGATTATAAAAATACATTTACTACTTTTTCTAGCTTCGTATTCTTTCCCATACAAAAAAAAACAACAAAGCATGTTAATGTGTCGTATAATAGCTTCCGTTATTTCGAGCGGCGCCGCCGGAAAAATGTAGCAATATTACTTAAGTTATGTTTATACGTTACTGCAATATAAAGTGCGTTTTACGTAAATTTCATTATGTTTTTATTAGCTTTTGTCTGTTTGTCCGGTCGAATTGATATTTAAATTTGTTATTACTCACTTCCTTAGCTGATTTAAATGTTTTAACATAACTTAGAATTAATATAGTTCATTGCATATTGCAAAATTCTTTGATTCAAAACAATGCAAGGAGTAAAGAGGTTTGATTTTAATTCATACTTTTATTTGAAACTATTATAGTTGTGCCTTGCGGTTTTACCCGCGAAAAACTACCGTTCCCGTGGGATTTACGGGATAAAAGCTATCCTATGTCCTTTCCTGGGTCTCAAGCAATCTCTTTACAAAAATTGTTAGTTAGAAAGAAAATTAGCGCGTCAACAAACAAATTCTTTATTACATCAGTATAGATTAATTTGTTTACTAACCAATATATTATTATTTCAGTATAATTCAAATATCTAAAAACATCCGTACCAGTTAAAAAATCTTAATGAATCACTTAAAAAACTAATAAAATCAGATCCTATTCGAGTACTAAATTTCAGGATGCAATAAGTAATAAAAAAGCTGACATTTAATTTCCTAATTACAATTAAATTAGATATTTAATACCATCCGTTAGACAGGTTTCTATTTAATGGCGGATATGATAAATTAGAGTAATGAGATTCGATTATAAATATATTTATTATTTACTTGATAAACCCGAAATTGTAACTAATTAACTCAAGTCAAATTTATTGACAAGCAGAATACAAATGCGAATGTTTCAAATACAATTACTTGCAAATAAATAAATTATTCTGAGTTAATGTAGAGTTTCGGAGTTGTGATCAACTCACAATTCACAATGATTATCAAACACAGAATATCTCGTAGTTTTAGTTTCGTGAAGTAAGAAAAAAGTTTTATCGGTAGTTGTAAACTTAAAATAAAACTATAGAAATCTAGACATATATTATAGTGATGAAGAGTTTGTTTATTTATTTGAACGCGCTAATCTCAGGAATGAATGGTCCGATTTGATCTTTCTGTGCTAGATAGAACATAAATCGGATATGCTATATACGCGTAACTGCAACACATTAATATAAACAATTAAGTCACAAATAAACATACACTTGAAAAAAATACCCTCCTTCTGCCGCAATCGAGTAAAAAGCAAACGTCAAAACATTTGTACAGATTCATTAATTTCAACTACGATTCAACAGTATTGCGTATTCTTAAACATCTGTAAACTCACAAGATAAATTATCCACATGCTCTTGAACTCAAATTGAGATAATAGATATCCTAAAATGGTTCTATGTAGGCTTGACATGCTCTCTGCAACCCACATCGTAATTGTATAATCCTACGTGCACTTCAATTCTAATATGGTAAATATGGTGTAATTTAATCTCAGACGCCATAAGAGATGTAGTTTTAAGATAAGAATAACGCTTAAAACTTCAAAGAAACAATTGAAGTAGCGAAAAAGTGTTTTATTTCGTGCATCTTTTTAATATAGATTATATAGCACAACGCGGTGGATAACATTATTGATATCTGTTATATATTTTAAACTTGTTACTCTATCTACATAATGTAATTGTTTATAGTGCTTAATAATAAAATAATCATGAATCATATGAGCATCGGCTCATACAATAGTTTTCTTATTAATTCCTTCAAATTAGTATTGCAGAATTTATAAGAATTCTGTAATTTTCTAATTCTAAATCTGTAATTATATTAATTGCGATCAATGAAAAATATTGTAGAACATTATTTTTTTTTCAGAAAAATCACATAAATAATGCCTTTTACCTACATCGACGCGGGTTTAAATCTTTATATATCTACATCTTATATATATACTGAAAACTGAACGTTAATCAAACCGAACCCACAATCACCTACAATAGTCAAGTTTATCAGTAATCTACACAGTATAGCTTGTTCACCTTGCTCCCACTAGCCGCGCCTTTCAAATGTTATGTAACTAGCCATAAGCCACTATAGTTCTGTTTGCTAGGTTAAGGGCCTGGACAAATACGGATGAAAATAAACATCTTTAACGGCCGTTTTCAATTTACAAATTTTTATTCTATCTATCCCTTGTTTTGCTTACTAAAGTCAGACAAATCTATTTGTACTTACTTTGATTTCAATATCCTAACGACGGATACATTTGCTATGACATTTGTCTACCTATTGTCATATAATCTGATATAACAATCTATCCATAGACATTGATACATGGAAAATGGCCGCAAATCAATTATGTATTTGAGTTTCGACATCTTTAAACTGTGTTTGGGAGTGAGATATGAATTGTCAATATATCATTTGTTTTTTATTTTTTTATTTTATATTGTAATGACTTCTTATTAAATCCTAGATCAATATCAATTAATTCTAGACGTAACTCGCGCTTGAAAGTCTAAACTTTAATAAAATAATGTGTAAAATAGAATAACATTAAGGTGCATTGTCTTAATGTATTTAAGGTTTGAACTTTAACGATAGGGCAATGACTGTTGAAATACCACATAAGGTATCAATTATATAAATCTAGGTTATAGTTTAATCAAGTTTAATTATAAGAATGTAGTCAGCCATTATTTTATACAAATAATTAATCTATACTTCTATACCTATAGTATTTTGTTTATTTGTTTAAGTTAATCTCAGGAATGACTCGTCCGATAGATTTAAAAAAATATATTTTTGCCAGAAATACCTTTAATCAATGCATTATAGGGTATATATAGTTTCGGAGCCTTATTCAATACAAACAAATCTTCCCTCTTTATAATATTAGTAATAGATATGCAAAAGAGTTTCAAATCGCAATTTTAAGAGCTTACTCGAGTTATTTTTAGTAAAAGCACTTTCATTAGTATAAATTTAAATAATGAAGGAAAATAAGAGATACTTTCGCTGAGACTGATCCAGTTATTATTTCGTTTATTAACTTAAAATTAATTAAGTGAAAGTTCATCGAACGTTTAATTAAGTGACGTTTAATTCTGCAAATAAGATTGCTTTAAATAGTTTAACGAGAAAATAAAGATTCAGGTATATTTTTGTTGTAACTAAATTTTCTGGGCTGTACTATTTCTGATATAATGTAATCGCGATTTCTATTATGAGTAAACCAAACGTACGTATAATTTAATTGCCCTTATTTAAAACTTCCCTACAAAAGCATTATTTTTTATCTCTTTAGTTGAATTAAATAGCAAGAAAGAGTCAATAACCTTCTTTGTAAACAAAGAGAGTTGTACTGTTTCACCCAGACCTTAAAAAAGTTTAACTATTTCCCTGGATAACATATCAAATTTTTTCCTAACCAATACTGAAATGCCAGTCAAAAACAAAAAAATTAAATGCTTCCAATTTTAAATCAGATTTTCTACGAGGTAACTCACATGTGCTTTGTCAAAATAAATCTAAGCCCGACTCATAATTTGAAAAGCAATCAAAACAAAACCGGTTTATACAAAAACACCATGACAGGTGGGGTCAGCGACCCCGCTGACCGGTGAAAGTGAGTCCAAAATCGGTAAGAAAGAGAGAAAGTTATATAGTGCTTATTGGATTAGAGATGAAAGCGATTGGTTAATATTTGATTGATGGATTTTATGGGAAATATAAGTCATGCTAGTATGTCACGCGAAACTTTGGGCGAGGGTAGTTCGTAAATTTTATTTGAAAACTCGAAAATTCTAATAGTTTAAATAATTAAAAAAAATTGTACACTAAGATGAAAACTTTGTTTGTTTGGTTGTAATGAATAGGCTCATAAAATACTGGACCGGTTTTAAAATTATTTCACCATTCGAAAGTATCCAATATCCATTATCCACTAGTAACATAGGCTATATATAACATTATGCTACGGGAGTGGAGCCGCGTGGGTCAGCTAGTACATATTAGAAAACGTAATTTAAACATAATATGTCTGAAATTGAACTTTGATACCATTTTGTTATTCCCAAAAATCATCTATACAATAAGAATCCACTTTCGTTTTAATAATTAAGCACACATTTTTCTCTCATTAATAAAGAAATTGAAAACTCATTTAAACCATTTTTCAAATATAAATTTGAACCTGACCTTTATTAAATCAATTATTAGTACATCTATGATAACTCCGGTAATTTTGTAAGTCATTATCACACAAAGACCTTGACCGCTGGTTCCCACGAGGTCATTGTATAACTCTCGTTATTTTGACATTACGTTACATAAACAAAAAGTAATTATGCAGATGTGCATAATAACATTCTCCACATTTTTATGCCTTTGTTGTGTTTATATTCGTTAGAGATTCCAATGTCTATGAAATCTATGTCTAAACTTATTATATTATACTTATTATTACTGTATTAAGTTTGTTTGAACGCACTAATTTTCGAAATTACTCAATGGATTTGAAAAATTATGTTTTTATGAGGAAAACTATAGACGAATAACGGCCGTTTTCAATAATGTATCAAAGATTATGGATAGATTGTAATCTCAGATTAAATGCCATTTAATTGTCAAAAGTCATAACAAAGGCTATCTGTCGACAGCATATTGAAAAAAAAACTATAAACCCTTCCTGCGGACATTTGACATTGGCAGAATCCATCTTTGATGGGAAGCCATTAGTAAAAAGAAGAAGAAGAAGACAGCATATTGAAATCAAAGTAAGTGCAAATAGATAGATTTGCCTGACTTTATTTATTTATTTAATACTTTTTTTTATAAACACCACATTAATAAATATATAAAATACAGTAGGATAAAACGGTTTATATACTTTAGTAAGCAACACAAGGGTTAGATAGAATATTGAAAACAACAAATATTGTGCAATTAGAATTAACGTAAATGTAATTTGTGACAATACATTTATTTCAAGAGCAATGTAAAATTTCTGTAAAATTTGCGGTAATTTAATAAAAAAGGTACCTTGATGAAACCTTTTTTTGCTTTGCTATTTATTATGACTTTGTCCGTCAATGTGAATTAGCCAAAAACCTATGAAATAAGCCTTGTTTGTAGCGTAAAAGTACAAAAACGGACAAATAAAGGTTAATTGTGATATAAAAGTAATTCGTATTCTGCGTTAGTTCGGATTACCGCGATGTGACATAATACAAACACTGAGTTGAATAACAATTATATAGCAATGAATGAAATTGTATTCACCTTGTATTGGGGTTTTCCGTAACGAAAACCTACTTTTTACTTTTTTACGGAGCAAGCAAGCGACCAAGTGGGTCATCTGATGGTAAGTTATCACCGTCCATGAACACCTGAAACACCGGGAGTGTCACAGGTGCTTTGCCGGCCTTTGATGGACATATAGGCTCGTCTCTTGAAGGCCCTAATATCAAAACGGTTCGATAATATATCATAGTAGTTTATTACGTTAAGAGTAGAATTCATCATTAAAAATTTCATTCATTATTATTTCATTTTTTTTTTTTTTTATAGTCAATACGCAAATCAAAATTTTAGTAAGATTAAACAAAAGTAATTTTACAACCACTCGTAAATAAAAACTATAAAGACACGCTGATAAACAATGAAAAATCATAAAAATAGACAAAAAGGTTATTTCCGATACCGGGAATCGAACCCGAGCCTCCTGGGTGAGAGCCAGGTATCCTAGCCACTAGACCATATCGGATATGTTGTATTGTTTAAAACATTGCAATATTTTACTCGAGAGTTATTTATAATTTATTTTATTATTTCTAATGAAATGTTATTTTTTTATTACAGTTCGTACTTCTGTAATTGTAATAAACGTAAGAGTTCCCGATTCATGTAAAATTTTCTTTTTGCGAATAATACTTATCCCTTATTATGATTGAATTTAACCTTAATTTCACGGTAGTTGCCTCAAGTAAGAGCAATAATACAATTATGTTACATTACTTACGGTCGACGGCTCCACTCTTACCAAATAATACTAATTATATTAGATCTGTATGCTTTCTCTCGTCATACCACAGTACTTTTGTAAAATACGTTATCTAAAGGTTGTACGTAATATGTGCATGAGATTTTAAAGAATAAATTACATACCTTTTTTGTGTCTTTTGACACAAAAAAGGTATGTAATTTATTTTTATAAAGCGAGAGAATATGATATTCATAAATTATGTCGATACTTGATAGCTATTTAAAATTAGCTCTAGGAACAATTTTATAGAGATTTCTACTACTAGGAAAAAATATTTTTGTCGCAATGAGACAAATCACGTTATACAACTAGTATTATAGGCGCTACATGTATATTTACACCTGATTTGTATTTTTTTATAAATCGGCATCGCCTCCGTGGCGCAATTGGCTAGCGCGTTCGGCTGTTAACCGAAAGGTTGGTGGTTCGAGCCCACCCGGGGGCGGATCTTTTTGCATTTACTTAATTCATTAATATTTACAAGAAAAACTATTTTATTTAAATTAATATTTATAATCTTAAAATCGAATTGAAAACGTACAACATCATTATAAAATGTAATAAATTGTTGTTTAAAAATAAATTTTTAAAAAGTTGTCATGTTTCATGTATCTTATCTTAGTTCATTAATTTTCTGCATTTATTAAAATAAGGATGAAATACTTTTTACCACAAAAAAAATTATTATAGAAATGACTACTTTCTTTCCGCGACGTCGCTTGCCTTGAATTTGAGGTCTATAGATCAATATAGGTGATACATAATAACCTAATTCAGCTAGTATCTATCCTATCTGTAAATCACCAAAATAACTACTGAACCGATTGTGATGAAGCTTGATATTCATATAGGTAATCCAGAATGATATAGGCTACTTCTAATCCCGGAATTCCAACGGGATCAGAACCTACGCGGGTGAAACCGCGGGGCGTGACTAGTTTGTAATATAAGTATAAGGTAAGATTTTGAACACTAGGTACAACCTATGTAGCAATATGAGCTCATCGCACTATGCCTTAAGGCTGTTTTTGTATATTTGTATTTGAATAAACATTACTTGAACGAATTGTCATTCATACAAAACATGTAGGTCACATACAATGACACCTGCTTACAACATCTGCAACGACTCACTTTCATCCCAAACCTGATTCAAGTTATAACTAAATATCTGTAGTCATAACATCCACGCCTTTAAATATAACGTATTGGATTTAGGAACTTGTGTAAGAAGCCAAATATAGAATCGAGCTTTTAAGAACTTACACCCGTATTCTAAGAAGTTACCTTAATTCTACTTCCACTCAAGTTACGTCAAATACGACGTATGACAAATTTCAATCGAAAATTCATAATTGAAGTAACATAAAAACACAATATTTTATTAATAAATAGATTGCAGTGACGGACTGAGGTGTTAAATTTTTTACTCCGAAATTTTCTAAACGTGAGTTAGTAGTTTTTTTTCGACTCAGAATGTAAATATTCGTTGACGGAGGTTGAGTGAAGTCGAGGAATGTCCGAGATACTTATTAGAATATATAAATTATAATTAATTTTCATTCATAGATAAGCCATTACAATGCGTATGCGATTCACTTTTCACTTATTAAAATAATAATTCTTCTTATTATGTGTCGTTGTGTAACAAACAATGAATATGGTAATAATATTAAATTAAATTGTAACCGTATCATTATTTCTCGCGGATTAAAAATAGTTAATTCATTAATATAATTTTAGAGTGTTTTGCTCCTTATTATAATATTGTTTCAAAAAATTATAAGTAATGCAACATTCCACACATGTTAGTAAGGGTCTTCGAAGTTTGAATCCTTTTCAAACTTTATTGTACAAAATCTCATAAAATATGGATAATAAATTAAAGGATTACTCTTCTATATTACATTATAATTCCAAGAGAAGGTATATTTTACAGTCAAAATAATTTAAACCGATATCTACAATAAAATATATTTATAGCAAAAATATAAAGCTGCAGGAGAGATTTTTTTGTAAATACGTTAATCACCTGTGATTAATCGAGACAATCGTTCCTGAACGATTGTTTCGATTTGAAAAAAGCTTTTTGTATTAGAAAGACCAGCAATAAAGGAACATCATTGGTACTACGGATACAATGTATAATAAAAAGTGAACGAAAAGCATGTATGCTCTATTACATATTGTTATTTAATAGTTCTCATTATCCCAAACACGCAATGTTACAGAAGCATAAGTAAAGTTATATAATGCGTAATTTTACGGCCTACGGACACTTCCTAATAAAAACCTCGGTTTGCAGTGACCCACATAATCTACATAAAATGTGTATTGTGTATAATAAGAATTATTTAACTTTAAATGATTGTCAAGTAACGGTTGGTATTTTGTAATGGATAGCGTGAAATTGGCGGTATATTTTTAAATGACAAGAAGGTATAGCCTAGTATAGTATTATCTTGTATAATATTATCTGTGGTATAGCAATGATACCAACAAAAAAAATGATTTCATAGTGCGATTGGATTTTGTATGAAAAAATGTTTCATCAAATTATCTATATTCTAATTTTAAGAAAGTTTAAAAGAGGAAAATTGCTCATGTTCGAAACTGTCAGTTTAATTTGAAATTATTATTTAAAATGATTGAAAATAGGCTTATAAAATAAAGAAGGGCCAGGGCGTTAGGCTTATCCCTAAATTTCCTACAATAAAGATAATTCAAGCCATGATAATAGTTGTTACTATTTTTATTCGAGTGTAAGACATTTAAGTGCTAGCTACAAAGCTACTATCTACTAGGGATTCTAATGATTACACGAAGAGAGACATTTCATTTTATTGAACTTAATTTATATATTATTTTATTTACTATTGCAACTTCTTGAATTCATATTTAATATTATAAATAGTGTCAAACACTAAAACCATAAACTTTCGCTAGTTATATTATCTGTGGTGTAGTTAACGATGTTTCTCTCAAACCTGTTAGTATCAGAGACAAACGGACGCGTATCCGGTAAAAGTGTCAATAATTTCCTTGAATATATAACCTACTTCGAAAACTATTTATGTTTATTTTTATAATCTTCACTTGTAACTATCTGTGGTCAATTCCGCTAATAGAAAACGTTTTTTCGTCAACCCTTTTCCAGAAATGCACTGCCGTACACTTTTACCTTAAGCTTTAGTTAAAATTAATTTTTAGAATAAATAAGTCAATAGTTTAGTATAATAATTGTATAATAAGTTTCTTAGGTTTTTGACTACATGTCAGTAACTTCCAGTCTCAAACTAGGTATAACTGCAATGATATTATAAAATGAGTGTTTGTTGGTTGGAAGTATTAACAATCAAATCTTTGAAACTATCGGATGAATTTGTAATTTATTTCTTTCTTAAAAACTTCAGATTATGTTAGGCGGCTTCATGAGGAAGGCTTATAGATATCTAGCTGTTGCCCACGTCTTCGCTCCTGCTTGCTTAACATTATATAGCCAATGTTAATAAGGGAAAATGTAGGATTCCAAATTCCAATGATAATATATTTTTTCAAATCGGTCCAGAAGTTTCGGAGCCGTTTCAATTTACACAAATAAAAAGAAAATGAAATCTTTCCTCTTTGCTATATTAGTGTAGATGACTTCTGGAGCATAACGAGACAACATGGAACAAATGTAAATTCTTCTTATCAAAGCTTTTCTAAAATTTTTGAGATTCATTCCTACAAACAACTTTCCTCCAAATATGTATTACGAAACAACCTATCCAAAAATATCACAAAAAATCGAAAGTAAACGTAATAGCATCGAAACTAGTCCAAACTACATTCAAGTAGACGAAACCGGTCCGAACCGGTTCCGGTTTTAAACAATTTCTTTAGCTCCCGCGTTCCTGTCATTTCTCTTCCATTTTTTCACTTTTCTACTTAATTACTAAAGTAAACCTTACCACATTTACTTAAAGTTCATTATTCTACAGCGTGTCTGGTAAATGGTTAATTCCTTCCTCGATGTAAAAGATAGTAATTTTTAGCTGGAAATAGGTAATCTAGTATGTAATTTGTAATCTTATCCGTATGTTATGTTTACCGGCTATTGACAATGATAGTTCAGTTTGAGGAAATGCTGAATAAGTGCTTCTGACTTTCGAATGAAAGCGGTACTTATGTTATGATTTTGAATGAAACTGTATCTCTTTGTATGTGAGGAAGTAGAATTTAGTTTCGTTATTGAATTTAGAAACTTCTTACAAACTGCATTGTCACTGAGGCTCCATTCACGCTTAGATATGCAGATGCATATTTGGCATTTTTAAACGACTTTAAAAAAAGGACGTTATGAGTTGGACATGTACATGTAGGATTTATAAAATATTGTTGAAATTGCATGTTTGACTTTGATGATCCATTTAGGCTTTCAAGCACGGCTTAAATTTGTCTATGTTTATCCAGGAATTTATCGAAAACTTAAAGGCATTTGTCACGTAATGACTCAATTACTTAATCGCGATGTTGAAATGTTTTCCGTGCTTACGATATATACCAAAAATCAATCCTCGGAGCCTAATGGCCGGCTAGTCCAGTGGTTCGGACTGATTGAGGACCCTCCCTTTTCACTGGAGAAATAACTCCACTTCATCAGAGATATAGGTAAATTAGGGCCCGGTTGCTATAAACATATCATTGTATACAGATATGAATCGTTTTCATTACCGGGCGATTATAACCAATTGGAAACAAACTTTGATGGTTATATTAACTCTACGTTACACTTACGCCTAGTAGGATTCTGTACTGTCCGTAAGTAAAATTATTATTTCTTTAGGAACTGGGCATAAGAAGATATAGGTGGGTTGTGCAATAGTTTTTGGTATCAAGGGACTTGCTCTTATTTTCCGGCAAAATGTTATGACATTTCTTTCGTCGGAACTTCTCTTCCTATATGTTTTGTGGTTGTTATACGATAGGTAACAAGACTATGTAACTTTCTTGTTCTTTCTTGTACAGTTGACGTGCTAATTACTCAATTAGCAATTAGTTCAGTGACCGTAGCTGTACGGTTGACCGCCTCGCCGGTATTGGGTTCGATTCTCGGTCAGTGGTGTTAACCAGACAACCTTTTGTTATGTATGTGATTATGTAAGTGATTAAACATGTGCAAGTATAAGTTTGTTTTAGTAGTCAAGTAACTTACTCTTCTGTAAAACATGTTTCATGTTGTTGATGCAGGAATTTAACTCGAAGCATACTATTGGCGTAAGTAAGAGGTTCGATAAAATTATTTGAAGGTGATAAAAGAACATTTTAGACTTATATAAGACTCTATATGGCATCTCTAAAAGAGTTTTTTTTTTTTAATTTTTGTCATTATCTAATTTTAACCCTATGCGTGAATGGATAGCAATCCAATTATATTTGTCTGTTTGTTTGAACGCACTCATCTTCGAAACCATCCAATAGATTTGATGGTTTCGAAGATTACGTTATTATACACTAATATTATTAAGACGACAGATTTGATATTTTGTATGTTCGAATTGAATAGACTCCGAAACTACTAACCGATTTGAAAAACTGTTTTACCATAATCATACATTATCCCTGATGAACAAAGGATGTATAACATTATTTTAATTAATGAAGCCGCGCTAGTAAACCATAAATATGAGTTTGTAAAGCGAATTTATTCAATAAAATTACTAAAACACTCATAAATACAGCAATTTTCGTGTTCAATATAAACTCTTATCAATTATAATTCGAGCAATTAGCTTGATTCTAGACAAGAAAGTGACTAAGTACAGTCTAGAATAAATCTACATGTTTTATACTTTTACTACCCTAGATTATCTACGGTCGAATTTGCATTTTAATTACTTTCTTTCGTTATTTATTGCTGTTTTAGAGAGAGGTTTACAAATTAGTACGGAATCTTGATTTATACTAGAGGTATTCTCATATTATGAAGAGGAAATATTTGTGTCTTGCGCCGTTATACGAACAATTTATAACAAGAAAAAATAAATTAACTAAAGATAGATACAAAATTTTGTAGTACAAAAAACACGTGATATAGAAAGAGGAACATGGGGAGGGGAAGCTTAAACCTAACCATATTTCACCAGGAGGGGTAAACAAGCTAAAATATCACGTCAATAATGGACAGCACAGCCCCTTACCATCAAATAGCTTTTTTCGATAGCTTTTTCCTACAAAATATTGCTTAAAATAAATAAAAATATCGTAAAATCCATGTTTAACAATTAATTGATCCAGCATAATTTATCCGGAACGATAATACATTCCGACACGTAATAAATTATAGCAAATGAGTAAAATTATTGACTTCACGCGATATACCGTTGAATGGATGCTACTTCCTACAGAGTACAGACAATGAGCGAGGTGACACCGACAAACTAAATTGTAAGCAAACATTCGTAAATCGAGCTGTTGGCTATAAGACCTTAGTAAAATGTAAGCTAAAAACTGTTCTTTTATTATTTTAGGCTGTACAGCGAATAATTCACGTAATGTTTATAGAACAAACATAATTAACCCCTACAAAAGTTCTTTTTAATAAGGAATATTTTAAAAACTTATTCTATTCCTAGTATAGTATTATATTATCTGTGTTCTATTCTTTTTTTTTGTTTTTTTTTTATCGCCAAGCAGGCAAACGAGCGGGCGGGTCATCTGATGGAAAGTGATCACCGCCGCCCATAGTTGCTCGCGATGTTAGAGGTATCACGAGATTTTTTTTGTGTAATTCGCATTCACCTTTATTTTCAACGTATAAATAGTGATAAAAATGGAAGGCACAGGTTCCTAAAAAACAGTTTACACTCTCTCAGGAACCTGACATATTTTATGTAAAAACTTCTTTGAAATAAACTATTTATTTATTCTCGTGAAAAGGCTTTGCTACACCTTTTATTTTGAATACACTATCTATTCGTAGATATCAAAAAATATAATCATCTGTTAATAATTTTCTAAATCTCCTTGTAACTAAACCTTAATCATCTCCACATTACAATCTTAGGGGTCAACGCTCACAATATTACCTGTCGCAAGTTACCTCAGAGAAAGCATTGAGTATTGACCTCTAGTAGATGGTGCTATTGAGCTTTACTTCACAACTATCTCTAGACATAACTAACTGTTAACTATAGAGAGTTTTCTTTATAATATATGATACTTACACAGTTATTCCTATGGACTATATTTAGAAGGTTGGTAAGGGTGTATTGTCTTATATTTTTCCAAAATTGTTGTTGGTATTGACCATTAAAATAGTACTTCACAACTATGTAAGTCAACTATATCTAGAATCTTCTTAATAAGAAAGAATTAATCTAAAATATAGTGTACATAGAGGCTCTCTATTTACAAATAGAAACAATAGGACAATAGGAAAGTATCGAAAATTGGAATAAGATTCATACAAATTTCGACGGAAAAATCTTTATTCCGACCCGAATCCAATTTGTGACTCAGTACCCAGATTTTTCAAAGATGAAGATTGTAGCAGAATGTATTGCTTTGTATAATTCAATACCCACACCATATAACTATCTATAACTATATTAATAGATTATATTAGAAAGTCTTGTGTTTAAGTGATATTAATATTTCCTACGGATATTTTAGCGGAGGGATGTAGGCGTATTATTGGTTTGAATTTTATATATTTAAACTGTCTAACCAGTTATCGAGTTATATAGTTATCGTTTCCTTGCCGTAGACCAAAAAATTTGCTGAATTGAATCAAAATACTTACGTTATTGATAAAATAGAACATTCTTTACAATTCAGAAGTAAACTATACTCTCCAATTTGTGCAATTGCTACTCAAAACATCTGAACGATTTGAAATTTGGTTGAATTGTTAGTTTTTTATCCGGGTTATTCGAAGTCGTTTGCGGAAGCTTGCCAATAAAGCAGTTACATTGTAAACCATAAGAATTGTGAAAGACCAGTGAGGTAAACGCACGTCCCATTGCATATGTCGGCCGGGGTATCGGTGCGCAGACAATGGCTACGATTATCATCGTTTTGCTTTGCTTTATGTGTTATGAAAGGAAACAGACATGGTACAAACTATATGTATAATATGGGGTGAATCTAGAATATTCTTCTATAAGCATAGATTGCTCTTTATTAGAATAACGGTTTTCAATAATGTATCAAAGATTATGGATAGATTGTAATCTCAGATTAAATGACATTTGATTGTCAAAAGTCATAACAAAGGCTATAAGTCGACAGCGTATTTAAATCAAAGTAAGTGCAAATAGATAGATTTGCCTGACTAGTGAGCAAAATAAGGGATAGATGGAATATTGAAAACGGCCGTTAGTCAAGGGCTATCTTACAAGAGAATTTGTGTGCAATTAAACTGATGAACATTTTTTTATTTATTTAATTATTTATAGAACAATAACCATAGATAATTTTGCTTTTATATGAATTCAATTGATATTTGATTATTTTACGACAATGCGGCAACATTAATATACATACATGTAATGTAATGTAACACATTTATAACCTCTATGATTAACATGATACCATAACGGCTTACTTAGCCCTCACCGTATAACGTTTCTAGATTTTACGCTCATTTTATTAAGTAGTTTAGCACAAGTAGTTACACCTATTTAGTTTTGCATGAAACGAGTACACATTTGATTATATCGACCTGTCACTTAAATACAGTTTTCCGGTCAAAGCACATTCTTGCCCACTTTTTGAAAAATGTTTGACACTGAACGACATATTAAGTCAATAAACACACAAACTTCAGTAATATCCTGTTATTTACCTTGATTTTATTAATAGTTAATGTTGCACAAACCCAAAAATGTAATAAATTAATTATAAAACCAAATAGTAAATCCTCTTTGCCCGTTTTAGACATACGCCGGATCGACAAAAAATTAGAACGCATTTGACTGCATTTGGCGGCAAAAAGTAATATTGCCATTGCACAATTTTAATTTTAAACTAGTATTTTAACATAATTTATAGAGCATTGGCAACTGATGGATTTAATTACGGTTAATTTGTTGCTAACATATCACTGAGATGTAATAAAATTGTTTTAAAGCATATGGGGATATTTTAATAGTATTGATTTATGCTTCTTTTCTATTTTTAGCTAATCGAAGACAGTTGTTATAATTCCTTCACTGATTCTTTCTTAAATGTGTGTAAATTACTTATTATCTCTGTCATTTCTTCTGTTAAAGAAAAGACAAGATAGGGAGGAAGATAATGAAATAATTTATTTTTTACTATGAAATACCTACCAATTTCATACCTGTAGGGTGCAGTTATCATAAAAAGATACTAACTCTAAATTAAACTTTATGTAATTAAACAACAGATCCTTTCTTAAATACGATTATTACTATAAGAATGTTGTATAATGCGTATAAGAGCAACGATTTACGTTTTCACGCACGGCTGCGGTGGACTACTGAAAATTCCGAGAGAACGCCACATCCGCATACCGAGGACTTACGAGAATTTATTGAATTTTCTTCATAATTCATTATTGAGTAATTACTTAATCTATTCATTAATGAAGATTATTAAATTATCCATTTTTGGATGTTTAACGCATAAAGATAGATGAATATGGATTAATTTTTAGTCTGTATAGTCATGCTGGATTAACACATAGGATTTTTATCCCGATCCTCATACCTATATTAAATGATAGGCTCAAAGATCAATTAACATCATCATAATTAGCTAAATAGTCCATGAAAGTCAGCGATCAGCTCATTAAATTATACTAGATAAGATTACATGTTTTAATAACTCCAATAACGATCATTACCATACAATAACTTACCTTACCTAACTTTCATAGTAAATGAATAATTTTGCTAAAACATTTTGGAAAAGGGCAACCCTACCCTATTCCCTATACAAAACTACCGTCAAATTTCTACAAACAGTAGTTAAGTGTTAAATAACCTTCAAATAACACAACTAAATAAAACGCAAATAGGCTCACCTCAGCTTTTCCCGCGTTTCACCATCATTACGCACTTTCCTCGCGCCGGATAGAGAGATAACGTACACTCAACACTACAACAATTTTCTTCACTAATTATACGATATATAGTAACCATTGATCTTTAAAGTGATTTTTTAAAAATAGGAATATGGAACTGAATATAAAAAACTCCATAGTTCGACGTACAGGTAGCTAAAAAAATAGTTTCCGAAAGTTCAAAATTTCACGTTCCAAGATATACTTTCTTAGATAAGCAACCCTTATTTGAAAAAACATATAAAGCTGTACAACACAGTACAACAGGATACACCTGGAATAAAATTAATCATATTATTTTGCAATGTCGTTTACTAGTAAGATCTTGCTTTTATCGCGTCTTTTGCTTTGTTTACCAATCCTTTGATGGTTTAGTCACGTAATTAGCAAGGCCTGCACAAGGATATTAGCTGTCCCAACGCATCCTTGGAGGTTTCACCATACCGCGTCTTAATTGTTAATTCAAACGTTATCAATTCCGATCATACTTTTAGGGCATTTGTTATGTGTGGGCTACATGAGCAATTAGGATTACGTAAATGCGTGTTTCATGCGTTTTTAAACGTAGCTCAAATTTCTAGGTGTATCATCGTACCGTACTGTTAGGCATCTTAATACGAGTTAAGAACTTTCGCTTGGTAGGTCGTTTTTAATATAGAGTTACATTTATGAAAAAAATGATTTCAAAGTAGATAACAACTCATGAAACAACCCTAAAACCTTTAGAAAATAGTACAGAACAGTTCTGTTAAAATATTATCATATCGATAAATTATTTTCGATGAACTAAAATTTAAAAAAATATTTTATAAATATGTGTTAATAAAATATTTTTACTTTTTCAGATGGCGTATAAAGTGCTCGCCTGCATTTTATTCCTGGCGCTCTCGTCAGCGACAAAAGAAAAATCAAGATGGTCACGGCAACTTAGCTCTTACACAGCAGATATTAGCGACTGGGTTCCTTTACCAGGACCTGCGGATAGGGAACCCCTCCAAATAAGACGACAGTCCATCGCTGAACCGAGGATTCTATCAGAACCGTTCCCAGGATTTGGAAAACCAACTGGATTCACTCAAGAAGACTTCCCTCCGAGACCTCTGTTTAATACACAAACGAACAGGCAACTATATCTACAGGCTGTGCCATCCGCACCACAGAACTATCTTACTGACCAGGGTTTCAGTCAAGGCCTTAAGTTTGGATTGGCACAACCGAATTCACCTTTTAGTCAAGGCTTCGTCTCTCCACAATTTAATTTTGACACCATTCCACAAATCAAATCGAGACCTCCAACGTTATCTACCGCAGGAAAGTTTGACAGTTTTTTAAAACCCCAACAACTGACACCCCAAGTAAGGCCCCAGTACCTGAACCAAGCACCCAAACTCAAGCCTGAAGTCCCCAAATTTGTTGATGGATACAGAGTTGCTAATACGAGTGATTTTGGAATGCCTAAAAAGGCACCGACCTTACAAAAAGTAAAATTCGAAAACTTTGAAAAGTCTAAGGAAAATATTCCTCAAACTAAATCTAAAAATGAAAGAGAAGAAGTCCAGCTACTATATGTTCCAGTAGAATCATTAAACAGAGGGCAATTTAACTTTAGAAGTCCGCTTACGTCAGCCCAACTTGTAAATACAGACCTGTATAACCCGAACTTACGTTTAAATCCACTAAAACAAAATCTTGCATCCGAATATCAGAGACCATTGCTTAAACCTTTGGAAACATTTAACTCTCAAGAAGCATTAAACGACTTCAACAGACAACTTATTGGGTTTGAACAAAGTTCGAAGTTCTCGACGCTTTCTCCTCCGTTTCCAACAATACCACCTACAACGCCGAAACCGAAAAAACTGAAGCCCCATCAACCGCCTCTTGCTATATTCCTATCGCCAGATTCCAATGAGAACAACGTAAAAGTCGGCGATGTCCTGAGTTCCTTGAAAAATGCAGATTCTGTAGCAGTTTTAGATTCAGTGAATCCTCTGAATGCCCCAAAAGTCTTTATTGGGCCATCGAACTTGTCACCTCCAGAGAATTATGTGAAATTTGAATTGCCATATCTATCTAATATAGAAAACGTGGATAAGAAACTACGACAATTACCATTCTTTGTAGCACCTCTGAGCTACAACACTCCTCAAGGATTTGCTAAGATTCCATTCCCTTCTCCTCACGTTGGATCAGTAGTAATCAACTCACAAATAAAAGAAACGCAAAATACACCTCCGCCGCAAACCGTGCCCGAATCCTTTGAAAACCCTTACATCAGACCTCAAGTGTACAACCGACCCCAATATCAACAAAATATTGTGACGCAAAAACCTCAAATAAGTTATTTCAGCACTGTTACTCCAAAGCAAAACACTCCTCCAAATTATCAAAATAACTATTATTCAATTGAACAGCAGACAGTAAGTACTTTAGCTCCACCAAAACAATCTTCTACAGTGAAGAGCCCGCCTAAGCCTGGTTCCTACTTTTTGAGTAATTTTGGTGATCAATACAATTCTGCCCAATACGTTAATTTCCCTGAAGAAGTAAACCACAATCACCCTCAGCATGTAAAACCATACAGTGTTGTTCAACAAGCGGAAACAACGACAACTCCAAGAACTACTGTCACAACTTCTACAAAACCTTCCTCTACTCACCCTAGCCAACTTTTGGAAACACATAATCCTTATTCGATTAATCATGCTTTCCATTTCAATACACCGGTGGATTACCAAAACTTCTTCGAGGAATATAAGGAAACGCATGCAACCCCAGGAATCTCATCGTCCACAAGTCCAGCAACCGTTGCTCCAACGGCAGCTACAACGACAACAAGCACAACTACAACGCAACCTCCAAGACAAAGATTTTCACAAACCTATGTACAAAACTATTCTCCAGAAATTCATTATGAATCTGAAATACAATCGTCACGGCGACCAACTTATCAACACAAGGACTATTCAAATACAAGGACAGAATCCACGCCTCGCACAGTATATAAACAACCAGTGACAGAAGAATTACCCTCTGGAAATGATCTTGAAATTAATAAAATAAACACATTTACTACTTATAAAGAAAGTGTTGAAACTCAAGCACCTATAGATAACTCTAATACAGAAGCTGTTAACTACGTACCAGAACCGACGACTTACGAAAAACAACCTGAGCTATCGCAACAACAACAATACCAACAACAGGATATTAATTACAGTTATGAAGAGCCGCAACCCACGGAGTCGAGTTCTACATCTACAACGACATCGACTACTACACGGCGAACTCCACTAAGAATAAGAGGACGTCCTCGATACACTACAGCACGAACAGATACAAATGAATACACAACACGCGCCGCAGTCACACGAAGACCTTATAGGGAAAGAAAACAACCAACAAGCAGGCCTAAATATGAACCCAACAAAATAACAACTGAAAAAACTATAAAAGAATCATTTGAAACCATCGAAAGCACAACAAAACCACAAAGAACTAGAACTAGAGGTCGTGTCCAATATAAACCGAACGGAAATGACGAAATTCCCGAAAAACGCACTAAACAAAAAGAACAAGACTTGGCATATCAAAGAGACGTATTACATCAAAACTATCCCGTTACATTGATGGAACGAACAAGCACTGTCGATATCGATGCTATAACGGAACCAACTGCTAAAATGCACATAACCAACACAGTAGACGAATCTAAGACGTTTGACACAGAAAATGCTTACAGTAATGATAAACCCTCTATCACTGAAAATATTAATGCTGAATTAGCGGGAGACGTCTATTCATCAAAGGTTGTGTCCTCCGAATCAGAAACTCAATACGCGCCACAGAGCAATACAGGGCGTGATGAAGAATACTTTTATCAAGCAAAGAGTAGTGCAGCGCCATCTGGCTACGACGAAATTAAAGAACAACCATCTGGGGAAGAAAAGCAGGAAAAAGAAGATGAAATTTATGCTACTAGCCCAGTAAGCTCTGCAACAGAACAAAATATTCCTAATTATTCTGCTAATAATGAATATCCAACCGAGAAACAAGAAATAAAAACAACCCCAGAGGATGCTGTAACAAGTAATCCTAATTTCGACGGGTCAGAAGATCAAAATCAGGAAGAACAAATCGCAGAAACGACACCCTCATACAACAGAGTTAGAGTTCGGCCAAGTTTAGTAAGACAATATCACCAGGCTTCATCCACAGAGACTACAAGAAAGACAGAGAGGAAAAAGTTATCACAACCGATAACATACAGACCAGCGTTTGATAAACGACGAACTACAATGCGTATAGAAGAAATCGAAGCTGATTTAAAAACTAAGCCAGTAAATACAAGACCACAATATGAAGACCGCAGACATCCCGTGTATAAGCCAGAACCATCAACAGAGTCTCCCATACCGGCTGCAACAACAGAAACAAATAAACGTGGTCAGTTCAGGCGAAGAAGACCAGTGTATTCTACAACAACTGAAGCAACAGCTAGGAAAACGTACGATGCTAAGAACAGATTCCGTGGTCGACGCCCAACTGAAAAGCCAACGGAGAAACCTGAAGTGCAAAATGATGATTCAACTACATCGACTACGAGAAGTCCTCTTTACAACAGATTCAACCATAGAACAAGACTATCTGAACGCTACAATAAGAAACCTGAACCTGAAGAAGAAGTTGTTACTGAAGATCAAGAACCAAATTACTCAATAAATCGACCAAAATACGCTTCTCCAGACTCTGAACGTTGGTCTCCAAAGATATCTAAGGATTCGTTTAAACCATACAATCCAAATGACCTCGTTGATGAAAGCAAACCATCAGAAATAAAAACAAAGGATGAAGAATTAGATATTATTACCGCAAGAAACGAATATGAAGACATTTTGATATCTGTAACACCAGCGACAAATAACAATAATAGAGTGAACAAGAAAATAGCCGATATCTCTGCTACACTCGAAGCCTATGTTGAGCAAAGTAAAGTAGCTAAGACGGAACCGAGTGAGGCAGTTTCTACATTCGAAAGTATGTTAGAGGAAGTGATGAAAAGTTTGGAAGAGCAAGACGAAGACGAATACACAAATAAAGTTATGAAACACAAGGGCGGTGAAATTGGCGAAATACCGCCAGAAAAAATAATAACATCCGGTGAAAATTATTTACCGAAATCTACTACTCCCGTGCAGGAAGAAACTACTACAACGGTGCCAACAACAGATGAACAAACTCATAATAATGATGAGGTAATGTTGTCTCTACTTAAATAGCGTATTTTAATTGCACTTAAAAAACATTCAAACATTTCCATTTAAAAGCATTTCTTCTTTACACCCAAATAATTTTTGTCATTTCATATATTCATTTTATATTTTAGTTTACTTAAATTATGCCATATTATTTTCAGGAGGACGCAAATACAAAGACGCGTCGACGAGGCTTCTGGAAAAAAGTGAAAGTTCGCCCGCTTACAGAATCCTTCGAAGTAGCAGAATCGCAGTACTATCCCAACACAGTCAACACACTCGGACAGAGTGTATCCAAAATATCGTCTGATAAATCAAACGAGAGTGCCAAAAAGAAAATCAAAGTAACCACTTATAAACCAAGCTTCCAATTCATCAAAGATTTCTTTGATACCGAAGACAGCGCGTTCGATCTAACGGCCGATATGGATATACCTAAAATAAACGCTACACGTCAATATGAAGATCGAACTGAAAAAGTTGCACAAACCACTGAACCTGTAATGAAAGAAACTATTGCCGATTTTAATCCTGGGGACATGGATTGGGGTACTGGATCACCAGACCCTACATTAGAGGATGCCTCAATCTATTCGGAAGCCACTGAGCCAACTATTGACAGATCTGACGGTTTTAGCTTCATGGAATATCTATTTGGAGTGCAATCAAGTGAAGAAACATTACCAGTGCAAAATAATACCAGAGAAGATTCAACTAAAGCACCTGAAGGTGCGTTTGAATCGGAATCTACTAAAGGAACAACTGAAAGTTACATACCTGAAGAAATCACTGCCGATACTGTAACAGAAAACGCTCCCATTACTGAAGACCTAAGAAATAATGATGCAACAGAAAAATCTATAAAAGTTGAAAGTTCATCAGTATCCAGCTTTATGGACCCTGCAAATGTTATAAGTACATCAATGTCTACAGAGGTATCGCATGAAACGGAAATCTGCTTCAGAGGCAAGTGCATAAAAACAAAAAAGGACCTATTATAAAAGTGCTATTCAGTTCAAACTTAGTGTTATAACGAACTAGTGAAATGTGAAAGGACACTGGATGTATAGACTATGTTAAAAACTTATTTATATCGTAATGAAATCCTGTAAATAGCTATAGCTCTTTACTTGGTTTCATTTATATTTGAATAACAATTATGTCATATTAGAAGTACCCTTTCCTTTTTTTTGTTAACATACATAAATTTCTACATATTTAAAAGAAAAAAATTGACCAAGAGTTTGCCAATTATATATTTGTTAATAAATGATAAAGTATTTTTTAACATGTTTTAAATTTGTAATTTTTAAAACAAATTGAATATAAGGCACAGAATGTAAATTGATATTTTTATATTTTATGCATTTCCAATTAATGAGATTTGTTATTACTATAAAGCAGTGTTATAACAAGATATTTATCAAATAAATTCTGTATGTCATGTATATTGTATTTAATAATTGCCACTTTTGAATTATAATTTAACAGTAAGTTAAAAAAGGTTAGTGGAATATTGTAATATAATAACTTATAACTTTAAGATTTTATATTTTTGTACTATAGTATTTGACTGAAGTATTGTATAATCAACTAATGCTAAGCTATGATATTTCTATTTATTTAAATAATACTCTTTCCCAGGGTATGTCAGTGAAAATAGTTTCTTACCCCACCCAAAGGTTTTATTTTTAAGACCACTGTCGTGGTTATGTACCATCATTGTATTTTTACAATAAAATAATATAAAATTACAAGTAGATTCTTTTATTTTCTTTATCTTAAAATCTATACAAAATTTACATTAGGTTGTTTGTTACACTTATTTAAAAAAATGGTTTGTGTATTAATCATAAGAGATTGCATCATGCTGTTCCAATTGGCGCAATGGATACAGCAACCGTCTATTGGCCCGGAGAGTGTGAGTTAGATCCCCATCTGTTATATCTAGTCTCCATAGTAGAAGCTTTGCTTAGTGACTACATGGCATAGTATTAAATGTCCATATGGAATTCAGTTATATCCAAAACATCAATTGATGCTTAATCAAACAAGATTTCATATTATCTCTATCCATTTATCCAATCATCATAAGGACAGTCACATTATTATAACTTTTTAGAGCTTTTTAAAGTCTTTTCAGTTTCAGGAAAAAAGATAAAAAACAAAACCTGCTTATCAATAATCAAGAGTGTTTCCCTAACCATGAATTCACAAAGTATTTGCATGTAACCTTACATATAATTGTGCTTTATTTGCACTTATCATTCATTGTTGTATTTCTACTAAATTTAATAGGTAATTGAAATTATACTTAAATGTAACTCATAGTACCATACCTTCCACACCAGAGGTAAAGAAACAGGAGATATAATAAATACAATCAAAAACCTTAAACTACACTTACTATAAAAATAAGCCTTCATTCAAGTTTTTATACAAAACCAATCAATCAATAACAAATATTAAACTATAAATAGTCTCTCTCAAGAGAGCTTTACATGGAAAAATTACTCAATGTAATATCTTTTTAGTTTTGTTTCTAAGATTGGCAAATATTATTTACCGCTTACTGTCCTTTCAATTCCATTTAGCTTATGTGCTAATTCTTCAAATCACCAAACTTACAGAACTTTTTAATCTATTATTTGACAATCATCATCATCTACTACACCACCATCCAAAGCGTCTTTTAAAATTTTTTCTCTATTTTTCTTTAGTTCACTATTAATAAATGTCCGCCTCTCTTCTTTGATCCGTAACTGCGCAGTTTTTTCCTCACTCTGCCTGCTTTCAAGACGTTTCGTTATGGTGTAAATATTTACCGTAAAATCTTCTTCTATAAAAGCCAGATTGACTGCAGGCCCTGTCTCAACTGTACATATGTTTTCTTGTAACATCGCAATGTAGGTGAAACTTAGGTCGAAAGAAGTAGGAACCGGCACGTATATGTTTATTTTATGCAGTTTATTCGGTCGAGCCACTATATACAACGTATCTATGTCCTTATTATAACAATATTCGGTGTCGTACATGAGACGTTCGTCTACTAAATAAATGTATAAATGATATGCTAAGGATATTTTCTCTTCACTTGTACATCCTAGAGCTCTCATATCTTCCTTAATTTTTACTTCCACATCCATTTTTTGTTTATTTCTGTTAATTTAATATTTTACTTAAAAATGTATATTTACAAATTCAAAACTAGAAATCGAGTATATAATGTCATTGTCAAGTTTTGAAGTTGTAGTGGAGAGTTCAGAAATTGAAAAACAATAAACTATAATTATTAAAATATTTTAATCTAGCTTACCTATTTTAAAAAAATGTTTTAATATTAATTTATTAATTACTAAAACTGTAAGTATTCATTGGTTTGCAAAAATTTCATATTAAAATAATTTTTCTTTTCACCCGGATTCCGAAACACAGTTTTTTATGTATGTTTAAAACTAAAAACTTTGAATTGAAAATCTAAAGAGTTGTTAAAAGTCTAAAGTTCACTTGAGTTTTGGGTATTTTGCACCTAGTCTTCTTTTCAATTTGGAATTGGCAAATGGCAACATTAAAAAATAAAAACAGTTAACTGTTATGAATAAATTATTAAAAAAAAAAAAAAAAACAGTTAACTGTCATTTGTCAAATTCGGACATAAAAACCGCGAAAAGTGCAAAGTTGGTGCAAAGAAACTGTTGGGGCCCTATATTATGTTCTCTTCTATATAACAAAAATGAAAATATTGTTTTCTATGAGAAAAGAGGGCAGGAAGAAAAAGGAATAAAATGCATATTACTAAGTAACTAATGCTAAACAAAATTAGCGGGGGTCTTCCTCTTCGTCAACTTAAGATAAGTATTATTTTATTAAGTACTATTTTTCTTGATATTGTTTTATCACCTTCAGCCTCAATTCATTATTGCTTTTTCAGTTTAAAATATTTAAAGGTTTACAACGTTAGTAACTATAAAACTTTTTAAAGTACCTATTTAAATTAAAATTGTATGACTCGCTTGCTTACAACAAGTGTTTATAGCTAACCAACCATATTTGATTGATAATTATATTTTTTACGGCTGTATGTAATATAATATGTGCTAGTTGATTTTTACATAGCATTGTGACTTCAATTCAAAATTATAGAATTGGTTGATTTTATTGTGCTTAGTGACATCTTACGTTATACGCTTTAACTAATAACTTGATGTCAAGATTTATTAATAGTGCTATAGCATATAATGAAGATGGCGCTTTATACGATATTCTTTGGTATTAAATAGATATTGTTGAATGTGAACTGTTTATTGTTTAGTTGAATTATTTATTGATATAATTTTATAACTTGAAGGATTTTTGTGATTTTTGCCAATTTTTATTATGTCTCCGATAATATTCGATAATTTCGAGCATGCAGTCATCTGTCAGGATGGCCGAGCGGTCTAAGGCGCCAGACTCAAGGGAAACCTTACCTGTTTCAAACAGGTCTGAGCTGTTCTGGTCCTCTCTGAGGGCGTGGGTTCGAATCCCACTTCTGACAAAACTTTTTTCCTTTTTTTCAAGGAATACATTTATAGTAAAAAGTAAAAAAGTTTATTTAGACATAAAGTATGTATTTATGTTTTAAATATTAAAATTTAATTTATCTAATTGATTTAATTTACCTTTGCGAATATTATTATTTTATTAAAATTTACAAACTTTTAGGTTCGTAAATAGTCTTCGTAGTGTGTCTACATTCAGTTCTTTGTATATGTTTTGTCATAAGCTAGTTATTAGTATGTTCCTTAGCTTCTATATAAATAATTAATCGAAAAAGGTACAAAAGATTTCCCGTACCGGGAATCGAACCCGAGCCTCCTGGGTGAAAGCCAGGTATCCTAGCCACTAGACCATACGGGAGTTGAAGGTAACTTACAATTTATCAATTACAAACTTCGTGTTGATATATAAACATACAAATGATTATTATCCGAGAAGCTAGGACTATTTTTTTGGGGAGGTGTTTGTGGCAAGCTAAAAACTTGTATGATCCACGCTGTATATTAATACTGTTATGACTTATAATTTTGAAGTCACTATCGCCAACGTCCATACCACGTTGAATACACCGGTTCTCGTCCGATCACCGAAGTTAAGCAACGTCGGGCGCGGTCAGTACTTAGATGGGTGACCGCTTGGGAACACCGCGTGATGTTGGCTTTTTGATATTTTTTATAATACCCCGAGCCCCGACATGAATTTGTTTCCGGCTGATGAGTAGCGGTGCTTTTTTGCGCTGGTGATAAAGTTATAACAAACAATACCAAGTGTCATGGCTAGTTGATATGTGAAAGGTTCTTTTGTACTGTTGTTCAGTCTTTCTTGATTTGAGAGTCGTTTTTGATGAAAAATTTACAGAGATTTTAATTTTTTTCCTCTGAATACTAAAATGTAACATTATTAATCCTTAAAATCTCATGAATACTCTTGTGGTGTATCAGGGTTTGCTATAAATAGTTCAATACTCAGCCGTCCCGTTTGATTTGAAACTTTGTGGACGTATTTTCAAAAATTCTTTAAATTTGCCATAGCGGCGATCTTGGCCTTTTATAAAGACACTGTCTGAACTTAAATTTGAATTTATTTGAGTGAGCTTTTTAATTATAAAATTTCCTACACGTTTTCATTTACTTATTTTTTCGCTGTAATCAAAACTTCACTGACTGACCAGGCACAGGGTCACAGTTGACTCCTAATTCACACGAATAATTTTTTGATATGGATAATTATATGTATTTATTTATTTATTATACTATTTATTGCAATTAAATTTAACAGCATACCTTGACAACAGGCAGTTTTATCGCTAAGGAGCGCGCTTCAAAATATGGGTATTCATAAGTACTTTGTAAAAAGTTTAAATGAATAAAAATATTTTCTATTCTATTCTATTAAGGAACTACGATTTCTTCCAGACATTAACCCAAATTATAATAAAGAGAAGCTTTTCCATAATTTTGTTGCGACACACATCGCCTCCGTGGCGCAATTGGCTAGCGCGTTCGGCTGTTAACCGAAAGGTTGGTGGTTCGAGCCCACCCGGGGGCGGATCTTTTTGCATTTTCCTACTGATATATTTACTGACCACTTTTCAATATAACGTAATAAATTGTGATATTCAGTATTTTTTTCTAATTACAATGTATAATTTTACATAAATAAATAGGTTTCAAAAATTCACTAAGAGAGCCTTAAAAACTACAATTATTTTATCAATAATTAAAGATTACCAAAGATATTGTATACATATATATTTATAACAAAAGTATAGGACATATCTTTGGTGATGTATAAGATCAAACTTTTCTATTACATCGACAACGGGGATATAGCTCAGTGGTAGAGCATTCGACTGCAGATCGAGAGGTCCCCGGTTCAAACCCGGGTGTCCCCTGTGAAAATCCTTTTTATTTCTTTCGTCTACTCATGTTATCGATATCTTTGATAATTTAATTACATTAATTTTTCAAATTGTTATATTATTTTGCATCCTACCTGAAGAACCTACAAATCATCCTATCTGTATATTTTTTGTAATTACTAATTACAATCAGGTATAAATCCATTTGTCACGAATTTAAATAATTGTTACACCATTTAATTAAAGGGATATACAGTTATACAGTATACCACATTTCGAATTTAAAGAGATAAATAAATAATAATCTGTTAGAAAGGAAACTTACAAATGAAATTATTTGAATGTAGCTTACCTATATGAACTGATCAGTAGTTATGAAGTAACATTTTGTTAAGACAGATATTTATAAAAAAAATCCTTCAATACTTTAATAAAGAAATAGATAGAAAAAAGTTTCGCAGCCGGTAGGATTCGAACCTACGCTCCCAGAGGGAATCTGATTTCGAGTCAGACGCCTTAACCACTCGGCCACGACTGCTACAAGAAAACTGGTGAATTTATCCATAACATATATTAAGAATGTTGTTCATTAGTCTCGATAAAACTCGAGAACGGCTGAACCAATTTGACTAATTTTAAACTTGAAATATTCGTGGGAACCCAGGGAAGGTTTCAACGGTGAGAATAATGTGTTATGTGAAGCAATTGTGAATAGAACAGTAAAGACCACAATTATTTCCGTAGTTCGTGTCTGTCGTCACGTCACGTTCAAAAATGGCGGTATGAAGTTCGCCGTGTCCGCTAGTATTGCATAAACCACAGATAATATTATAATACTATACTAGGCATAAACTATGTCTATTATATTATCTGTGACTATGCCATCCATATAAAGCAAGTCCAAGTAGGCAAGCCCCAAAATATCTGTTGAAGAATAATAATTAATGATATAACCGAATAAGGACTAAGTATCTAGTAAGTAGTAAGGACTAAGACGGTACGAATATTTAACGATAAAAGAACAATGAAAATTTTGCAAACACAATTCTTAAATTTTGTATTGAAATCTTCAAGAATCTTCGTGTCTAGCTCTCAAAGCTGACAAAGTTTACTAAAATAACACTCTTATTACAGATATATTTTCCCAAAATAGATATCATCACTTACCTATACTATGTAGTATAGTATTATATTATCTGTGCCTATACTTATACAACTATCTTATTATGTTTGAAAGAACCAAGCAATTTATTTAAAACACAGATAATGTAATGCTGTACTGATGATAAAACAAAAACAACGGTACCTACTTATTACTTTTTATGTTTTTATAGAAAGTAAAAATGTATATAGATAATAGTTTTTATATATTTTTATTTTTTTATACATTATATAATGTCTGACAACAAAAAATTGATCCACTTTTCGTAAATAATGCTTTTTGTAATGACTGATATAGAGAAATGCAAAAACATTACTAAAACTAATGTATAATTGAAGTACATAAATATTTTATATCGACCTCTAGACGAATTAAACATAAATATAAAATATATTTATTCAAGGTGGGGGAGACCGAATACCGTTTAAAGAAAAACCAAAATTGCAATTTCAATCAATAATTTTATTTTTTTTATTATAAGTTACAATTTACAAACTTTTTTGTGAAATTGAAATATAAAATAAAAAAGTTAATTTCGTTGTTCCCACTCTGTAAATTAATACTGTTATGACTTATAATTTTAACATAGTATTCGCCAACGTCCATACCACGTGGAATACACCGGTTCTCGTCCGATCACCGAAGTTAAGCAACGTCGGGCGCGGTCAGTACTTAGATGGGTGACCGCTTGGGAACACCGCGTGATGTTGGCTTTTTGATATATTTTTGTGATTAACAACAAATAAAGAAGGTTCAAAAAATATTCGTGTACTTATTTTTGTCATATATCACATGACATTATTTGATACCGATTCAAAATTTAATAAATATAAAAAAATTAATGTTTAAAATATTTTATATCAATTAGTAATTACGCACGTTCTCGATTGCAAAGACCAATATTATTAACAAGAAAGTCTTATAATCATAACTATCATGCATTAATTACTTATATTACACGCACGAATACAAGTAATTACTCATTTCAACGCAATACAGTAAATTTTTAAAAGTAATTGTTTTTGAATGAAATGATAATTTATTAAAAAATTAATAAAACATTAATCGATAAGAGTACGTTTACGTGCATAACCGTTTTTATTAAGTTGGAAGTATATAAGTAATTTACATTGTCAGTGTCGTGTGTCGTGTCGTGTGAATCTATCATTTGCATTTCTATCTTCAGTTCAGTTTGGGTAAGCGATTAATTATTTGTATTAATATTATGTGTTTATGACCTATAAAATATAGGCTATGTTACTCGTAGATAATGTAGGTTTCGAATGGTGAAATACTTAAAATCGGTCCAGTAGTTTTTGGGCCAAACAAACAAAGTTTTCATTTTTATAATATTAGATGGTCGTTGAAATGGCTTAATTGTTTTAGTGCTTAATGGGAAATTATACTTCTGGAAGTCCTGGCTTTTGAATTCCAAGCTGGGTTCAACAAAATGTTATTGGGTTTTATCAGGCAAATTTTCACATTTTTATCTCGACCAGACATCAAACCCTAATCCTCTTTTAACGCTAACATAAACCACTGAACGAATGAGTGGTCTTAATATTGATAATACAGTGCAGAAAAGATTTATGAATCCTGATTGCACACAATGCAGGCTTAATTATTTATAATCGTTCGTAAGTGGGTTTATTTCGATTACAATGTTAAATGTTTAAACACTGTTAATTAAGGGCATGTAAGCACGGATTCACTTATTAGTTTAACGAAACCTACAGAAACTAGAAGACGCAAGTATTGCAGAAAATTTTATGGTAATAATGTAAGTTTCAAAATTTTTGTCTAAATTTTGTAAAAAAGAAGTACCCTTTAAGAAGATTTTTTAGAACTACAATTTAGAATGTCTTCCATTCATAATTATTCGTTTTTACCTATGAATCCTAGATTTCATAATTCCCCCAAAATTATTGGTGTAAAGAAAAGTTTAAGTATTTTTTTTAAAGAAACTTTTAAATTTAGAAATCGTTGCTATATACCATTATATAGCTGCAATTCCATATTCAAATATTTTGTAGCAAGAACACTAACGAACGGTAATTTGTATGTGGATTTCTAATTTCAGATTAAGCATTCGAAATTTCAGCCATGACTTGGCAACCGTTAAATTTAGCCAATGCGTGTCCTGTCCACTCCGAGCTCACGGCATGTTCCTATATAGGATATGCCTTCCTCAACCTCCTCGTACAGCTGTACGGGGACTCTGTTGATAGGAGGATCCAGGAAGAGAACCATTTAGTTGAAGAAGATAGTTATGATATCGAACAATATGATTTTATTATCGTCGGAGGTGGCTCTGCAGGATGTGTCATTGCGAATCGACTATCTGAATACCCGGAGTGGAAGGTAAGGAAAATTAGATAAGCTATAAGCATGTCAGGAAAATGTCAGTTTTCTTTACAAATAACAAATCGAACAACAATACTCATCAAAAGTTGTAACATAAAAAAGAGACCTTCCCAAACGTACTGGACATTGGCGACATCCTGCTTATCGGGTGGTGCCAATAATACATACATACATACACTTGAAAAACATTGCCCTTCCTCCGTCGTAGTTGGGTAATAAAAAGCTGTATTTCTTTCGCTTTAAATTACATGAAAACATTACCCATATAATATACAGGGTATTTTTTTCAAAGTGTGTCCAAAAGTTGTGTGTTTTCTTATAAATATCTAAATTTTAACAATGATAACTACATTTAAAATGTAATAATTACTTAAATCTAAAATTACGCATACTTTGTATGTTATATGTATCGCAAATTATCTTAAAAAGTGAGTAAATTAATGTCACTGTTTCGTAATCCATTAATAAAAACAACTTCGATGCGTTATCCTGACGTGTCATTCACCTATGCCTACCCTTTTTTTAATTGACGTACATACCGAAAGATATAGACATAATAATGTCCACAAGTTTTATTTTTGAGGCACCAAAAATAAAAATAAAAAATCACTGAACCGATTTGAATGGAATTTTGTATTGATATTGTTTGTAATCCGTGAAAGAACATAGGAGTTTTTATCGCGTAAATCCCGCGGGGCACAGTTAGTTTGCGATAAATTATTCTTTATTTTTTTCGTATATATATATATATATATATATATATATAATTATCTAAATAATTTAAGCATTTATATATAAATATCTAAATACTTAAATTATTAAAAAATAGCAGTCCAGTCAAGTAAAAAAAATAATAATAATTGTATAATTTGAGTGCTTGCATGCAGTTGCATGATATAATGTTGATTCACCAATTAATACCGAAACGCAAATAACACATATATCAAAATAAAATGATTTAATTGTCCACAAGACAGGAAAATTATTCTTATCCAATAATTATTTACAAATTGTATTAGGTACGTACCTATTCATGATAATTGAATTTAGATAATTACCAAATTATTATTTTGCTATTTTTGGCCTTCTCACAGAATATTCTTAATTATTTTTTTTTATGTATTTCGGAGTTTAATTAGTTTTTATCCATGATTTGCGACCACCTGTTATAAACGTCAGTCATCTTAGTATTTAAAGTAATATTCTGACTTCCCAAAACTTCCCTTTTTTACCTTTGCATATATTATGTTTTTTGTACAAAGTACCTTGGCCGATAGACCGAGTACGGTAATGGAAATCTAATTTTAATTTGTATGTGTATATCAAAAGACAATTGTTTACGCTCTACTTTAAATAATAATTTTACCGAGTATGTTTATTTTATGGTTCTAATTGCTAATGTCGTTGAAAGGTACTGAATTAAAATTGGGCTAAAGTTATAAAATCTGAGTAAACTTAACCAACATTTTACGCGAGTTTGCATTAATAGCTTAGCGACAGGTAAGCTAGATATGTATTAAAATGTCTTTTATTTTCTACTCGAGTTTTTACCTGAGTGTGCGACATGAACCTATAATTAACAAGAATTTCTCAAAACCATCCGATAGTTTCGAAGATTACACTTAACAAACGCTTTATAATTTTAGCTATCTCTCAATTCCAGGTACTTTTACTAGAAGCAGGTCCAGAACAACCAGACGTGACTCTAATTCCAGGTCTTCACCCCGTACTGGTGGGTTCGAATGTGGACTGGGGCTACACCACTGAGCCTAATGGGAAGAGCTGTTTGGCTAACAAGGGCAGATGTAGTTGGCCAAGGTATGTATTATGTGAAAACTTTCAGAGCAACTAGATGTGTTTCTGATCACAGGTCTCCAGTAAACATTGTGTATTGTTCGAAGTTTCCAACGACGGTAAACAAATAAATCCAATGGAAATAATTGTTTGGCTAAAAAGGGCAGATGTAGTTGGCCAAGGTATGTAGCATGTAAACTTTCAGAGCAACAAGGTGTGTTTCTGATCACAGGTCTCCACTAAACATTGTGTGATGTTCGAAGTTTCCAACGTTCACTTGGGTTAAAGGAATAAATCCAATGGAAAGAATTGTTTGGCTTAAAGGGCAGATGTAGTTGGCCAAGTTGGTATACAATAAGGTATAATGGGAAAATTTTCAGAACAACTAGGTGTGATTCTGATCCCAAGTCTCCTCACTACACTGTGTGGTATCGAACGAGTGAACGATCATTTGGGTTAAACCATTAAATCCAATGAAAAGAGTTGTTTGGCTAACGAAGGCACATGCACAGATATACTTATTTTATTATTATATAGAAATATGTGCAAACTTCCAACAACAAAATCCAACTCTGATCTCAGGTCTAGAGCCAGCACTATTTTGACATGTATTTACATGTCTTTTGAGAGTAAAGACACTCATAACGTATCAAATGATGTCAAAAAAGTGATGAGAAGTCGCCAACGTCCATACCACGTTGAATACACCGGTTCTCGTCCGATCACCGAAGTTAAGCAACGTCGGGCGCGGTCAGTACTTAGATGGGTGACCGCTTGGGAACACCGCGTGATGTTGGCTTTTTGATACTTTTTATTATTATTCACATTCATTCAGGGCGTAAAGTCATCATTGTAAATACAATTTTTCAAGTTAGTCTAAAGTAATAATTTTTGAAGGTATTTTTTTTATTGATTATAATTGTATCTTGTTATTCGAAACAATTAATGGGTGTTATTACTTATCAATCACGTAGTTTTGGATCAATAATTATTAAAGAAACCTTTTAATGAGTAAAAAATTCCAAATATATTATATAGTTTGATATCCATTATTGCCAACGTCCATACCACGTTGAATACACCGGTTCTCGTCCGATCACCGAAGTTAAGCAACGTCGGGCGCGGTCAGTACTTAGATGGGTGACCGCTTGGGAACACCGCGTGATGTTGGCTTTTTGCTTTCTATGTACATTTAATATTTATTTTGCATGAAGTAAAAAATCATTTACAGAGGTAAAATGATGGGAGGATCTGGTTCCATTAATTCATTTGCATATATTCGAGGAAATAAACTTGATTACGACAGATGGGCAGCTCTGGGCAACGTGGGATGGAGCTATGAAGAGGTGGGTGAAATTGAGTACAATCGTCTAATTTATGAAATTTAAGAAAAGGTGGCCAGTTTTATAGAACCAACCATTTTTATAGAATGATATGTGCCTTTTGTGAGGCCTAAAGACAGTTTATTATAAAAGAACGCCTGTAAGTTTTATAAGCAATCACTGAGTTACGATTAAAAAAGTTATAATCGCTTCATGTATGAAGGATTTTCTGTTATTCTTACTGTTTGCAGGTATTACCATTTTTCAAAAAACAGGAAAACAATATAGACATAGCAGACTTGGATAGAAAATTCCACGGTGTCAAGGGAGAGCAACCAATCCAACTTTTTACTGCTATTGACGAACCGGCAAGAATGCTCACAGAAGCGCATCTCGAAAGCGGTCTACATCTCACAGACTTTAATGGGGCAGAACAATTAGGAGCAAACCAAGCACAATCATTTACTAAGGATGGTGTTAGGTGGTCAGCTAATACAGCCTTCATACAACCCGTTAGATATGTTAGGGAAAACCTAGTAATCAAAGTCAATGCAGAAGTAAAGAAAATTTTAATTGAACACGATGAAGCTTATGGTGTTGTTTATGAACGAAACAATAAAGTATATACCGCGTATGCGAATAAAGAAGTCATCCTTAGTGCAGGTTCTATCAACAGTCCACAATTACTTATGTTATCTGGCATTGGACCTAAACATCATTTGGAATCTTTAGGCATCCCCGTTATAAAAGACCTTGCTGTTGGAGAAAATTTGCAAGACCACATCACTTACAACGGTTTAATTCTCGCCCTGTCCAATGAAACAGCTACAAACGTCGATATGGATGAACTATTTTATTACGTTAAAAACTTTTTCGAAATGGCCCCACATGAACGTCCATTATCCGCGAATGGGCCTACAAATGCTATTGCCTTTATTGCAACTGAACCCGATTTGGTCGCGCCTGATGCCCAATTTCAAGCAAACGCGGTATTCGACTGGAGAGAATATATTCAAGATCCGACCGCATTTGAAAAAGTAGATATTTTCCCTTGCACGTTTTATAACGGAATAGTTATACGACCTATGAATGTAATCCCTGAAAGTCGTGGAAGACTTCTTTTGAATCCAGAAGATCCGCACGGTCATCCGTTAATATATCCGAATTACTTGGGTGTAGATAGTGATATAGTGCCTTTGTTACGAGCCACTGAATTTGCGTTATCTTGGGAACATACTGAGGCTTTTAAAAGTAGAGGAGCGTATTATGTCAGGACTCCGGTTCCATATTGCGAGGATTACGAATGGGGGACTGAAGAATACATTCGATGTTTGATAAGGCATTACACTTCGAGTACATATCATCCTGCAGGAACTTGTAAGATGGGTCCTGAACATGATATAACAGCCGTTGTAGATCCACAATTACGCGTATATGGCATAGATAGGTTAAGAGTAATAGATGGATCTATTATTCCTATACTTCCTTTAGGTAATACAAATGCGGCGTGTATGATGATCGGAGAGCGGGGAGCCGATTTTATTATAAGACATTGGTCTAATGTTACATCGAATCATTATTAGGAAAATAATGTGAGATTAGTATATCGACTTAAACTTTAGGATAACGTAATAACGGAAATGATCTGAGCAAAAGAAAGCCTGTCCTATAGATTAACTTGTTAAATTCTTAATAGGGTATAATAGAATAGCTACAAAATAATTTGGCTAAGGTTTAAGACTTAGAAATAAAACCACGTTTTATAATAATCTAATCTTTTATTGCTAAATCCGTTATATACAAATTACAAAGGTATAAAATATCTTCATTCATCTATCCCATCATTAACAATAATTACGTACAAATCTCGTCTACTTCTTCAATATACACCATTCTCTTAATACAATGTACATACAGCCGAAGCGGCACTTTAAAATGTACAAATGCTACGCTATATAAACAAGTCCTTAAAGGACATAATAATAACGTAAAATAAGGCGTTATATGCTACTCTGAACAGACCGGTCGGTCGATATTTTTTTTTTCCAAAAATTCTTAGTCTATGCATTCACTTTTCTGGTAGCTTGATAACTGGAGTCTGAGAATAACCCCAGTTGGCTTCGCAGTGGTCGATCAAGTCTTTCTCTGAGTCAGATAGGAGAGAAAGATCAATTTCTTGAGAATCACTGAAGGGATCCAGGAATGGGTAGTGGATCAGAACGCAGGTAAAGTCCAAAGGACTGTTGCTGCAGCCGAGAAGTCTTTTCAATTTGTCCTCTGAATCGACCTGTAGACAATTAAAAAGATTTATTAATAACAACATCATACACAAACTAAGGAAATTGAAAACTGTGAAATTTTATTAAGATGTCGTTGAAACAAATTAAAGTTAGAAAAGTTTTCTAAGTGGCATTTTAACAAATTATTTTATGTTAATAGCGCTAAAGACTTCTAAATAGTACTTTTTAAAGAAGTCATCTTACCTTAATCATATAAATATCGTTCTCCATGCAGAAGGCCTGCAGAAGCACTTCTTGCATATGCGTTGCGCTGTCGCCAGGCCTGGCTTCTGCTTGGATGCAGAACAAAGCGCCATTGCAGCTGTTCTTGGATAGGAACCGAAGAGCGGGCATGAGACCCACAGTCAGCCTCTTTTCAACACCTGCTCGCCTTAATGCTGTTTTGATGCATTGCCCGATGGGACTGGAACAAAAACAAAGATCCATTAGTAATCAGTAAAAAAATCATTCTCCCCGACGGGGATACTACCAAGGATTTTATGCCAATGCAATTGAAAGGAATGATTTCAGTCATGGGTTTTATCAAATAGTTTTGATCTAAACAATAGACTTAAAACTTTACTATAATTGCAAAACTTTTCAAAATTCATTAAAGATTTTGAAAGTAAAGTTAAAATACATAAGCTCGTCAGAATTTATTAAAGTTATGTTAAATTTTTCTTAACTTATAATTTGAGATTGAATTAAGTATATTTAAAAAAAATATTTAACTACTGTACCAAGTTGTGTAATATCGAATTGTGTTAACATTATGAAATATTGTAACTGTAAAACAAATACTGTACTATCTGTAAATTAATATAAATATTTACCTTTTAGCAACGACGCCGCTGAAAGACTCCGTTTTGACGGGAACCACTGAATCGTTGTACATTTTGATGCTTTTTAGTTGAATACTTTTCAAATTTTCACAAATTTTTGCTAACTCGTGCTCGTAACGAGTAATTTTCACTAGCACTTAGCACACAACACTGAAATCCTCGCTAATCCTTGTTATCTCGCTTGATGGCACTCGTAAATGTGTCGCAACTATTTCACAAGTTCACTGAATAGAGAGACGTGAGTTAACCGCAGTAGCTTTGAGCGAATGACGAACAAGATACGTAACCACCTATATTTATACAAAATACCACGCATGCGCATGAAATTGAGAATGTGTGCGTGGCGCCAGGTCAGTGTTGTATAGGATTCCACGAAATTCGCCCGTATCTCTCGATGTAGTTGTGTTTCATGAACAGTATTATAAGTGTAGTGTATTTGTGTGTGTGTGGGGCATTTCTTTCAATGAAATTTTTGCAACGCGCTACAAGTTCGAACGTGTTTGTTGAAGGTCCAGTGTTCATTGATCTTCCCCGCCCCCCTCGAAGGTAGGAACGCGTGGTGTGCGAGGGGAAAGAGCATCGACCATGTGTGTCGAGGTTATCGGCTTGTTGGTGTGGGTGCGTTTTATCCGTGCATGGAATTCCCGCGCGGGTTTATTGTTGATAGGAAAACAGTCGGATATTTGATTTCCTAATTGGGGTTATTTGACGGATACGTTTCGTTGCGATATTAGGAATTCTGCGACCTTGTTTTTTTTAATAACTCAGTAATTCAATGTTTATTAGTTAGAGTTAAAAGTAATTTGGATTTCCAAGCAATGTGCAAAGCGTATTTGAAAAACTCAAGGTTTATTTTGGCTATATTAACCACATGTTGGCTATTGCATCTGTTTAGTGAGAATCCAATATTAAACATTGATTAATAATCATATTTAAAATAAATACTTACTAATTTAGTTTCTTTCAACGTATTACTGTTTTATTGTGGAGAGCAAGAAATATTTAAAAATTTAAAATTTTTAACTTGTCGGTAGTGCACCTACAAGATACTAATGTATTGCGCAATGCTGTGTTACATGCATTAGAATTTAACAATGTTATGAAATTCTGTCCCAAAGTTTTTTTGGAAGATTAGGAATTTAGCAAGATTGCGAACAAATTTTTATTAGGATTTAGAAGATCTAGGCTAACTAAATGTATACTTTAATAATATAACAAGGCGAATATTATTCTGTCTGTTGCCCTTTTAGGGTAGCATTTTATTATATTAAATAAAAAAAATAAAAACATCCGAAAAAATCTCAATAATCTTCCAAGTCTCCCATAAAAAAGGCAACATCAGAACAAGTTTTATAGATGTTGCTTCTAGAGTTTTAACTTTGAAATAGGTTAAATATTGAGATAATGCATATCTTTAGTATTTCGCAGGTGTAAATAATTCAATAGATATGAAGAACAGCATATGAAAGATAAGATTGGACGGTCATAAAGGGCTTTCTCAGAAATTCCTTATATTATCTTGTAACTGGAAAAATCAAGTCTCCAACAATGATAAAAATCTATCTTGAAATTGTCATGATAATCATGGCTTTTAAATTTGATAATTATTACGAAATAACTTCTTCTCGATTAATTATTTTCTCACCAGCACAGTGCACTGTATAAAATAATTTAAAAAAGGTACTTCTAATTATTAAAGACTGTAGAATAAGTCAATTGTAAGAATTTCTTTAAATAAATATGAGCTGACCGCAAATTCAGGGTCTCTAGTATAATAAAAGGTACTGTATCAACTGACCTAGCTAACAACCTATTTGTATACGAAATTTAATCAAAATCCATCCAGTAGGTGCGGTTCGATTGACAAATACATCGAAATTCATTGCAGTAAGGAATACTTATAATTATAATATTAATTGGTTAATTTACTGTATTTTCTATTATAACATAATATGTTATAATAGAAAATACTAAATAGATATTATCTACGTTTAGAATAATTAAATGTTACATAATGAAATACAATGGGAAAAAAGACCCATCACTTTAAACTGCATTGTTCTTTTTAATTCTTCGCTATTATAAATTATAATTGAATTACAAATGAGTAACGGTACCTTATCAAATTACAATATAAGTGTAATACCAAGACAGCGGTAACTTAAATAATATTGACAGTAAATAGAAGATAAGACACAAACAAATTATGTAGTTTAACAATCAACAATTACGATACTGCGATGATAAGCAAATGATTTATGCTATTATAAAACTATTTAAAATAAAACGTGATAGACACAAACGATAGAATTCATTCACTTTAATATTATTGTATGTTGTTTACATGGATTTATATTGAAAACCTAGTCCACGCCCAAGAGGACACATGTAGAGTTTTTTGATTTTCAGAAAAACGGAGGAGGTTCTCAATTCAATCGTATTTTTTATGTATGTTACCGACTTAAGGCTTTTTCTCCTTTTTCCTGTTTACCCTTCACAGCTCAAAAAGGGAAAAATAATAACTTTTTGAACTTGGCCAAAAAATAGAACCGACTTCCTCACTCCTCAATCTATTTTCAATTTAACAAGATTTTGCACCGACTTTGTATAGATTTCAACAAAAATAAAATCAAAGTTATTTTCTACGTTTTAGAGTGAGGAATTCCGTTCTGTTTTGTGGCAAAAAGTTATAATTTGCCACTTGTACATAATGACAAGGAAACGCAACAATGTTTTGGATCAGAAATTGAACATATTTTCCTCGACTAAATCCATTGTATATTATCAGTAACAGGAACGTATGTAGCCAAAATAATTTACATTAGCAGTTATCATTATACAAACATGGATTTACCAATATTTAAATTGTAAAACCACATAACAATAACAATAATAAACTTATCAATACGGGATATATTAATTGCTCCGTTTATTATTAACTGTTTTTGAAAAGATTGATGTGCTTTGAAATTGTTGCATTTATTTTTTATTCACAGTATTGTCACAGTATAATATATTCGTTTTCATTAACGAGCGGGTATAATCATTGATTGATTGAATCAGTTTTGATACCTAGTGTTAACGCCACGTTTAATATAGATACGCTTTAGAATTACGCCTAGTAGGATACTATACCATCCGTAAAACGACTCGTTTTATTTTTATAGAAACTGGGCATGAGGGAAAATGATGTCTTAAAAATACAGGTGCGCTAAATATATTTTATTCTTGTAAGCTGATTAAACAGAAATTCGTTTATAAACAAAGATGGCGGACTTTGAAACAGTTACCAAGAAATTCGTCCGCCAAATAAACCAAGATACAGACGGGAAAAACAACAAGGATACATACGGCTACAGCTAATTACAAATCTATACTAATATTATAAAGCTGAAGAGTTTGTTTGTTTGAACGCGCTAATCTCGGGAACTACTGGTCGGATTCGAAAAATTTTTTTAGTGATAGATAGCCCATTTATCAAGGCTATACATCATCCCGATATTCCCACTGGAGCGAAGCCCTGGGGCGCAGCTAGTCGTTAAATAAATGATAAATTTGCTTATGCCTCAAAAATACCTGTTATATACAGAAACAATGCATTTATTCACACAAATTTTTAAACAACGAACAAAAAATTACGAACAGTTTTACAGTCAGTAATAACGAACTAGACGATCGATCGCCAAGGTCGCCGGTTCGCTGGCAGACCTTGACCCAGCAGGGCTTGCTCGAAGTTCATCAGCTTTTCGCTTTGAGTAAATGATCTGAAAAGCATTTTATATTAAACAATGTACGTTTAGGAATTACATTTTGATATGACACACCATTTAAGAGAGGGTGACAATATAAACAGATACATGGCGCTAGTTTTACTTCATGACAATTTCCAATGATAATTAATAACAATATTAAATACTATGCAAAGTGGAACATTATAATATTATGGCAGTTTTCTTATGGTATAAGAATTTGAAAGAAATTGGATCAGAAGATTTTCTGTGAAAACATTAGATACAATATACAAAACACAAAATACGACTTCTTAAATATCAGTATAGATAAATGTGTTTACGCTTTTTATACATTTTGTGTTTTGTATATCACATGTATTGCAATAAAAATAAAAACATTTACAATACTATACTGCATTATACATCTGTTTTAGGGCGTAAAAAACCCACGAGTATAGTATTATATTATCTGTGCCCAAGTACTGCGTACAATGTGCGTTTGAGTACAAAGTCCAGCTTACTTTAAATAATTGTTCTGTTTATGAACATTCCTCAAAATACCCGGTGTTTTTATGAGTTTACCTTAAATAATGAAACAATAAAACACAATGAGTTAGTGTGAAAATACTAATTAAAGAACAATGGTGTAAAACCGATGGTAAAATAAGTTGAGGAATTTGTAAATTCCAGATTAGTATGACCGTAATTCCCAAATAGTTTGACCGTAAAGTACTGTTTGTGTTGATTCTAGGAATGCCTTTCTATTCATTTACCTACATTATTTGTTAACCTTTTTAAAATATAACTGTAAAATTATAAATACATATATTTGTGTGTTGCATCTCTGTTTGAATTACATGTTAATCTAAATTACTTTAATTAACCGTTATTTTGACAACCGCACTAAAATGGGTCCATCCATTGTGATGGTACAATGCTCCAGACATTTATAAATTGCGAAGTAAGGAGTTCGTCAACCCTCCATCGTAGACGGGTGCATTAACCTATTTTCTCGGCGTTTAAGGTCAAAAACTTGATGTGAACCTCGATTATCTTGAAAATAAGGTGAAAAACCTTAAAAATATTATTTTTGTAATGCATTTTTTTATTTTTAAATCGTCGATCGTCGCCATTTCAAAAAAAAATCTTACATGTAGTCAGTTCAGACTATGAATATATCTATATTAACTAACTCAAATTAACATTATATATGATTTTTTATTTATTTAATAAAACTAATTTATATATTTTTTAATTTTCATTATTATTGCATTCTGCAATGAAATTTATAATAAACCTTACGCAATAAACACTATTCAAAATACCCACTTAAACTCCTGTCTGTAACGGGATAAGTGAAAGTTGGAGAATCCCAAGAATGTGTAAAATGCGAAAAATTTCAAACATCCGTGTATAATGTTTGCCTTCAGGCTTTGTCGCAAGCCTTGTCGAAATGAAACTAATTGTGATCGTAAATTCCTTTACAGTTCAGTTTGAATATGCCCTTGACACCGCATTCGATAATGGACGGAAAGTCCCGTAAAATTTACCGTATAAATCGTACATTTACTTTTGTCTGTACTCTATATTACAAATGAATACATTTTACAGTATAGATGTGTGTTAGGGATTGCAGTACCGGTACTGAAACGGCCATCTCCAGTACCGGTACCAGACCCAAGCCAGTACCGGGACTTCCCGGGAATCTCGGGACTTTCGGTACTGAGTACAAATTTTACAGAATATCAAAATGAAAGGCAATAATTCAATAATAGTTAGCACAGTATATACTTACTATCTCTATATTCGATATAGGCCGACAGAAAGGCAAACAAAACCACTATTTTGTGCTGGAGAATGGGAGATGGCGAATACGCTACAACCACGAGCCATATGAGTTGTACACCGAGCCGAACAACGCAAAGACAACTAGACTCGGACGACTTCCCTGGGCTTGAGGATGGACGACGTTGGTATCCCAGCAACCATTAGATGGAAAACTAGGCGGTCGTGGAAACCGAGATAGAGTAAAACTGGATGGACGATATACAAAATGACACCAAAGCGATCAGTGTAAGAGAATAGAGGCAGAAAGCTAATAATCACTCGAATTGGAGAATGTTAGTTGACCAGGCTAAGGCCCACCCGCGGCTGTAAAGATTTAGATGAAGATGATCTCTTTGGTTTGCGTGGCAAATTGAAATTCCGTCCGGCCTACGACAAACATGGCCTGCACGTGGCAATGTTTTGAGTTACATCGACAATTTTAGTTCTATTTAGCAGCCCGATGGAAACGATCTGAGACACGAAAAAGTGAAATTAGTGAATAAATGCTCTTGAAATATGATAAGTGATGTTAGAAATATATTGATTATATATGATAAGTGATGTTAGAAATATAGTGTTTGTTTTATAGTCTATCCGACCGACATCGGTCATGGGGGCCAATCTCAACAGAGACTGGCCGAGTAGATATTATATTGCACAAGTATGTGCGCAAACACGGCACTTTCTATATTACTTCTCATTACCTGATGGAACATCAAACTGGCCAGACCGCAGGCAGATCAGGCGTAGGACCGACGGTTTTACGTGCTTTCCGAGGCACGGGCGCATTCCAACACCGTCACCTTTAAGACTCAGTGCTGCGTCTAAGATTTTATTGCTAGAAAAGTCTCAATGGCGTTCTTAAAAATGACCGTAAAAATGAGCCGTCTCTATGCAATCTTCAACAAACATGGTAAGCTGTCTCTTAGAAATAAGCTGACGCTTTACAAAGCTTGCATCCGCCCCATCCTAACATACGCAAGTGTAGCATTCGCTCACTGCCATCCCGCCCAGATCCACAAGCTTCAGGTGCATCGGTTCAGGAGGGTCGCTACTGAAGCACTTTAGTTTGTCCGCCATCTAGACATCCACTTAGACCTAGAACTCATGACAATAGCCCAATGGATGAAGCAAGCGAGCTAAGTGCTTCGACAGGGCTAAGGTCCTGCCTTCATGCGACAGCCCAAGCCGAGTTTCGTGATCCTATTCAAAGGGGAACGCCCTTGGGCATATCGCTAGCCTAGGCAAACCTCCAGCTAGCCTATGACGTCCGCGTTAAACAGTAGAAGCTCTTCTAGCAAATTGTGAGAATCACATCACAAAAAAATAACCCTTCTTGCCTCTATTTACAAAAGTTTGTAATGAAAAAAAAATTGAAAATTCACTCCCAACTGATGTCGGATATTAATGACACAAGACATATCGTACATAAGACAATGTTCATAATCATACAATGTACGCTTGAGAAACGCACTCCTAGAACCAATCAGACATGACGTTCACAAAAGATGCTACCTTGCCATGGTGATTTTTGTATTATAAAGTATTTAAAATGGACAGTAACTCAATATTTACTAATAGTGCATAATTAAAAAACTAATATTTGATATATATTTATGCGACAACGTGATTAAATAATTTATTAATGTTATTTTTTAACAGTACCGAAAGTACCGAAATTCCCGGGACTTTGAGAGCCAGTACCGGTACTGGACCAAGGCTCTCAGTACCGGGAATTCCCGGGAAATCGAGTACCGGGAATTCCCGGGAGCAATCCCTAATGTGTGTAAAATTGTGTTCTTGGATTTTGTAAATGAAACATTTCAAATAGTGAGCGATAAACATTTACATTTTCAATATTCTACTTTAAGGAATAGCGAGAAATTCGAATGCAACGTTTAAAAATGGAACATCGCATGATGTGGCGTGACCATAGACATTAATTATTTTGTTTTGCTCTCAAATTTCGCGTTGCGTCAATAATAGAATGCAAATGGTATTTTTTTATTCGATGCTTAACGCAAAATGTAAAAAATACATATTATATTGACAATCGTAACAATCAATTATCGTTATTTTTTATCGTAAACGTTCTTTATATTATCGGGTTTAAAATAAACACAAAAGGTAAACAATACTGGTATAAAAATAAATTTATCTATAAATCTGATTGCAAGTTTAAAACAATGTACTAAAACATTGAACTAATTTTAAAAACAAAACCATGTCTAGATTGCTATCTTCATAAGAAATTCCTTGAAAATGATTCAGTTCAAGAATTGCACAGATTATGTTATCATTGTTGTTATCATAAAACAATCGCACCTGACCTAATAACAATACCAATTGTAATTGGAGTTTTGTATCGTAAATATAAACATGCATTTTTTGATGTTTCTGGTCAATACCAGGATTGGATTGGTGTTTCTGGATGTTAGATGTATTCAAATAATTGCACTTAGCCTAGAAAGGAGTAGTTCCACCAAAATGTGTCATTTATCTAGGGGAAGGATTGTTATTCCTTAACACAGGTTACATGATCACCTAGCAAGGAAAACAGCGCTCTACTCTTAGAACCATATTTAATGTAAGTGTCAAATATTTTTTTTTTTAATTTCCTTCTTCGATGCAAAATATAATGTTATCTAGCCTATGTCACACAGTGAACATCCAGCTTTATAGTGATGAAATAATTTTGAATTTGGTATAAATCGGTAAACTATAAATAATGCAATAGAAGATAAGAAAATAATCCATAGAAGACTACCGTGAAAAAATGCGACCATCAATGAAACGCTTTAAAATTAGCGTGCTAGTAACATATGTATAGTTATATAATATCATTGATTATAAAGCTTTCACTAAAGACATATATATTAAATTGCTTATTTTTTCATAAAAAATAACTACCATTTTTAATTTTAAAGAGGTTCTTGGGCATCGGAGATCATTTCACTAGGTAGCTTGTGCCGTGAAAAAAAAACAATGAAATATAATAGTTACCACTCATTAATAATTATGTAAGCCAAAATGATTCATAAAGTTATTTGTAAGTTTATCAATGTAAAAATAGCTTTGGTTGTATTTATAAACATATTTTCCTGGTAATTTGCGATAATATCTTGTTTTTAATAAAAATTGTTTTATCTTTTATCTGGGCTACTTATATCCATTTGTCAATTGATAATTAAATTAGCATGAAATGCATAGATTAATGAGATTATATGTTAGAGAATCGCACGTGTAAAAAATATGAGGAAATAATTTTTAATTTGCCACATATACATTCAACTCGCCACGCCTTGCCTGTATGTTAATCTGGAACCTATAGGAATAACAAAGATTCATCGCACTCGGTTGCTTTTGCGTGAAAGAGTAACAAACACTCATACATACATGCTCATGAGTAGGATCATGGTACTATATTATGTACAAATGGACATACTACAGTCTAAATGGATGTTACAATAATTTATTTACTTATCAAGTGTGTGTAAAAACACATTTCCCCAAAGATTTCAAATATAAAATAGATAACGACATTTTCAACTGAGTCACTATTGAAATTCGAATGTCTCGACTAAAGATATTTTTTACGCACAGTCATCGTGATAAGGCCAGGCGCAGGTTCTTTGCGCAACAAATACTTAATTTTACCACATTAGGATGTGCAACTACTACTATTATAAAAAAGCATTTGTGTTTTTTATGTACTCTGTTCGTTATGTTTTTAAACAAAAACTATTGGACCGTTTTAAAAAATTCTTTCACCATTAGAAGCTGCATCTTAAGCTGAAAGACATAGGGACGGAAGATTTTTTTTTCAAGAAAGATTTTTATTTTACTATATCATATCATAAATTTCCTTTATTCTCACAAATGTCATGCTGTTATCAGTCATAGAGTATATCTATGTTTTCGAGTGTTATCTACAAGCGCCGGTTGCCAGTTGCCACGTGTAGTTTGCATAACAATTACATTTATTTGCCGACGTGTGTCATGTGACGGTGGAGATTCTCGCGTGGCTGAGTGACGCAATTGGACGCCATTTTTAATTAATTTTTATTTAGATTTCTAGAAATAATTAACTGCAGGTTTTAATATGATTGATGTAGAATAGATTTATGGAAAACAATTTTCAGTATTTTGAAAAAACAATGGTTAAAGCGGAATATTAACTTTCAGTAATTTCAATTTCAGTAAAAAGTATTTATCCATAATGGGCGATGGAAAAAAAACCATCCAAACAGATAAAATATAAACCTTGATGATTATAAATTGTAATCTAACAGTACAAAATAATTATGTGAAGGTAAAGCAAGCAAAAAAATTATAAAAAAACTTTAACGAAAAAATACCAACGCACTTTAAAATCACAAATGCAAACATATCACGCCAGAAGTGTAGTAAAACATAAAAGTAAAACAAATATAATTTTATATTGTACTTATTTGTAAACATTGTGTTAGTGTACCCTTATAAATAAATAAATAAAATAAATATTTGATAGGCAACCTTTTTGGAGGTGTGTCCTTTTTAATCACAAATTGAGCCAACTGATCACACTATACATATGTATGTACATAACCAATTATCACTTGAAAATCCGGTAAAGCAATTATCGTTGAATAATGTTGAGAAATCGAAGGAACAAAAGTAAACATTTAATAAAAGCGATAAGATTTTGATCTTTGAAAGTCAGGTTTATCTCTAGACCTGATATCGCTAATATTGATATTATTTGTATTTCAAAATCTTTCACAAGCAATGATTTGACAAAAATTTCTTTTATAATATTTTCTAGAAAATCAGTAAGATTCTATACATTATTTAAAAACACAAACGTAAAATAATTAAATTGGTTTCGTCTTCATCAAAATTATAAAAACCCCATAAATGTACATGAAGCTATTATAGAAAAATTTAAAGAAAGAAACTAAGTTTAATCACAACCACAATAACTTTACAAAGAAAAGAAAAAAAACATTCAAAACTAATACATTTTATAAACACTTTTATAGTGAAAAATTACATATTTGGCCTGAAACTAGCACGTGGTTGTCATTAGATGAATCATTCAGCATTTGCTTCTACGCAGTATGGTTATTAATCGAATGTGTAAAGGTCTATGAAAGTGAAATTTTCATACTTTTCTACCCTACTTCTTTGTTTAGCTTTAGTTGTGAAACGTTGTACAATTACATTTACATATGAACTAACCTAATATGTTTTTGCTAAGGATCCTTCTACACATCGCAAGACGCATATGTAGATGTCATCTGGATTTCGGATGCATCGGCAAACATAAATTAGCTACTACAAGCCGAGCGATCAACCAATCAGCGATCGATGCGCCACATCCTTATAGCAGACTCAAAATATCAACACTCATAACTTACAAATTGAGACAGATTAAAATGAAATATTGCTATTTATAACATTTTAAATTAAAAATAGTTAGCTTAATAAAAATTGTAACTTTGCAACGTTACAGGCTGTCTACAGATAGACATAGTACCCCGTCTTGACGCGTATACGTCTGCTAATGTGTAGAGGGGGCATAAGAGGAAATTTGCGTAAGAATTTATAACGTATCGTCATCTTTAACGCGTTGGCAACATTTGCGTCGAATGTGTATTTTTAGCACACAGACTACTTATTTTTAGCTCAACAATTCAGCGTTAATATTAAACAATACGTACATGAAAATGTACGTAATATTTTCAAGAACTTTCGTTAGTGTATTATTATGTAATAAGGGTGGATGAACACTGAACAATATAATTACAAAAACATACTTCCAATCATTTATATCTGAAAAAAATATTTTAATCTATATTAATTATAAACACACATTTGTGTTTTACGTAGTGTTTTCCCAAAAAAAAACTGGACCAATTTTAAGAATTGTTTCAATATTAGAAAGAATCATTTAAAACTAGAGAGAAAACGTAAATATGGTCCATTTATTTATGACTTCAATAATACTTTTTTCTTATTTAATGATTAAGATATCACTTTTAAAAATTAAATTATCGTCAACAATACAATAATTCCTATTTATCGTTTATCTGATCTAAGTTTTTTCTACTATTACTAATTTGACTAATAAGCTGATAAGATTTATTTTCATTGCATTAGCATCGTCGATCAGCAGTTTTATTTTAATTATACCACTGTTCTCTAACCTGCGTTCACAAAAGGTGTACCGTGTATCAATGTATAAAATACAACTAAATCTTACTACAACGACTAGTCATCGCAAAGATATAAAATTAGAATAGAATTAAGTTATTTAAGAAATAAATTTAAAAAAATACACAAATTTGTAAAATGGCAGACGCACTAAGTTTTAAGATTAATTCTATATGGAAGGCTCCGGCCACTCCATCTGTCTCTTCTTCATGGCTAAACCACTGAAGCAATTTGGACAAATAATGTTTGAAGAGAAAAGTCAAAGGATTTATCCCGGACATACAAGAAAAACTTGTATCCCGGTAATCCCATTGTAACGGCAGATATACGCGGGTGAAACCGCGGGGGATGTCTAGTGAAAACCGCGTTCAAAATCCGTTAAAAGAATTTTCTTTACTGGAAAATTCATTAAAAAAACACAAGAAAAATAGGTTTAAAAAGGTTTAATTCTCTGTACCCTCAATACAAAGAATTAAAGCGAATTCAGTGGAAGCTCTAATGACTGCTTTTCGTGCTGAAGCCGTAGTAACTGGTGAATCGCTTCGAGGTATCGTTAATCTGCTATAATCGACTTAAACCACACGATATGAATTCGTTGTAAGTGCGGAATCGAACGCAGAACTTCGCTTTTCATGAAAGTTTATTTTTTATGGACCTTTGACACATTTTTATCTAGCCCCAAGGCAGAGCTATGTAAACAAGGCAACTGACAAACAATTTTTCTTAAATATTTATACATATTAAAATATTAAAAATCACAGTTTTGGGGTTAAAGTCAGAGGAGGGTTTCCTTATCTTTCAAAACTGTGACGCACTTATAAGTTTATTATAGTTGTAGGTGTTATTAATATGGCAATGTTTAATCTATTTATGTTTCTCTATTGTCATTGAATTAAAGGGAAGACTTGTGTCTATGATTATAAGCGAACCAGTGTGTGTTTATATCCTGCTGTCAAGTTGTTGGTACTAAATTGTTAAAGAAATTAAAATATTAATCTAATTAAATCGGGCTTTCAATTTACAATAAACATCAGTAGGCAACCTAGTCTCAACGAGAAGAGAAAGGGTTATATGAATATAAAGTGAAGTACTTTAATTGAATGTGTTAAATTTCAACACTTCATTTAAGGTAGACGTCGCCCCTTTACTAACTACCAAAAATAAATTACGACTAAAACTATATCATACCACCGTGTATCAAGATCAGGCCAAAACACATAAATTGGTAGTTTTCTTTGTATATATGCATTATTTAATATACCTCATACTATAGGCCTCACTTTATAATGCACTTTTAAAATAGCAAAATCTGCGGTTACCAGCAATTTGCCAGGAAGCATTAGCAAAATAAAAGCATAATTAAATTACCGGTATATCGGGTAAAAACCTTGTTGGAGGTATATAACGGGAATTCCCAATAAAAATGCTAAAGGAACTGATAGCTCGGATCCACTGTATGTTGAAAAAAAGTCCCTTTGTGTAAAAAAAAATGTGTGGGTATGCTATAGTTTGTGTGGACAGAAAGTCCCTTGTATAAAACATTTAATTTATGTTTATGCGTCTGAATCATTATTATTATTTATTAGGCAAGCCAAACGTAATTGAATTCCATTATTGCAAAACAAACCCACAAACGTATTTTTGTTCTGAAAACGACATACATCGCGATTTATTTACGCTGCGTTTTGAACGGTTTTCAGATTCTCAAATGTAGAAATATTAATATGTTTCTACTCCTAGACTACGATTTTATGACTAGAAAAAATGGTTTACAGAAATTCCCGCGACTGGAATGCGGTGATATCGACCAGTGAAAACCTACCCTAATGCGAGCTGTATGGCATGCGTTACAGAAATCGCACACATCCCGCATGTAGGACCAATCGACTAAAGTAAATGCGCCATCATTGTAAAAATAATATCGGGTAAAGAACTGTCAGTGTTAAATTATTTTTTGTCAATTACTTGTGAACCAAGATAAAATATTGTGCATTGAAGAGTGATCGAAAGTGGAACATAATTATAGTGGTTTCGACGGACTTATCAAAGCAAAAATATGTATATGAGACAATTTGAATTTGAAAATAACCCTTTATTAGACTATCAATCTACAATAGGTAACTTTTGTCTTAACATTTCATTACGGATCTCATAAATAAGTACCAAAAAATGTTCATAATGAATTCACTATAACGGCAACTCCAACACTAATCTTTTTGCGACACCTGCTGAGTGCTGACGTGCGACCGGCCTTGTACGTCAGAGCGAATCGAGAACAGGATCTCAAATATTGCATTGGTTTTAAATGGCATACCGTCTGTAAAAAGTATTTGTTAAATATTAATAACAGGCAGAAGAATCGATTACTCTCGACTTTAAATAACAATGGTTTTCTTTTCTGATCTCTATTGATATCCCTGTATGATGCAAGATGAGGAAATTTAGATACATTAATTACAATACCAAAAAATTTCTAAACTTTCAAGTCGTAGAATAAAAAATTGTGGTCAATCAGACTAATCACGGCCCGCGGTTTCGCCCGCGTAACTTCTAATTCCGTGATAAATCCGGGATAAATAGTGGCCTATTTGTTATTCCAGATCATTACATATATTTATAGCGAGTTTCATCTAAATCGGTGCAGTAGTTTCTTTGTGAAAGAGCACCATATCCACCATACCAGATCCATCGATACTTATAAACTTTCGCATTTATAATATTAGTAAGGTAAGGATTAATAGCAAAACACAATGTTTCAAGGTTACTAACGTTTTGCAAATGACCCTGTATAATACCACATAATATCAATTGACGAGGTTACTATAACACACAAGAATATTTCACAATATACCTAACAATTACTTCATGTATACTAATATTATTAAAAAGAAACATTTGTGTTTAATTAAGAATTACTAAAAGCACACATAGCATTCTACAACTAATTCTACATTATCTTTAAACACAAAAGAACGCTATCAGATATAATTATTGTATTATTTTCCTCATCCAAAGATCGACACTGCTTGTTACCACGCGCGACCTTAATTCTTATAAATTTGGCTGTACAGCGCAGTATGAATGAGCTACACCACGTATTAGAACTTCTCATTTATACATCACATTATAATTATAGTAGATCCTACCCGGGGCTTCCCTTTTTAATGTAGAATAGGCAGACATTTGACCGCTACCCCACCTGATGGAAAGTTGTGGTGCGGTCGAAGATGTTATTCATGTCTGTCTAGAAGGTGCCTATTCACTTGTTTTTTTGAACTTGGCCATCTTCATCCATATATATCAATTGATATATTCACATTAAATTCGGGTCTATAGATAATAATAATAAAAGGCATCCTTTCTCCTAATTCAGCTATCTGTCAAACTCTAAACGTATTCGTACTCTATCATCAAAACCCGTTTAGTAGTTGGTGTGGCGTAATTGATAGACAAACATACAAACATTCCCATTTATTATGTCAGCAGGATACTACGCTTTCTCATAAAATATGTTTCATTTCCGTTCGGAAATACATTCGAAAAATATAGACTATGTCACTACCACAATTCTTACGAATCGAAAATCAATTCACGTATCAAAATCCGGCCAACCGTTAGGGCTGTAGGGGGCGCCAAACATACATACATATATACGCTCTAAAAACATTACCCTCCACTCTTAATAAATATATATCAACGAATTTGTTTTCGCAGATAATATTGTAAGCTTTCTATGCAATGGCAAATTTGGTTGAGTTGGAAAATCTTTGTTTTGCACAAAACAAAAAACAGAAAGTGTTCAAAGGATTTGTCTGTCTTTACAACTTCAGTCTGTAATTGAATCATTTAACTCTATGGTACGCCTTGAACCCATATATCGTCTCAAGCCATAATGGAACAAACACGTAATGTTTACATTTTTAATATTTGCCTCCTGTATCCAACACTACCTGTGTTTTTTCAGCGTGACCACGAGCCACATAGAACAAGTAACTACCGGTAAATAGCAATTAAATAAGCACAATAGTATATATTAACCTCTCACTAGGATAACATATGAACAAGGAAATCGATAATTAATTCCTGCTTTCAAACGCCATTTTATTTGCGTTTGTTAAACGTAAAATGTTCTGTCAATACGCAATTACACACGTTATCTTAAGTTTAAGAGTAATTTTGTAGATCAAAAATAATTAAGTATTAATGGTTTGTAAATTTTGATTATTTTTTTCCTTTGAGAAAAGCTTTTTCTACAAGATTCCTGAAACAAAGGTTACCATAAGTAAATTATTATTTTGCATTACAAATTTAAAATAATAGAATTTAACTTAAGGTCATCAGGAGATACAATATTTACAACCTGAATAAACATGAACTGCTTTAATATAGCCGACATTATCATTTAACAAAAGTCTTTCTAAAGTGATGTAATAAAATGTACAATATAACCACGTGAAATTATAAATTTGATCCCAGCCACAGATAATATAATACTATTCTCCCAGCGAAGTGAAATTAAATGAAAGTTGTGTCATGTGTCATGGTTTTGTGGGTCACGGCCAAGACGGCCGTGAGAGGTCAGCGGGCACGCGCGTCTGGATGTGTCACTATAATAATAGCTCCCAGACCGATTTCGGCCATGGCGGCCAATCTCAACAGAGACTAGCCAGCTGCGCAGGAGATATTATAGTGCCCAAGTGTACGCGCGAACACAGGTGCACTCTCTTTTCCTTTTACTCTCATAACCCGATAGGACGGCAGACCGACACGACCGGAGAGAGATCAGGCGCAGGACCGACGGCTTTACGTGCTCTCCGAGGCACGGGGGTATTTCCAACACCGCCAACTTCCAAACTCAGGGCTGTTACTATGATTTCTTTGTCAGAAAAATCCTAATAACATTTTTTTTTGGCCCCACCCGGAAATCGAACCCGGGACCCCTCGATCTGTAGTCAAAGATGCGACCACTAGACCAACGAGTCAGTCAACGTGAGACTATACACGACCAATGGCCATACTCGTAAGTACGTGTGACTTGCTGTGCCCCATGGGCCACAAATCCGCAATAATATTACGTGTAGTATGTAATACTAGATACATTTTACACGTAATATTATGGTGACCCATAGGGCACAGCAAGTTATACGTACCTTATGAATAGTGGTGAATACTAGAGATTCCTTATAAATCTGCGTGTCATAATTTCCTTCTGCTCTGATTGCCTGCAAGAGATCATTATTTAGTGAAAAGGTCTACACTATTCCAGAAATTTGCTCATAACTGTATTTTGTGTCTATGGTAACCATAGTGTTTTAAAACATTTTTACAAACTAAATAACCATAAACGCAGTTCAATTTTATAGTAGACATTTCCATTTCCTCAAAACCTTCATTTTGTGATATCCTCAATAATTTCAAGTCTGACCCACTTGAAGGATTTACCTGTTCTACTCTACTCTATACAACAAGAAGTCTGAGAAACGTTTTGAAATACACAAAATTATAATCAGGTCACTTGTTTTGCGTCAACAACGGTCAAAATGTATATTGTACCAATTCGATTATACATTTTAGCGGATTTTACGTCACGTGTGTTCCAATTTACTTTACAGTGCTAAGTTGTACATAGATTTTGAGAAGTCTGCGTATTTCATTTGTAAGGGAATGTTCATGAATATCATATTTTATTATTTGCGGGGAAGAAATTGCACCTTAAGAAAAGAAAATTCATACTTTATTTCATCTAGATACAGTCAGAAACATATAATATATGTGACTATGGGCAGATTAGCAAAAATATCTGCCGCAAGGATCAGTCAATAATATCTGACTCCTGTACGCAGCAATACATATTATAGATAAATTAATACCCAGAAAGTAGAAAACTACAATGTTCATCACACAGTAATTTTACTCGTGAGAATCAAACCCTGCGGTTCAATGAAGTATTGCTATATCCACTGCGACAATGAGGTCATCAAAAAAAATCATAAGAACTATATCTGTACATGCTAACAGAACAAAGTGATCACAGAGCATTAGCGCGAAAATGTTTTTCGTCACAATTGTTTCAATTCATACTGTTTGTACCAAAAGTGTGATTCCGCTAAACATAGTTATCACGTCATTATTAAACTAATGAACGCTAATTTTACAATAAAGAATTTTTAAGAAACGAATATTTTATGATTTTAACAAGAGATTACAATTGTTGAAATTAAACGAGCTTTGAACCAATTAAATGTTTTTTTTTTAATTAAAACTGTGTGTTTGTTACAATTTATGAGAACAAACGTGGGACCCAGTGACAGATGCACAGAGCAAGGGAACCAAAAAGTATAGACGTAATGGTAGAATGTTGCTAGACATTATGCGCCATCTGCTTCTATATTTCATGACGAATATTTATTTGTTATTCGAGACGTGGTGTATTTAGCATCTTATTCACTATTTGTATTCGGCTGAATATATTCTCAATACGAGGATTTCTATTTATTATTATTTTAAATTTCCAAAAGTTTGTGTTTGGAACAATGAAAACATGGCTAACCGAAACTCCGCTGTTTAGATTATAAGTTATTACAGGTGTCACTAAAAATCGGTAGTTGGAGATTATATTCTGCAACGTGACATTGGCAAAATCCGCCTTGGACAGGGATGTTATAGATAAAATAAAAAAATAAAAATAAAAATATTTTATTAACCAAGTTATGAGTTACATAAATTTATGTGTCCCTGGCTTCCAAGCTAGGCGCAACCTGTGGTATGAAAGCCAGAAGATAAAGAAGAAGAAGAAGATATGTTATTGACATTGTCATTGAATAATTCGGTCGAATATCAAGTTTGAATCGAATTGTATTCGATATTCGGTTATTCGGTGAAACATAACGGTTAGGCACATCATTAATTTTAACGTTTCATGGAAATCATGAATGGATTTGGTTTCGCTTCTCGGAAACTATACTGAAATTGTATTTTTAGATCACTAGCCCATTCTAATGAATGATAAATTTATAATACCGTTGAACTGATTTTCCTCTTGCAATATCCTACTAATATTATAAATGCGAAAGTTTGTATGTTTGTTTGTTACTCTTTCACGCAAAAACTACTGCACCGATTATAATGAAACTTAGTATTTGTCTAGATAAGGGTACAGAATAACATATATGCTACTTTTAATCCTGGAGTTGCCACGGGATCGGAAATTAAGCGGATGAAACCGAGGGGTGCAGCTAGTAAAACATATTTTTGCAAACAAGTAGCGTAAAATCCTTGTATAGTAGACAATTATACACCGTAATTCAAGGAATTACAAACAACGTAATTTAAATAAACATGTATGCAAATAATTGTTACTTACGCGAAATCGAAGTTTTCTAAACATAAAATAAATATTTATTGTATAATAGTTATAAAGAACCAGCGTCATGGTATTTTTGGAATTTAATCGTAAGGTAAAAATAAATTTATTGACGTTAGCCAAACCTTGAACTTTCCTATAAATTTTTAAGAATTGATTTTATTTTGTTTATTTTTAACTCAAGTAGACTTATTTACTAGTTTTATATTATCTGTGATGTTACTCACATTTATCAATAATCACAATTTTTCCTATAAATCTGCACTGATAATATACGTAAAGTTTAAGAGTTAAGTTTGTAAGAGTTTCTTTGTTTGCACGTATCACAGGAACTATTGGTCCTATTTGAAAAAAAATGCGTTAGTTAGTTAGATATTATATAGAAAAATTGCGTTACATAATGGAGCTATTTATAAGCTATATGTGCTACAGGAGCAAAGCCGAGCGAAGAAGCTAGTATATAAAAGTAAAAGCTATGTTATGCATTGACTTAAAACGGTCCTCTTTAATATATTTCTTATTTATTTATCGGTAAAACATCAATCGAAATGACCAGTCCATTATTATATAGACTCAATACAATCGTACCAAAAGAACGTTTATGTTTCAGTATTGGCATTTTCCAACCAATTAATTTAAAAACAAGAAAGCATAATCTAAAATTTCGTCCAAAAATATTTTGGAAAACCGTATCAATAAATTAATAAAAGAACTATGGAAACGCCAAGATTTCCTCAAGATACAAATAAAATGTTTTTCTCTACATAAAACTTCGAAATTATCATATTTTTGCTTTGGTTAAACCAGCAATAAAATTGATTACGCATATACGAAATCAAAAAATATTCCTAGGTTATCTCCACGTCAGTGAGACGTCACGTGACGTCAGGTGTCCTCGCGTCTGATTGGTCGGTTATGTAGGCGTGTGTGTGTGATCGTCATGATGTGGAATTTTTGGATTATTTATAGATTGATAAAATTGGCTATCATGTGCTATTAGGTATGAATATTATTGAAGTGAATTTTTTTGGATTCTATGATGATTAGGCGAAAATTGAGTGTTACAATTTACACACACATCCCAGCAAATATTTTTGTCATTTAACGAAAAGATTAAACTGCTCTTGGTGTTTTAAAAGTCATATAGAGGTGTTGATGACCTATAATTAGATAACAGTTCATTATATGCCTTTTAGTTAATTAGGGGTATAAACTTGTTGTATGTACGGTTATTCAACCTTTTTATATGATTATCCCTTATTATATGATTAACAGTTGTGACAAAAACCTCTATTTAATTTTATCTGATCCGGATTGCTAACAAAAGACAAAAATAATTTATTTAACTCTGCAAAATACACAACAGGACACAAATGAAATCTTAAAAATACAGACATCACGAGTCACGACTGTGCAATGATACAGCGCCAAATGAGGTGGCCACTCAACTTAACAACCGAAGCGCTGATTTTCAGTGGCCCCTCTTGCCACGATTGTAGTGAAGGTGCATAAGAAACTGTAATAAATAACTTCCCATCCGTAGAAAAATCATGATAAATGATTATTACGCCCATGTACTAAACAGGGGCGAGGCAAAGTTGCATTTCTAGAGTTGGAAATTACTCGCAATTGAAAACAACTGTCACCAAATACACAGTTTGGTACAGACAGCTGTGACGTCGGCGACTGGTACATTGTGGTTCCTGAGTGCGCTTTATCGATAACTAGCTGTGGCACGCGGTTTCACCCCGATTAAAAGTATCCTATGTTCTTTCCCTGGTCTTAAGCTATCTCTCTACGAATTTTCCGAATTGGCCGAACAGATCTCTAGTTATAAGTGTTGTAACATAAAAATAAACTATAAAATATAAAAATGTGAGGAATTACTGCGCAATTTAAAGTGTCACCAATACGTAAAACAATTGTTCAATTGATAGAGATAACTGCGATGTCGGTGACTGGCACTCCGGGGCGTATGCTGTACAGAACATACCAAGAATGTTTTTGTTTATTAAAATTTCAATGAAGTTATTATTATTATTAGAAATTGGTAGACATTGTCCTACTGTATCTCAATAGAGAAGTACGCAGGAATTATTATAGTGCAGAAATATGTGCGCAAACACTTTTAATTTTAATTACTGTCCTTTACTCTCATAATCTGATAAGAAGGCAGGCCGACACGACCGGGAAGAGATAAGGCGCAGGACCGACGGCTTTACGTGCTCTCCTAGGCAGGAATAAATGAAATCTACTGCAATTGAAGTCTATTGAAATCTTGACTTTCAATAGACTTCAATTGCAGTAGATCACAACGTCAAAGAGACGTGCGTTCCAATCCCACAACTACAAAAATAATGACGTAAAAGGCATCTTAATTTTGTATTCTCTCGTT
>LQNK01001023.1:89052-124944 GCA_001586405.1 Phoebis sennae
CATTATTGAAAACGGCCGTTAGACGCAATACAATCATACCAAAAGAACGTTTACTTATCAATATTGGTATTTTCCAACCAATTAAATTTAAAACAAGAAATAATGATTTAAGATTCGCCTAAAATATTTTGGAGAAAACCGTATCAATAAATTAATAAAAGAACTATGGAAATGCCAGGATTTCCTCAAGATACAAATAAAATGTTTTTCTCTACATAAAACTTCGAAATTATCATATTTTTGCTTTGGTTAAACCAGCAATAAAATTGATTACGCATATACGAAATCAAAAAATATTCCTAGGTTATCTCCACGTCAGTGAGACGTCACGTGACGTCAGGTGTCCTCGCGTCTGATTGGTCGGTTATGTAGGCGTGTGTGTGTAATCGTCATGACATGGAATTTTTGGATTATTTATAGATTGATAAAATTGGCTATCATGTACGAATATTATTGAAGTGATTTTTTTGGATTCTATGATGATTAGGCGAAAATTGAGTGTTACAACTTACACCCACATCCCAACAAATATTTTTGTCATTTAACGAAAAGATTAAACTGCTTTTGGTGTTTTAAAAGTCATATAGAGGTGTTGATGACCTATGATTATATAACAGTTCATTATATGCTCTTTTAGAAGTAAAATTAGGGGTATAAACTTGTTGTATAAACAGTTATTCATAAACAATTCATCAATCTTTTTATATGATTATCGGATAACAGTTTTGACAAAAAACTCTATTCAAGTTTTTATACAATTAATTCTGCTCCGGATCCAATTGTTTACAGATCAATAACTTCCCTTCAGAAGAAAAACCAAGATCAAAGGTTACTATGGTCGTGTACTAAAAAGGCGCGAGGCAAAGTTGCATTTCTAGACTTGAACCCTAAAACTGTCACCAAGTTTGGTACAGACAGATGTGACATCGGCGACTGGTACATTCTGGTTCCTGAATGTGCCTTATCGATAACTAGCTGTGGCCCGCTGTTTCACCCCGATTAAAAGTAACCTATGTTCTTCTCCTGGTCTTAAGCTATCTCTCTACGAATTTTCCGCCGAATTGGTTCAACAGATCTCCAGTTATAAGTGTGACACAAAAAACATACTTTATAATAAAACAATGTGAGGAATTACTGCGCAATTTAAAGTGTCACCAATACGTAAAACAATATCGTCCGATAGGTAGAGATAACTGCGATGTCGGTGGCTGGCACTCCGGGGCGTATGCTGTACAAAACATACCAAGAATGTTTTTGTTTATTAACATTTTAATGAAGTGTTTTAAATTATTAGAAATTGGTAGACATTGTTCTATTGTATCTCTATAGAGAAGTACGCAGGAATAATTATAGTGTACAATTATGTCAGCAAACACAGGTGTACTGTCTTTTGCTCTCATAACCCGATAGGACGGCAGACCGACACGACCGGGGAGAGATCAGGCGCGGGATAGACGGCTTTACGTGCTCTCCTAGGCAGGAATAAATGAAATCTACTGCAATTGAAGTCTATTGAAATCTTGACTTTCAATAGACTTCAATTGCAGTAGATCACAACGTCAAAGAGACGTGCGTTCCAATCTCACAACTACAAAAATAATGACGTAAAAGCGAATTTATTTCGTATTCCTTGTTCAAATGATCTATAATTTGTATCTCAAATCAAAAACAACAAAAAGACTCGCAATTGAGTGGAGTGTCACCAAATACGCAAAACAATTGTTATAAATAAGAGAGACGTCGCCGGTTGGCACTGGGGCGTATGAACCGAATGACTTTCCAAGAATTGAAAACACATCACTAATTGTTTATTAATTTCATTGGGGAGTATTTTAATTAAATATTTGATAGTTAAAATATGTTAATAAAAAGTAAACACAATGAAATTATGCCTATTATTGAATTTGGGGAACTGATTTCCGTAGTGGGTACAGCAATGGTGTATTGCGCCGGAGGGTGTGGGTTCGATCCCCACGAGTAGAAAATTACGATGTGATGAGCATAATTTTCTATTGGCTGAGTGTTAATTTATCTATAGTATGTATGTATTGACAAAAAAAGTATGTTTAAGTATGTCTATCAATTACCTAGTTTCCATAGTTTTGCTTAGTTTGGGACTAGATCGCGTTGTACTAAATTAAAAAAAAAACTTGCATAAAGCAATGAAAAACGAAAAAACTTTGGGTATTGATAGAAGATAATATGACGTTGGCTTCTGGCATTATTTATTGTACTACCAGTTCGGAAACTTCCTCTTTCGTAACTTTCAAAAACTTTACTCTTTTCTCATCTTTTAATACATCCAAAAACTGATATCATACTATAAATCCATTCTAATTGTCTTCCTTGTAATGCGAACATCTTAAATTAAAACAGGAAAAAATTTATAAAATAGCTAAGTTTTCCTATTTTATAATTTTCGTAACGAATCCTTGACGTTACAAAGAATTTATTTAAAGTTTTCCTCGACATAAATTAAATGCTATTAAAATTGATAATAAATGCAAAATGGTCGTGTTCTCAAGAGTATTCACGTCAGTGTGAATGAAGTATAAATATGCATGCGTTACTGTTAATGGAAAATGTACGTTTTATGTTGAAGAGGATAAAAACGTCACAATCACAGACATTGTTGCTAGCCTGTGTCGATACACGAGTACAACCTTCTTTCTATAAATGATCGGATTTTCTACATTATCACTACATAGTATAAAACAAGGTCGGTTTCTCTGTCTCAATGTCCTTTTGTATGCTTAAATCTTTAAATCTACGTAGTGGATTGTGACGCGGTTATTTTTAATGTGTTGTTTTTTTAAAGGCGGCAAATGCGATTTTATTCACGCATCGAAGGTTTCAACTATACCCAGTCAATAAAAAATTAAAAAGTATCCATGACCTAATCCAGCTAATAGCCTATCTACGAAATTTCATCAAAATCCGTTTAGTAGTTCCTAAAAATAAATACAATAAAATTTCTTTGCACATAATTAATTTTAATCATCTTATTGTTTTTATTTTGATATTTAATAGTGCGTGATTGAAACACAAAAATCCAATCGTATTCTATTTTAATCTATTACTAGCTTTCCGCCCGCGGCTTCGCACGCGTGGGCTACTAATTTCTGTATTTTTAGAGGAGCACAACAAAAGTTTAAAAAAATTACGATTACAGAACCAGTGATATATGCGCATGTCTTTAGTTTCTTTAATAATTTTCAATGGAAATAAGTTTGACCAAAATCTCACAGAGCGCGCGCCTCTTTAAAAATACAGAAAATAGAAGCCCACGCGAGCGAAGCCGCGGGCAGAGAGTTAGTTATTTTTTGAAGGTTTTTGAGGATTCATTGAGTGTTTTAACGTCTTAATCAATACGTTAAGAGTATAAAAAGGCATGTGCGCAACTCAACCAAAATCTTACATACACGTGGTATGACATTTTCACGACTTTAGAAGCGTATATTTCAAAAAATATTTATTTTAGCAGAAAACACATTTAGAAACCTCGATATCATTTTTAAAGACCTTTCCAATGCAACCTCACTCAATGTTGTATTCGCGAATTTTTTTTTTACCCTCCGTTTACATGTATGGAGAACCACCCCAAAAATATATTTTTTTAAATAAAATGTAGCCTATAAGTTGCACCTAATATTGGTCTATCAGCATATGAAATTTTACAAAAATCTGCCCAGTGGTTATTACGTGATTGACGCACATACAAACAGATAACCAGATAAACAGACAAACAGACAAACAGACAAACAGAAAAAAAAATTTTTAACCATGGTTTTGGTATCTATAGAACATACATATTGCATACCAATTCCTCTTTTTGAAAAATATTCAATGTACAGAAATGGTTCGGTTACTGTTTTATTATATGTATAGATTAGTATAAATAACTATGACTGAAGCAATAAAGTATTTCTCATTTCAGATGAATCTCAAGCAATTCAGATCCCTCTTCATCCACCACACGCAGGTCACACGTAACCACCTCACCCCAGAGCTGAATCTTCGTTTGATCACCCGCGAGTGCCCGCTGTGGGCCGCGCCGGGGGAACACTCCCCCTTTGTGGACCCCTTCTGGGGGTTCTACTGGCCGGGGGGACAGGCCGTCGCTAGGTAGGTCTCAATAAAAAAACAAATAACTAGTAGCGCCGAGCTATACCTCGCGTTATAAATCAAGACCTTTCAATTGATACCACAATCGGCTATATTCATATGAAATTCGCCTATTTCACCCCTCCTATCTGCGTTACCAAGCTATTTCCCTAACTTTGTACTCAAGTTTTTTCCTTTATCAATACTATGTATCGTTAATTCGTCAGTGACCAATGTTTAACTTTTATAAGATACAAAAACTAGCAATAATAACGAAAAAATTAAAAGGTATTTTGAATAGTAGAATAATATAATAAATAATAATATAATAAATAATTTAAATTATTGCAATGCTACTTAAGTTTCCGATACAAAAGAAAAGTTAGAAATACTAGTAAAATTTTGGACATGGTAATAAAAAATGTCGTAGGAGGTGAAAATTTTTGAAGCAAATTATTTTTTTCTATAATTTAAAAAATATTTTACATTGAATTTTTATTTTATTTTTCCTCAAGTAGTTGAGTGAGTAGGCCCACCATCTTGTGACGTATTATCGTTGAATTTTGGGACACGTTGTATATATACTCGTATATATATATATTTTTCTCAGATTGGTTTGTTTTCATCTATTTTATAATTCTCATGAATGGAAAATCAGGAAAATTTTGTCTTCAAGATAATAATATTAAGGAAAAAACGTAAAAATATTAATGTTATCAGAGTTGTCCTTATCGCGTGCGCAAATCCTAAGTTTAATTGTTTACAATGACTAGGGCTGACACAAACAATAAGGAAAATAAAATATCTATTAGTAAAGTATCTAGTATGAAAACATGGTGACTCATTCCCGACTGATATATTTATTTACTAGCATGCGGCTTTCGTGTATAAGTATCTTATTAATTCATCCAGTAATCCATCCAATAGCCTATCTATCTACAAAATTTTAACTTTCAATCAAAATCCGTCTAATAGTTGCGGAGTGATTGTCACACAAACATCCAAATATCTAAATTTTCACACGAATAATTTTAATACGAAGAAGAATTTTTAAAGTATTTTCGTATTTAATTCAGAAAAGGAAACGAAAGAGAAAGAAAAAATATTTATTTCTTAGAACACAAAATAAAAATGAATGTAATTAACAACATAAAACATAAGGGTGGTGTACTGTGTTCTTAGAAAAAGATCCGGCTTAGCATAATGATTTATGATTAATTTTATACATAATAATAAACCCAACTATTATAGCAATAAAACCAATAATAAAAAATAAAAACGGACGATATTTAATAACAAAGGCTTATCCAAACACTCCAGCAACAAATTCACATTTTCATTCATAAAACAACAATAGCCGAAACGTAAAATTCACGAGATACATTCAGATTGACACATTCTAAACACGTGACTAAAAACTGTCTCGCACCAGCCCTACCCCAGACACCTGTCTAGCTTTACGTCCTCGACTCGAATATTAATCACAAACGTGCGTAGTTGTTAAGGAAAAGTGTAAAATCCTTCGGGTTTTAATGTCGTAAAAAAATGTAAAGTCCCGCGTCCGAATGACGTGTGGGATAGTTAATAGTTATGTTGGGACATCGGGTTAGTAAGTTTTTATTGTTTACTAGTTTCAAACTATCTGTACAAAATTTCATTCAAATCGGTGCAGTGGTTTAGGCGTGAAAAAGAAACATACATAGAGATTGTAGACAGAGTTACTTTCGCATTTATTATATTAGTAATTAAGGACTGGCTGTTGCGCACGGCTTCACCTCCGTAACCATAATGTTATATAGTCTACAGTTTCCGACATTTTTTTTCTAATCGGACAAGTAGTTCCTGAGATGAGAGGTCCAAACGCTCTTCTCAAACACTACAGCTCTATATGATAAGTATACATTTATCTACTTGAAGGTAACGTGTAAGAATCTTACTTGATATATTGTATTGTGACTTCGTAGAAATGCATTGAATTAAAGACTTTTTTACACTTCTTGTTTACTAATAAATAGTGGAAATAGTGTAAAAAGTATTTAATTCAATATGTAAGAATCTTACTTCAGCGTCGCTCTTCATATTTCAAGAGCGAGCTCGTTGGCTCCGTCAGAAGAATTTAGGCCTAGGTAGGAACTTGGCTAGATACACCGTCTCCTTGGATATGCCTCCCGTTTGCGGCGGGCCTGCTGTCAGGCCTGTGGTAACCGGTAAGGTATGCCATTCACACATCGGACTGTTTCCACATAGTGATTAAATAATCCGGCAATACATCCGTATAGTTACGTCGTAATATTTTGGTATGTTATCAGTTATCAATCGGTATAGTTACCGTTATCAAGTGTGACTTTCAGGGAACCATTTTTATCGGGTCTGTAATTAAGTGCTCTTGTATCTACAGACAGTAGATAATATTATCTGTATAGATAACATATAATATTATTATATGGAACTGTTTTATGTTCAAACGTGCTTTTCTCGGAAAGTACGAGGTCAATTTGAAAAGTTCCTTCTGAATAGACAGTTCATAAGGAAGGCTGATCAGGCATAACGAACCACTGGCGTAAAAGCAATGGCAAACAATATTTTGAGCACGTGGCACCAAGAAATTTATTATATACCAAAGAAAAAAGGGAAAAATAGGTATTTTATGACGAGCGGACGCGAGTTATACTACGCTACCTTACGATTCTGTATTCAATCCTTTGTTTATTCTACTTATTATTATTTTACGGATAATCACACATTCAAAATCATTTTCCTGTACATATTTGACTAAATCAAAAAGTTTAAAGGAAAAGGGATGCATAAAAGTTCGCCATCGCCTACTATTGGTTTACACTACAAAGAGGAAAACCGCGGGAAACAACTATTGTGCTATAATAATAATAATATTTTAATGTATTGTTAACGTTCGGACGCAAAAGGCTATCATTATAAAAGGCTAGTGTAATATAAACCACAGAATAAATAAAAATATTTTGCTGCGTATGTCGTTATAGCTATTATATAATTTGTTATTATTTTATGTATTTATGCAGTACTCTGTATTGCGTCTGACAGTTTTACTACAATTGTTTTCATAAACATACGATTTACTACGCTTCATTACAGCAAAACATCGAACTACGCATTGTTTTCAAATACGACATCTTTTTTTTGTAAAATATTTTCAACTAGCTCTGCGACTAAGTTCTAGTACAATCCTAGTTCCTATTTCCAACTAATATTATAAATGTGAAAGGTTGAATTTTTAGATGTCGTCAATTACTGGTCGAATTTTGTTGAAATTTCGCCCACAGAATTTTAGGCATTGAAATTTAGGCTAGAATTAAGTGACAGAGTTTTCAACTATCATATCAACGATAGTCAATATTTTAGCCTTATGTTACACCAAATTTTTGTATAATAATGTAAATGAAATAATTGTAAAACCTGAATATACGTTGCATAATGCATTATTGCATACAATGGTTAACAAATAATATACCTATTTATTATTTCGTTTCTGTTCTTGAATAACAATTTTACACAAACAAACCCAAACTTTTCTACGAAATGATACAAAAAAATTCCAGTCACATTCCACACCAGAAAGAAACAACAGATACAACCTATAAATTGGTGAAAGCGAGACAACAAATGGCAAGTGTGAAAAGGACCAAAATAAGATTTTTTTAAGTAAGAAAGGGATAGAAAAGGATGAATCACGCTGAAACAGGCAGGAGTGTCGTGAGTCACCTCGACCTGAAACCACTGAATAGGCTTCGCTGCAGTAACAATGACTCATAAATCACTTAACATGATCTTATATGATTTCAAAAATTAAAAAAATAGTACCTATAAGAAATTAAATAGTTATATATACTATATAGTATAGTATAATGAAAAGAAAGTTTTGGTAAAATATTTGCAAAATTTATACTATAAATATATAACACGACAAGATAAATTATAATTATAGTACACAAAACACAACTAACTCCCTTATTTTGAGGAATCCTACTACTATTATAAAGGCGAAAGTTTGTAAGTATGGATGTATGGATGTTTGTTACTCTTTCACGCAAAAACTACTGCACCGATTATGATGAATCTTGGTATACATACAGGTAAGGGTTCAGAATAACATATAGGCTACTTTTAATCCCGGAGTTGCCACGGGATCAGACGTTACGCGGGTGAAACCGCGGGGCGCGGCTAGTATTAAAATATTTCTTTTTTTCGAGAACATTTTTTACGAAATTAAAAACTGCATTGGATCTTCAATAATTTTATTTACAAAGTCAGGAATCGAACCTATGATTTGGCATAGATTCACCAATTAACAGTGCTACAGACAATCCTTAAAAAAATTTCTTTAACTTTTATAAAAAGTACAGTCTTACAATCTTAGTAAATTGTAACAAAATAAAATTTGAACCTGACACAGTAATTTTCTACAACATGAACATTGTGTTATACTGTGTACAGGTCAAAGGTCCAAAGGTCCAAAGGTCACCATCATGCGAGCGAACGATGACACGCAAACAATATTGTAATAGTTTTATAATACGTGTAATAACAACAAATATGTTATTGAATGTAACGTAATTTTAAGAATAAATAAAGCGAAAACATAAATATACTTATCATTTTACTTATTAAAAGCAATTAAATGTTTTGTTTAATATTATTACAATTTACAGAAATTAAAATTGTTTTTCGATGCAAGACTATGTCCAGATTTCGGAAGAAAATCATACGTCTCAAATATCAATTTATAATCCTATCCAAGTCACCAATGCATGATATAATTATCTATATCATCATTCGATTGAAAATCCTTATTTTTCAATCAAATATTACATAATTAAAAAAAAATAAAAATATTTATTGTCATGTAAAGATATTACAAACACAGAAAAAAAATTACAAAGAGTAGATATACATATACATACATGAATGCATTGTTTTATAATGTAAATACTACGTAAACTAAATGACATAAAAATATGATTCACTAGCTATCACAGACAACAGCAAACAAAACATTTAATTTGTACTCTCATTCCACTTCAACCCAGTTTCTGTCTGCTATATAAACATTGTTGAATTCATAGAAACAATCGATTACAATAATTTCTACTCATTTCAATTACATTGGGTATATTTTGTAAAGGAAATTACAAATTCTATGACGTCGAATAATAAAAAAATATCCATTACTTTTCATTCAAGTTATAGAATATACACTATAAAATATATTTAGTAAAAATACATTTAATTCTACAGTTTACACTCTAAACCAATTTAATTCCTGTTTAAAAATCGATTGATCAATAACGATGCAAAACTACTAGCTGTGATAATTACTACTTATTTTAATGACTTTTGAATCTTAAAAAAGCATATTCCGTTCAGAGCATTTAATATTAACCTCTATGATCATGATATATACTTATTACAATACAATTTAATTTTTCATTCAGTTCGGCCAAACAAATAAAAACGCAAATATACTATGAGTCATAATATGCATGAAAATGTAAAATATTTAACCGTTCCTATTATCTATTTCTTAAATATAACATTTATTTCTTATAATTTATTTCATTTAAAAAACAAATCGTTTTACAAAATTTCATGCTCCTCATTAAAAAGCGTTGGCATGAGTCATACACGAGAAACAAAAGTTTTAATATTCCAGTACAGTCATACCCCTGCCACCCCCATAAGAAGGGGAGGTTACCCGCGTGAGTCATCAAGGGCTCCTGAAAACGCTTCTGAGAAACCTCCCCGTTTCATCTCATTTGCAATTCGGTGTGATTCAATAGGCTTAGTTTTCTGAGAAAAAGACGTTGACGTTGAATGACTATCGGCCGTTTTCAATAATGTATCAAAGATTGTAGATAGATTGTAATCTCAGATTAAATGACAAAGCAAAAGCTATCCATCGATAGCATATTGAAATCAAAGTGAGTGTAACTAGATAGATTTGCCTTACTTTAGTAAGCAAAACAAGGGATAGATAGAATATTGAAAACGGCCGTATGTCGGTATCTTATCATCTATAGTCTATAGTCTCTATACCAATCTTAATTCACAGTTATATAAATTATATAAATGTCATAAACGCGAGCCTATATAGCACCCTAGCTTCCTTTATTTTGTTTCTTCTAAAAACTACTGTCATTTATCAAAAAAAAAGAAATAACGAAAAATTGTTCATAATTACCATAATTATAACTAGTATTGTATCAAAATTTGTGTAAAATTTATACATTGTCTCTCATTTTGTGTACTTATTAAAACACGTTTTGATGTTATGTTTGTTGTTCCTGGATGAATCTTCACATGATTTTTTATGTTCTTTTCAAACATGTGAAAAAGATAAAATTATAAAATAAAGAAGATTAAAACGACAAAAACAGACTATTATACTGAAGATAAAAAGTCGATAAAGTTCTTAAATTAGACATTTTTATCATTTAAATCCTTTATTGGATTAAATAATCAAAATTATTGAATAATCAGTAAATAAATTGTATCGTCCTTCAAAACACGCGGTAGACTTTGTTAGTCATTTTACGGTTCATAAGGGCTGGCGACGATTCTGAGTTTAAAAAAAAACTTAAAATGTTTGGCTTCTAGTTTCGTTTTTAATTTAAATTATTAACTGTGGAAAACCTTTCAATAATTATATAACTCATTATTATTTAGTGTCCCTTTCAATTATAATTTTTATTTTTATTAAGTGCTAGCTAACTAACTAGCTGTAAGTGTAACTAACAAAAAAGGTTTTTAAAATTGGCCAATAGTTTCTGAGATTACCTCGATCAAACACTCTTAAGCTTTATATTATTTGTATCGATACTTTTGAAACGATGAAACGCGTTGTTCATAATTCTAAATGAAGATAATATTGTTTACAGTAACAACCCTTGTTATCAGTTCAAATGACACGACGCTTCCACGCTGGGTTATACGCGTGTTTTCAAATATGTATTTCCCTATGACAATCAATATCTGTTGCTTATCTGTTTATTTATCTATATTATGTATGTATTTGCCAAAAAAGTTATCGGTTATCTAGTCTCCATAGTACTTCTGCTTATTTTGGAACTTTGAAGTATAGTATTATATTATCTGTGGTTTAGGACTAGGTAGCGTTAATTGTCTTATTGAAAGAAAACATCAACTTTATTAATTCGAAATGAAACTATCCCTTAAAGATCTCACTATAAATAAGCTGATGAACTGAGACTAGCGTCTGTCCCCGACGTTGTCTGCTTGAATCAGAAACAAATATTTATAAAATATCTAGTTGAGTCTATTAATTTTCTAATTTTCGAATTTCATTCAAATCCTTTAGTATGTTTGTATCCAAACAAGATCAATAGACGATCCAAAAGTTATGGAGCCCTATGGAAGGGATGTATGACAAGAGTAAAGTAGGAAGTAAGTATCACGTCGATACATCGCGATCCTTACTTCCTAACTGTTATTATACTGAACTTGATAAAGACACCCATAATAGTTAGATCACAAAGTGGATTGCTCGATAATATTTCAAAATCTATATATTTTTCATTTTTTTGTTTTCTGTTATGTGTATGTGTTTTCTAAACTATGTATGTACATATTTCTACTCTGTGCTTTGTACCTTCTTTTTGAATAAATAATTTATCTATCTATAAAAAACATACAAACACTCTTGATTCATAGGATGACCACATCACTATATACTTTATACTAAAATATGTACTAATCTACCATACAATAAAATATATAAAACTAACCCTATTTAAATTCCTAACACTATCGTATTGGCAAACAGCCTGAAATTGATTCTTATTATTATTATTATTATTTATGTAAGTTGGCAACCAGTCTGAAATTGATTATTATTATTATAATTTATGTAAGTTGGCAACCAGTCTGAAATTGATTATTATTATTATTATTTATGTAAGTTGGCAACCAGTCTGAAATTGATTCTTATTATTATTATTTATGTAAGTTGGCAACCAGTCTGAAATTGATTCTTATTATTATTATTATATAAGTTGGCAACCCTGGTTTGAGCTGTTATCAGTTTACCGTGGCACGAGCTCTGCACGCTTTATAATCACGTGTATGAATGTTTACAATTTCCCCTTCGACGCGTTGTGCTGGGTTTTACTGAGTTTTTACCTCCTTCTAAAAGAGTTTGAGTAGAAATACAATTTAAGTATTCTAGAGGTAATTTTGTTTATATTCTAAAGAATCAAGTTTATCACTTAAATAGAAAAACTGCCATTGAATATCCAATATTAGTTTAGTTTTTTACTATGTATCGTCTTTGGTGCCTACTAATACAACAGGCTTTTCTCATTCTGTGCCCAAAGGTTGTCTACTTGTCTTAAAGAAGCAATCTCTACCAGACAACCTTTTTGTGTTACACTTATATATACTGCTTTCAATAAGGCCGCCTTTTGCACCACATTGTTCTCAACTTATTTAATATTAGTGTATACCACTTTATTTTAACTTGTGCAATAAATAATTTAAATAAATAAATAAAATAATAGTCAAGAGTTTCGCTTGTATTTTGACCGTGAATAATTATACAATAAAAATAAAGGAACAGGAATATATTGTAAATCTTATAATATTAAGTCGCGTAAGTTAATAAAAAAAAATATTGGCAAAGAAAGGATAACTTTAATAATAAATAATCTTTGTGCATTTTACTGTGAAAATCATGTGTATAATGATCACATTATATCCTTTTTTTGTATTTTTTTTTATTTAAAATCGTATCATCATAAGGTAGTTTGTAGTTTTGATTTCAGAACGATCTGTTGATGGTGATTCAATAACTAGGTTGAACATCTTCAAACTATGCGTGAAGCTTCCCTCCCTCTTGATATAGTACCAAATAATAGCAATAGATGGCAGTATCACTAAATTCTACGTGTAACCGATTACTTAATTATTAACATCATTAATTCTTTTAGTATTTTTTTCAGGTACATTTTAGATAACCAGAATTTAGTTAAGGATCGTAAAATCCTAGATGTAGGATGTGGATGTGGTGCAGGCGCGGTAGCTGCGGCCAAAATGAAAGCAAAACGAATTGTTGCTAACGATATTGATATTTGTAAGTAATAATTTCGTTATAAAAAAAATAAGTTTGTTAGTAATGAAATAAACAAAAATAAAAAGTTTGGAGATGCCGGGGATCGAACCCGGGGCCTTTCACATGCAAAGCGAACGCTCTACCACTGAGCTACATCCCCTGTTGAAATAATTGTCAAAATTACCATACACTTTCAGATGCATTAGAAGCAACTAGAATAAATGCTGAAATAAATAATGTTCAAGTAGAAACCGATGCAAGTGACTTTATTGGCGCGAAATGTGAAGAATTTGACGCCATTTTGATTGGTGACATGTTTTATGATGAAGATTTCGCGCGCATTTTATTCAACTGGTTGAGCGAATTGGTTATTAATGGAAAAATGGTAAGTTTGATAATTAATTAAAATAAAATATTTCTTTTAGAAATGCTTTTTCATATTTGTATGTTTTTATTTATTCAGTGGTAAAGGGTAAGTACTAAGTACTTTCTTGAGGCTCGTTAAGTCAAGATATTGTATCTCTACAAATAATAACTTTTAACCAAAAAATAGAACCGACTTCCTTACTCTAAAAAGTAGAAAATAACTTTTATTTTATTTTTGTTAAAAAAAGTTTATTTTATTATTTTTCCCTTTTTAGTGTCCTGTGAAGGTTAATCACATCATCTAGTTACAATTCAGTTGGTATATTATATACATCATTCAATTTTTATTTTTTACCTTAGAATTGGTCAGTTCATAATTCATATGTGCCACATGTTAGGCTAAAAGGATTGGACCGCTACCGGCTACCACCCAAACAGGAAAGATTGGAAGAGGGGAAGGCCTTTCTCATAACTCAATAAATAAAAAAAATATAACAAATATCTTAATGGGACTACATGTGCTGAGTCAAAAGCTTTGTACGGAAATACACAATAACATCCTTGCTCTAAATCGACTTTTTAAAAGTCTCCATCTGTAACAAATTTTCCAAAAACTAAATTATGAATTCGGGGTGTATTTTTAATTTGATCATTCAATTTACATTAGCAATCGCCAACGTCCATACCACGTTGAATACACCGGTTCTCGTCCGATCACCGAAGTTAAGCAACGTCGGGCGCGGTCAGTACTTAGATGGGTGACCGCTTGGGAACACCGCGTGATGTTGGCTTTTTGTTTATGCAATTTATAAATTAAAACTTTAGTAATTTATTTCGTATTTATTTTTTATTGTTTATAAATTAAAACCTTAGTAATTTATTCGTATTTTATAAAATTCACAAAAGTATTTTTTTTTCATTTTTAAAGGTGCTTATTGGAGACCCAGGTCGTCACGGATTGACAGATAGCAGACGCAGTCGGATGTCCCTGCTAGCACGATATGATCTACCGAGCGATACTTGTATGGAAAACAATGGCTTTACACAAAGCACTGTATGGAGATTAAAATTATAACCAAAATTTTTTTTTTTATTTAATTTCCTAGAACCTTTAACTGTGTGGTGTACAATAAAGATTTTTCATTCATTCATTCATTCATTCATTCCTTTACCAACCTCTTACCTCTACCTAGAATAATCCCATTGCCCAATGGTTTTAGATGTCGAAGCGTCAAATAGATAGAGTACAGCTGTACAGGCACAGTTTATAGAATACATAGTCATTGCATGAAGCCGTCAAGACTGCAGCCTTCCAAATATTTTTATATAAACGACGACATTTTCCGTTCGTTCTTTGAGACGCAACTTTTGCTCTTTCGTAGATGACATAAATTCATTTATGTATAAACTAGGCGTTTTCACCCGCCTATATTATATCCTATGTCCTTTTTCAGATGTCAAACAATCTCTGCACAAATTTCATCACATTAATAATTATAGAATTTGTTAAAGAGAGTAAGTATTAGTAGTATTAGTACTCATATTATCCGAGGCTTTTTGATAAAGAACAATAATACCGAAACCACTTTATACTTTTAAGTTTTTAACACTCTGGTTCAAGAGAAGATAGATCACTGTAATATTTTTATATATACTTTTTGTATACATATATTTGATTTAGGTAAAATACAGTCAAGTAAAAATGTGTTAACATTTTACCTAAAGTTAAGATCAATTTTATTTTTTTATTATATCTAAATAAGGTTATAAAAATAATACCATACTATACAAATACAACTTACTTTTATTCTTCATAATATTTTCTTACTAAAATTACAACATTCCAGGCACAATCGCAATCGTTGTACATTAATTATTATTAGTAATACATTCAAAACATTTCATATCATACATTAAGCCTACTATGAAACATTAATTTTGTACTTATTTAGAATAAAATATATCGTTTTTACAAATTGAACTAAATCTAAAGGCAGTTTTTTTAACAATACGCAATAATCATTTAAAATATTATGTACATTCCATGATTACATAAATTTTAAAGTATATTATAACTATATTTTAGTAAAACATAAATTCTAAGGTACTCTGTAAGTTTATATAAATGTACTCTCATAATATTTATAAAATAAAATGTGAATTTTTGTTGATTTTACTGTTGGTCGTTTCAGTCTTATAATTTTAAACAAAATTCGAGACTGATAATTCGTTTTAGAAAAAACATAGTAACTTTTAACAAAACTAAATGATAATTATTAATCGTATTTATCTAATTATTTAATTTGATAAAAGTTTAAAATTTAGAGGCGAAAAGTTGAATTGGCGACGCATTTGAATTTACCGCCATCTATTGAAATATTTCGGTATGCAGAAGTCCATTCAATGTCCTAAATAATATAATTTATTCACTCACATCACAATAGAATAACAATATTTTAATAATTATGCATAGAATTAGCGTACATTCCGTGTTTTGAACGCGCCGTTCTCCCCGAGTAATGAGAGTAGGTGTCGACATCTAGCGGCGCGTGCGGGTGCATTATTAGAACCGGTTGAAGAGCAAGAGATTTCCTTGAGCCGGCAACAGATGTCGCATCTGTCACGTATGCGTTGTTCACTTCTCCTGAAAAGATAAAAAAGTTATTATTCTCTTGTATTTTATAACTATATATTTAAAATAAAAGAGGTTTGTGTTACTTTTTCTTTGTTTTGTAGAACAGTGGCGTAACAACGTAGAGTAAAGTACCTATTCATTAGATTTAACATTTAAAGTTAGCCGTCGCCTTGATATTATGCAAATCCTGCAACATGCTTTAAGATAAAGCGTACTATTCTTATATTTTAAACAGTCTTACATCACAGTCATAAGTTTCGAAATATTGTACCGCCATCTTCAGGGAAATATGTACTTTTGTAATCTTTCCCTTCACGGGACTGGTAAACATGTTAATTATTGTTATTCGTAAGGATGTAAGCGAACTACTCACGCGAGACAAAGGTATGCGTATTTTTTGTCCTTATTGGAAATCGAGAATATAATCATATTTTATAAAATTAAGTATATGACTATGAGATTTGTTTAATTTCCGGATAAAATACATTTAAACCACTTCACTTTTATTAGTAAACCTATCTTAATTATGTTTATTAAGAACATCGCATCAAATATTTAAATAAGAACGAGTTTTTTATAGCTATGATTCAGCTAAGTTATGTTTCCGTTTAAAATGCTTTTAAAAGGGCCATGTTGATTACGAATTCATACATTTTAATACTATTTATAGTGAATTTTGTTTTCAAACCCATAGCGCGTGTATTATGTATGGGATATAGCCCGGAACGATTGTGTAATGTGATTATAATGTATGTCAGGTGTAAACGATTATAGAATTCTAAACAATTATTACAGCGAATTACTTTTATTATGTATTCAAATGATTGCAATACATACTTAGTTGAGTGAATATTTATAGTAATATGTAATAGCAGACTGTAGTAATTATAAAATATTTTTGTTATCTTTTTCGTTAATTATACAAACTAACGAATGGACTCATAAAGCTACTATGGAAGAATTTCAAAGAGTTCTCAATTCTGAATAGAAAATAGCAAGTTGGGTTTCTATTTTACTGAAAAAGAGGAGAAAATTAAAAGTAGGACGATCTCATTAGAGTGACATCATTAGTGTAAATGGAATAAAAAGTTAGTTGGATTTTTGTTAAGTTTTTTGGATTTTATCCGGCTTCTATTCAAATATAATAGAGCAGTTCTTTCACCATTCGAAAGCTATATTATCCACGAGTAAGATAGGCTATAGAAAGAAAGAAAGTTTATTCCATATACATGTACATAGAATTAATACAGACAATGAAAATAAAATGAGAAAAACAAAAAAGAAAAAAAAATACATGATCATATTATAACGAACATTTAAAAAAAAGAATTGTCCAAATTGGTCCAGTCGTTGTTGAGTTATGCGCTTACCAACACATTTTGCGATTCATTTTTATATATAAGATTATGCTACGGGAGCGAAGCCGCGTATCAGCTAGTAAAAACAAACTGACCTTTATACAGCGACGGGGAGGGGTAGCTGGTGTCAGGCTGGAGACGCACGTGCTTGGTGGCGAGGATGAAGGCCAGGGCCGCCAGCACGATGCCGTCCAGGCACCCGATTATCGCCAGCAGGTACGCCCAGCGGATGTGGCAGCGACCTATGCCGATACAATACAATGTAAATACATAATTCAAATTCTAATCGTTTATTTTTCCAAATTGTCTCTTTCTGCTCTTTTGAAACGTCACATACTTATTTTATTTACCACAGAGAAGACATAGAAATGTAGATATGGAAATGTGTATTAGGTGTGGAACATTGTAGGTCTTTTTAATAACAGCGGGCAAGCGGAGAAACATCGCCTGATGATAGGGACTGACCACTGCCTACGAATATCCACAATAGCAAACCATCGCAGATGCCGCGTCGGCTTGAAGGAAGAGAGGGGAATGATGGGAAATAGAGAGAGATGGGAGAGGAATGGGATGAGAACACAGGCCGAGCACCCGCTTACCGAACAAAACACAATGCAATACTACTGCTACTTAACTATGTAACATCGCTTCTTATAACTCACGAATTAAAAAAAATGCCACAGTCTAAAATTTTAAATCGATGAATAAAATTAATGTAATCAGTGGTGTAAAGTGTAAACCCATACCTATGTTATACTGGTCGGCGGTAGGACCGCAGGTTTCCTGTACTGTGGCCTCGCTCCAACCGGCGGGGTACACTGCAACCCCTCCCACCATGCAGAGAGCTGGAAAACAAGAAGAGATAATTGTAATACATCTCTAACACATAAAATACTTGCATTGCATTAGAGCTGGACATAAAGAATAATTACTTGTAATACATATATGATAAAGAATTGCATGATTACTTATTACGTAACTTTAAAGTTATTTTGACTTTTGAATAGCGATAAAGATCTTTCTTTTTTGTTTCTTAATGGTAGTTGCGCATTTGTTCTCTCTCATGTTAAGACATATTTTCGTCTTTCTATCAGAAGTTAAACCTCTTCTTAACACTATAGGAGCAATGTTGAAAATGAGTTAATATTATGTTCCTAACCATCGCAACTTCAGAAATGTAAGAAATTCAATAGGTACCATTGTTACTCAACAATATATTATGATACTTATGAATTGTTATTAGATATCGTGGACAATACTTTATACTGGGCGTTTTATAAAATAATTTATATTTTGTATTGTTACCTCTCGATAGAACTGCATCTTGATTGATTTGTGACTATCTTCAGTATTTTAACAAACAGAAACCGGTCTAATTTGTAAATAAATAATTAATATAATATAGAAAATATATAACTGGGACTAGTGAAGCTTTTTGTTGGAATCAAGTTTTATAAAATGGTCAAACTTCAAAAAGTAAACAGTTTTGTGTATAACCTGGTTGTAGCATCCGCATTTTACTTTCCTTTTAAAATTAAAATGTCATCTTCAAAATCAACGTTTAGCATATAACATTGTGCAACTAAACGTGACATAAAGTCAAATTCAACGGAATCCTTGTGTAATAAAATAAAATACACGTTTGTTGCGAAACCCGAGAATGCATAGTCACGGAAATACGCGGTTTGCGGCGACATTGAATTCTTATGCAGCTCGGCTAATACGACATTATATTATATTGCTTGTTGACAGTCTACTTGGTCTACGGCCGTTTTCAATAACGTATCAAAGAGTATGGATAGATTGTAATCTCAGATTATATGACATTAGATTGACAAAAGTCATAACAAAAGCTATTCGTCGACAGCATATTGAAATCGAAGTAAGTGCAAATAGATAGAGTTAGCAAAACAAGGGATAGATAGAATATTGAAAACGGCCGCTAGAGGTCTCGGGTTCGAATCCTGGTTGGGCACAAAAAAGTTATTGAGATTTATAATATTTTATAGAATTGAAACTATTTTTTACACTATTTCCACTTTTATTTATAAACTTTATATATAAACTTATTATAAAATGCATTCCCATCAAGAAGTGACAATACAGTCTATCGAGTATATTATTGAGATTTATCTAACAAGAAAAATATCAGTAACATACTAACAACTTTATACAAACCGTATTGTTTAACACTGTCATTCTATTTCTTATAAAAAAGTGTAAAATAAATTAAAAACAACCCAGAGTCAGGAAAGTTGGAGGTGTTGGTACACTCTGACCAGAGAGCATTCTTCATTCATTCATTCTAGTTTAGATGAAAGTTTCATTTTGAGTCCTTGTAACTCAAATTAGAAACAAATTAGATACAGAATCTATAAGTTAGATTACTAAACACTAAACCTTACACTTTAAGTAAAGATATATTTACGAAACCTTCACATTAACTACGAACGAGATATTGTAACTCAAACCGCCCCTCGTTCCAGTTTACGTAAAGTTGACATTTAGATTCTAGAAGCTTTATATTTCTCGCGAATTAATATTTATTCGCTTGAAAAATACTAGATATGCATGAATGCAAATAGGTCATCGTGTAGTTATTAACGCTGTGAGTCAGTGGGCTGAAGAAAGTGAACTTTCTTGTTTTGCGTCAACAGTTATTATTATTTACTATTTTTGCTAAACTATGAAGTCTTTACACTTATAATAAGATGGGAAATTAGGAAAATATGAGCATAAAGAATAGATCTTACTGGAAGACTGTTGTTTCAAAACCAGCGCAGGCGATTTTTTAAATGTTAACTAATGACACCTAAATTACATAATTTATACAGTCACCAGGTGACCCGCTTTACTATGTTTTACCACCAAAAATAGCGTGTAAATAAAATACTTCTTCCATACATAAATTTGGATTTCTACATCAAATCTACACGTAAAATTCCGTTAACTTACCACTTAGCTTTCCCCATAACAAAACAATGTTTCTACGGAAATTAGCTACTATTATCATTTATCAGCCATCCATCATACGTTAACAGCATCCCTGAGATATACTTTTTACATCACTCACAATAGACAATGCGTGGAGTTCTCATGTTTTTTGAGAAATACCGCTCATTGTGTTATTAGATAATAATGTTTATTGATAAGAAATACTAATGAATGTATTTTGTCCGTTAGGAATGTTGAATAAGTAAGATACTTATCGTAAAATCGTTTAAAAATATTTCTTAGTTCAAATTCTAGTAGATTCAAATTCTACTTAAATACAAAAAAAAAATCATGTACAATTTAAATAGGCTGACAGTAGTGCAATACAAAAGTATTGTTCATAAATTGATGATTTTTTTTTAAATAAATAATACTTGAACTATATTAGGGAACTCGTATACATATTTAGTTAAGTTCGTACTTAGTTCTTACTTATTACGTTAGTGTTAGGTATAAATTTGAAATCCATAACAAATTCATCAAAATTTTACACCATTAACGGGTTTCATCACAAACTCTAAATGCATACCATTAATTTTAATACGAATTAATTTAACATCATTAGAATATCTCAAATCAATATCTATTTAAAGTTTAAGTGCTACTACACAGTTGAATCTGTTTGATAAAATACATTTAATTGTAACTTAACCGTAATATATATTAATATCATTGTTCACTTTTAAATAATTGTAAAATTAAAGACATTTTTCAATTCCTTCTATTGTGTTATGTAATTTATATTTTACAAGCTTCTGTCCACGGCGTCTTACGCATTCAATTACTTTGAAAAACATCAATAAAATATATCCAAATAGAACTTCATCGAAATCAATAAAAACATCCTATCTTCACATTAATTATATCAGGTGATTCTTTAAACGTTAACTAATACCCCCAAATTCTCTCTACTATAAATTAATATCTAATTATTTAGATATTTATAGTCACCAGATGACCCGTTTAACTACGTTTTACCACGAAAAATAGCGTGTAAATAAAAGATTTCTTGCATACAAAGCTTGTAAGTGCGATTTTACGCGCGGTTTTTTCGCTCATCGAATTCTTATGCAGCAAACGCCATAAGACCATAAAGTAGAAAGCAAAGCATAAACAATCACGACAAATTACACGAGAAGTGGATTATTACCGTTTTCCCTTCCTTACGCAATGTTACCGGATATAATTTCCCTAGATCCGTGAAATTACTAATTTGCTTAGCTTGGAGGAAATAATTAGATATTTAATGCTATGAAAATAGGTTTAATGATTGAAAACGGTCTGAGATGAAGTGTTAAATTATTTACAAGTGGCGGCATTCATGCGGACAAAAATAACAGCCTTTGGTTTTTTAAGATTAAGAATTAATTAAGCATATAATTATTTTTCAACAATTTGACTTGCTCATTGGATTGATAGCTCGTATATCTCAATCCCGTAGTATTTTCGGTTGACTATCATATGTGCTTCTTCTGGTTTCAAAGAATCTCTGTACAAAATTTCATCCAAATGGGTCCAGGAACTTCGAGGCCTATTCAATTCAAACAAACAAAGAAACAAAAAATCTAATCTTTCCTCTGTATAATAGAAGTATAGATTGAATAAATATTGTATTGCACAAGTATGTGGACTCACAAAGATTCATCTCGTAGTTCCATGGGACGAAAATCCGACCAACCGGAGAGATCAGACACAAGACGGCTTTATGTACCCAACTATAATAAATGAACAAGATTATCACTATCAAAAGCATGTTAAACTCACATAAATTCACGTTCAATTAGTCTTCTAATGTCTTCATAACACTTACGTGTACACGATCAAATATAACGTGATATTGTAGCAATTTGTAGTTGTCACGTAAAGGCAGGGAAGTGGAACATACATGCAAAGTTATCTGACTGAATATTATCGGATTGTGGAGAATTATAATGAATGCCACCTTTGAATCCGTAATATTTAGCAAGAGTATTAAGGCTAGAAAAACCCTTGATAGCGGCAAAGTATACGAGAAAAGTTTGTATAAATAGATTATAAAAAGAAAACTACTTTTCAAGAATCGTTATTGTATAAATATTAAATACAGTTTAAAGTTGCAGTATTATTCTACACTCTACTGGTATTCAAATCGTATATGTATGTATATTTATGAGTCAATTTTGCATGATCAGCTGATCGGATTTGAAACAAATTCGGAACATAGACGTTTTAAAATCTTGGTTTAACACAGCTGAAAATGTATTTCGTAAAATGCAAGCTTAAGTGCACCCACACGTTATTAGTGTTAACAATCCATTAAATTAACTTATAATTTCACCCGTTTATCGAAAAAATAGACGACCTTACTTCTGTACAACATTAACTATAATCTCTATTAACGTTTGTGCAACATGCATTAAGAATATTAACACTTACACATGACACAGACACTAATAACATCCATTATATAAAATTAAAGGTATTTAATCGTTAATTATCGGTATATACACAACCATATATTATCTTAACATCTTTTTATTAAATGTTGCTATTAGACACGACGGTATTAAGCAATCGATGAACTAGATTAGAAGTTTTGTAACTGTCCGATTCGTTCCACGCTAGATTTTAAGACCGATATTCGCAATGTATTTATTTCATGTCTCAGTGTAAGCATGTTTATTACTCAAAGATCACGACTTTGAATACAAAAAGGTCAAAAATACTTTGGAAAACAATTTCAATTTGCGAACGTTTCAAATAACAGAAATCCAGGTTCGATTTCAGAATTAAAACAAAACAAAAATCTCTTTTAATGATTTCAGTAGGAGTCGGAAACGGGATACACCCCCATACTTTAGAGAATACATATAGCTGTTTACCTGAACTCGATCAGTTGTTCTCTATCCGGTTGTATCAAATTTCCGTCGGATTATTGAAATACTTTATTCTGCCTCAACTTTCGTTCTATATAAAAGGTAACCATACAAAATTTACCACGTAATCCTAAAAAAAGCAGGACGTACTAAAATCCTACTAAGAAAACCTTAATAAATTATAATTCTCTCTCTCGTTTGAATCTTGCTAAAAATAAATTCTCGATAGATTCACGGTGACAGATCCAAATGGGATAATATGATTATATGGATTTCAGAGCACACGTGAGGAAACATGTTGTCTATAAATAATACTATAATCATTCGTTATATTTGTAATGCCTTTGTATGGTTTTATATGTTGTGCGCTTTATCCAAGCCATATATTTTAATAATGTGTCTCTTTTAACGGGGATTATGTATTTTCCTAACTTCAAACTCCTGTCTATGGTAAGATGTACTTTGGGCTATTAATAAGAATTAATTTTTGTATATCTCACTCCACATGGTTACAAAGAAGAAACTTGCCTAGCTTGTTCTATAAAAGTCATTTTACCACTAAGATTTACAATTATTATGTTGTCAATATTTAGATTAGAACTTCATTTATATACTAAACTATTCATTGAAATAGTGAGAGCGGAAAAGGATATTGAAAGCAACTTTCTAAGTAAAGCAAATATACTTGGCAAATTATAGATTGCAGACAATTTTATTAATACGAATAAGAGAAAACTCGTCAACCTTAGTGCAGATCCGGCTTTAACCTTTTATTTAGTTGAAATGCCACGAGTTGAAGTGAGTCAGCGTTGTGAGTTATCCACCTGCGAATTCCTCGGGCGTTGGCATGTGCGCTCGAACGCGTGCACATCTGTCCTGATCAATATTCAAGCTCTTCCTCTTACACGCAATGTCCTTTTCTAATTCTCCTCTATACTTCATTAGTTCCGACCGCACCGTCTCAGCCTGACGCATCTTATCCTGAAGGGACTCAGACGTCTCTTTGATAAACTTCGCCTCAGCCATCAAGGCATACTGCGCTTCGTCCCTACAGTTTTCCACGTTGGGGCGCTCATAATTCCTCGCGTGAAGTCTCGTCATCACGCATTTATTCCGCTCATCAACCTTTCTTAGCGATTCTTTTAAATAATCTATTAAATTTTCGATGTCGGCGATTTTTTGAAGATTTTCTTTGAGGTTTTCTTGTAATTTTTCGCACAGTTCTTCCGTAGCAGCCACACTCTCAGCTAGAGCTGCGTTTGTCCTGTCGGCTTGCAGTTTCATATCTCGACTGCCGTTAACGATGGCAGTCATTAAATCGCCACGCAAATCAGCAGATTTCTTCCGAACTTCCTCACAGTTTCGTATGCTTTCTGCGCAATAATGCTCCCAATATTCCAGAGTAGTCGCATTTTCTGGCCATCGTGCAACGCCTGGATGCCACTGCAATAAATTAGAATCGGGTGACAATGTGACATTTTTCCTATCAACAACTAAACTTGACATCTTATCGCCCCAATCGTATTCTATCCAAGATTTTGCCGCCTTATTATATGCCATCTGTTCTTCAACTTTGGCTAAGGTATTCAGAAACACCCTTCGAATTTCGCCAACGATAGCTACTTCTTTTATCAACTCTTGCTCAGCGTCATCTCTAACCAAGTCTGGTTCATATCTCCCAGTTCGCAGTTCTAAGCACTCTCTAGATATAGCTTCTGGCATCATCAATATACGACAGGCGCCTTTTAACTTTGCTCTGTCTTTGTCTAACGTATCAAGCTCTTCAGTTAACGCATTTAGTGCTTTTTCAACTTCTTTTTTCCAATAAGCGAGATCTTTAACACGTTTTTGAAGTTTTTTATCGGAATCGTGTAATTTGTTGTCCAAATTTGTGAAAGCATTTTCAATGTCCCTTTTGGTTTGTGCTTCCAAAGCTATAGCTTTGTCTGTTGCTCGTGGTGTGAGTGTGTATTCGTTGTTTTTTCTCCATTCACCCGTAGAGTATCTGGTGATTGAGTATTTGTCGACGACTGGTCTAACGCCTGTGGTACCAGCTTGTGGTGTCCAATCTAAATGGCCGGCTGCCCAGGGCCCTATGGGAGTCATCGTAAGAATATCACCACTAGTGCTGTCTGTGGGTTGCGGTAGGTATCGTGGTGGCGCTCCAGGAGGATAAACCTTGGGCTCTGGAGGCTGAATCCTCCCGGGAACGTACGGTCCGCCGCTGTGATCATCTCTAGATTCTCCAGCCTCTTTGTAAACGGTCTTTTCAGCATCCTTTTCAGTGGTGGGACAGATAAAGGGACATGTAAGTTGGCCTGTGTTAGAAGCCATTATGACAAAAATTTGTAAAAAAGCAAATTAAAAAATAATCATTAAAATAACTTACAAATAGCAGATGATACAAATGTCATCTGAATATATTTTTCGTGACAATAATGATAACGCCTAGCTAGTTATATAATAAATTAAAACCTTCTTGTTGTTTATTTCATAGCTTAAATATATGAAAATATTTTTATGTACTCATTATTATTTTGAAATTGTGTTAAATTTTAATCTAAGCGCTGTAGAAATAAATATGAATCAAGTCCTATATAAAAAGCTATAATCTCTTTAGCTACCGCAGCAATCTTTGCCGTAATCGGATTTACACAAGCGTCAGCACGAGTGTTTTAGAATGCGATTTTTTAGAAAAAACATACATCAGTCGTTACGACATTTTAATTGTTCATTTTCGGTCATGACAGAGGAACATTTTCATTGTGGTTCTGTTACGTAAAAAAATAACTTGCAGTGGTATTACCATCGGTTTAACGTGTTATACCGATCTTCTCTTTCTATTATCCTAACAAAACCAAGCAGGGTGGCACGAACCTAGACGAGATTTCTATTGCAAAATTTGATTAGCTACTCAAAACATCGTCCTAGCTATTTTAGATTTCCCTTATTAATTCTTTCGCTCCCGTTCAAACCCCCTTCCCAACCAATTAATAGAGGTCGTTCTTTGTTCTCCATTCCCAGCTGCGTGGGACTTTTGCTAACGACGTATTGTTTTTGTAATCCATCACGATTTCAAGGACTAACGGGTGTTACTGTTACTATGAATTGATGGGAATTCGCGAGATGCGCGCTGTGTAATGTGTTGATAAGATACACGTATGCATGGGAATGTACTCTGTACAGTATACATTATGTTGAGTTAAATGGGGGTCTAACGTTGCTTCTGCGCAAATTGCAACAACGTAATAGCAGTTTAAATTATTTAAAGACCCCAATTCTAACCCTTGTTCCTGGAATAATTCTTTCTTTTAATTAACATCATGCAAATTATATTGTCTTATTACAATGAAATACCTTTAAATAACATTTAAAATTTTTAAGTAATAAAATTAATGAATAGTAAGCATGTTACTGGTTTTATATCTCACTCGTCAAAAAATCTAAATATTTCAGCGTGAAAATAAATCGAAATTAAGTATAAAAATGATGTTCCATTTTCTCTTTATATTTAACATCATCATTCGTCACTATCAGATAAAAATCTGCTAAATTTCATTATAAAATGTCTTTTCTGGGAAAGTGGGTCAATTCAAACGCATTATTTGCATGGAATGTAGCGAAAATAAATGTTATTTTGTTCTTAAATTATCATAATAAATATACTTGTATTATCTTACTGGCGAATACTTCACATATTATTTTTTATAATTATTCGTTGAACAGTCTAGGCTGTAAAATAGAAAAAGACAAACTTAAACAGGTGTTTACTTAGATTGTTAAATAACTAAAAAGATGACTAACATTATACAACAATATTGTAGCATAACCACAAACAAAATATCATCTTTAAGTTCGATTTGCATCTCTGGTTATGAAAGAGGTACTTGAGGTACAAAAGAGTGAAAGGTTCGTCAAGATTAGATTTCGCTTAAATAAACATTAAAACGTAATGATGGTTTAAAGGTCTAATTACTTTGTATTATGACGATGTTGCAAGAGGTGCCTCTCTTTAGTGGGTAACATTTAACTTTATGTTTCTCGCCTTTATTAGATAGGAAGCTGATAAAAGTTACGACGTTGCGCAAAGCATAAACGATGAAAATGACAGTGTGAGCATAACGACGTCTTTAATTTGTAAAAGTAGACAATAACATGTTCATTTGCATATATATTGCAGATTTGTGGTCGGTAATAACATTACATCATTGAGGAAACGAGCAATCACAAAATGAGTAATTACAGGTACTAATATCCGGCTAATTCTGAAGCAGATGGGTAATGAGACCTGACCATCCCACAACGATCTCTATCTATATTCAAAGTCTTTCTCTTAGATGCAATATCTTTTTCCAGTTCAATTCTTTTTGTCAAAAGATCTTGTCTCACCCTTTCAGCGTTTCTCAACTGGCCTATCAATGACGTGACCGTTTCATGAATTTTCTTTACTTCCTCTATCAAACCTAAATGAGGCTGATCTCTAACATTTTCACCGTGAGGTCTCCAATTATTTCTATTATCTAACCTCGTTTGTGCTAATTTCATTGCTGCATCCATTTTGCGTATGGCATCATGCAAATTATCAATTAAACATTCCGTGTCAGCTATTCTTTGAAGCGTATTACGAAGTGTTTCTTCTAATTTAGTACATAGTTCTTGTGTTATAGCTACAGTTTCAGCCAGAGCAATATCAGTTTTGTCTGCTTGATTTCTCAGCTTTCTGCCACCATTGACAAGAATAGCATTAAGGCTGCCACGTAAGTCGGCCGATTTCTGCCTTGCAGCTTCACAATTTTGTACGTTTTCTCTGCAAAAAAATTCCCAATATTCAAGAGGCGCCGTAAAATCTCCAAAACGTGTCGATCCAGGACGAAATAAAATTGTATTTGATTTTGGATTAAGACCTAAATTAGTCGTTTCTGTATTATACGCCATTGTTTTGTCGCACCAATCGAATTCAATGCGATGTTTGGCTGCTTTATTTATTGCTAATTGTTCTTCTATTTGATTGAGAGTGTTTTTAAGCGTAGCCCTTACTTCGCTCACTAGGTTCATTTCTTTTATTAATTCCTGTTCGGCTAAATCAGAAACTAAATCAGGTTCAAAGCGGTTAGAGCGTAGATCTAAGCACTCTTTGGAAATAGATTCGGGCAGCATAAGAACTCTCGAAGCACCTTTCAACCGCTGCCGTTCTATTTCTAATTGTTCTACTTCATCAGTAATAGCCTTACAAGCCTTCTCGACTTCTACTTTCCATCGAAAAATATCTCTTGCTTTTTGCTTTAATCTCTTTGCATTTTCACTTTGCTGTTTGTCTATATTGCCGAAGGCTTGCATCATTGAGGTTTTAGCATTGTACTCGACGATATTCGACTCAGTGAGTATTTCTGGATCGAGAACATGTTCATTATGTTTTCGCCATTCACTGAGGGAATATCTGCTAATGCTATATTTATTAACGCCTGGCCTTGTCCCAGTCATACCACCGAGTGGTGTCCAGTCTACTTTCCCGTCTGGACCGGGTTTCAGGTTTGGTAAATATTCTTCACCTGATGGAGGTGGCCTCATAACTTCTGGCGGATTTTCTATAGTTGAAGCTTGCGGTGTTGGTTCAGCTTTACTTTCTGCTTTGGCCTTTTCTTCCTGAGCGGTTTTAACATCTTCGAGTGCTTTCTCTGGTGTTTTTACTGCTTTTTTGAATGCTCCAATATCATTGCAAACTTTGGGGCACCTGTCGTCTTCCGGAAATGTGGTTAACGTAGTCATTATGATAAAAGTTTATCAAAATAAAGAACAAGAATTAAAAATTATCGAAATGACGTTTGGCAATTAATATTTTACATTTGTGACAATTTTAGTTTTTAAATTTTTGACATCAATTTTATCCATCGCTTATAAAATAACCTTTTTGTAGCATGAGGCCCATATAAAGAACAAAACCTTCTTTTAAGTTAATAAGAAGTAGAAGGAATTATGATATCGAATATTATCTATTTTTTTATATATTTAATTAATCTTCTTAAAACAACGTTTTTATAAAGGAGAATTTTGAGAAATTCCCCGGAAAGTTTTTTTCGAGATAAGGAACTCTTAGTAAAGCCAGTGCTTATTACTTGTTAAATACACATTTTTTTTAATTGTATACATTAAAATTCACAATTTTCCGCCAGACGCACTCGTGAGACCAGTTTTCTATCACGAGCGACTTTCAAAGTAGGTGATCTTGTGTGTTGCAACTCGTTTTAACATTAAAAGTCAATTTGTTAGTGCAACCTTCAAAATGTTGCAGAGTATTTAGCGAATGTGATGGGATACCTCATATTTCATGCAAACATTAATAATTAATTTTGTCTGATAATTTTACGTACGTTTTGAAAGTTACTTAAAACACGAAAGTACTTCGAAAAACTAACGATCACTTCAGAAGGTATTTCATGTGAATTCGGCAGCCGATTATGTGTTATGTATAACCAAAAAAAAAACAAACCGCCTTTCACGATTACAAAGTTAACAGGTCGTTTCAAATCGGATATCAATCTAGGCGTATTTTTTCTCTTCTCAGAGCAATAAGGGGCATTTATACTAATGTGTACGTACATAATGCAATGATCATTATCAAAATGTTACATTTATGATCTAACATTTTATGTAAGGGTCACAATTACTTTAACATTTATACGGTAGCGAAAAATCGAAAGTAACTTTCGCAAGATTGTAAACTGCTTCTAATAAAAGGGTTTTAACGAATACATTAATAGAAAGACGTTGTTTGAATAAAGGAAATTAATTGTTTAAATGTCTGTTTCGTTTAAATCAATGAATTGCAAATTGTACGTTAGTATTTTTAGTATGTGACTTGGTTGTAATTCTAACTGAAACAATATATGCGCAGCGCAGCGCAGCGCAGCTATTGTAATAAATACATAAAAACTTTCAAATTCTGAACTGAGTTTAAAAAATAAAAAGTTGCTTAGGCTTATGATTAATAGATGTTTAAAATAATTTATTTTTAACATGTTTTTATTACGATAATGTGTATGTAGCTATCTATGTAAAAGTTTAAACGTTATTTTCACTGACTTGTTAATGTTTAGTTTGTAATTTGGCACATGAGAAGCCGTTTAAAAAAGTTTTCTGATAAAACGTGATTATTTAAGATGATATAGATATATAATATATAACAATTAGATAATTGTTATGATTAATTAGATCTATTTATCTCAATACCAATCATTTTAGATGAACTAGAAATTTTCGTGTTTGTTTTTCTGTGGAGAAATCATGATAAATCAAAACTGCTTGAAATGAACTTTTTGCTCATCATTGAAGTTCAATGTGTTTCTACAAATTCAAACTGCAGTATGGTTTGAATTCCACTCCACATAACCATTTCTTACAACGCAAGCGTGCGCGCAAATCACGCTTTATTATCTACAAATGTCTATACATTATGCACTGACATCATTTTAACTTTTACTTTTCTCATTTGCACGAGAATAGATCCGAATTATATCATCAATTTTGATGTTTCGTAAAGACGAATTGGGCTTTATGTAACTGGTGAAGTACATTTTATAGAGGTATTACACTTGTTACAAGATGAGGCTAAGTATAGAAAGCTATAGTACTAATATCTACTACAGATTTTATTTACAAAGATAATTCCCTAAAATTATTCTGTAACCTAAGGTGGTACTTAAGTGGCTTAAAATATCTTTATCGAAAAAAATATAATTCTTAACCTTTCAGCCAAATAATGATACTTTGAAAATTGTCAGAAGTCAGAACTTTAAACCAAGATCATTTGAATTCAAAAAGATATACATAATAATATAATAATCGTTAATACTTGCGGATACATGAATACATAATCATGATTCAAGATCAGGCTATATTATCTTTATTTAAATATATTCTACGTTACAAATATCCCATTTTATCGACGTGATAACATGTATATTATATTGAATGAAATTAATGAATTAGTCCAATATATAATTGTCTTGTTATTATCCTTAATTATATTGCAAAACGAAGCATCAAATTGCTTAAGCATTATGACTGCATTTTGATATTTCAACTGTTTTAATATATTAATTGAACAATTGTAGGCACACTAATTAGCATTACGTACTATCGTTTAAATGCAGTATGTTGCAGGCATGACAATTACAAATTACGACGAATAATTAAATACAAGCTCATTGGTTGAAAATTTAATTCGATTGACGCGATGTTTAGTGAATATTAATATGGCTAGAATATAATATCAAAATTTCAATCTGGTTGTTATTATATAAGTATTTTAAATTTGTGTCATATCGATTCCCTTTAAAGCTCGACTCATACTACTCTATAGTTCTTTTAAAAATTCGCATGATAGTTTATTTAACTATTGCCATTTAAAATCCTGCTCTAATTTGTCAATATGTTTGTTCAGAATTATTACTCTACAACGGATTTTGTATGAACTCTATAGGAATATCAAATATAATAGATCAGAATTACACAGAGGCTAAGATTTCTACCTCCACGCGAACGAAGACGTAAACAGAAGCTAGTAATATGTTGAACTTTAAGAATATTATAACGCCTAAATAAGAAGAAGCTCACATGTCAATTAACGTGGCGTACGTATGCGTTTTTTCCGGTCAAATAGCGGTGCTTGCGGTGAGGTCATGTTTGTAGGTTCTGTGCCGGATCTGGCATGTAGTGTCTTATTGATAAACTCAGGCGAAATAGGGTGTGGGTGAAGTCAAAATTTGGCGCGAATTGAATTGAAAAACGGAATATTGCCACGCTCAGGGGGTACATAGCTCTTAATTTTAAATTTAATTTCAGTTCATAGCGGTTTTTTAAAATTATTTAATTTAAAACGGAACTGAAACTTAAAGTGAAACTGTGTATTTCTTGTTTGCAATTTATGATTTACAATAATTGGAATTCGAAAATATGTGATCTCACTTAGGTTATGGTACATAGATAACCAAAATAATATGTGATTTAAGTTTAACATGTACATTCAATTTTACCCCGTTTTTTAAAAGTTATTTATATTGGCCAAGGTTTACATTTTAATTGTACTTAGATATCGCTGATGTAAATCATCTACGGCGATGGCGAAGACGACCGTTGAAAGCGGATATTAAAGGATCTGTTGCAATTTGCAAGCCTGCACCTGCGTCCACGCAGGATATTGCAGCACCTGCCTTGCAACCGGTATTTACTATTTCTTTAATTCTAAAATAGGATGGATGCTACAAATCTTTGTTAAAAAAACTTGGCACTTCATTCGCCTTTCGCTCGGGTTTTCAATCAAAAAAATTAAACATATTTTATTGTATTCAAAAAACACTTCATTTGTGAAATACGAATTTTAAATAAAAACCTTGAGGAAAGATTACATTTTATTCTAGTCTTGTTAGTTGGTTTGAAATGAATAGGCTCCGAAACTACTAAAATTGATGGTTGATTTATATGAAATTTTGAACAGAGATACTTTGAAACCCGAGAAAGGACAAGGGATAGTTCTTATCCCAAAAACCCCACGGAAACAGGAGACAACAGCAGGTCTACGGGTGAAACCGCGGAGCTCAGCTAGTGTTTAATATTAGCGTTAATTTAATGAGAAAAATGTGGGAACTTAGGCAATTAGAGGTCACTTAATAAATAACTGCATAAGGTTACATGACGTTATTACTAATTAAAACTAGGAACTATCTTTTAATTAGCTAAATGACCTCCCATTTCTTATATAACTTTAAAAGGAAATGGCATTATGAAACTAATGGTAGAATTAAAACCCCATCATTATTTAATTGTGTCGACCGGGCCAGTAAAATAAATACATATAAATCTGTGCATAATTTATTATTTGCTGTTTAAGGTCATATGGATACTTTCGATTATAAATGTTATCTTGTATTTATAAGTGACGTGCCATTCAATCATATTTTTATCGATACTTTATTTTACTTCAATATTCTTGGAAAGTATTAAAATATGTCATATTCGCGAGACGTAATAAGAGAAACTAATGAGTTATTACTTGATTATTCATTAATTATAATTTTAATTTAAAATAATTCTGAGAAACAAAAATTTGTCATCAGAAATGCAAGATGTTGTGTTAGGTAACATTAGAATAGAATATAAAATATTTTTATTCACGTACATGTATACTGTACATAGAAAAAATTATATTTTTTTGTTGGTTACTAATATTACGGTATGTTGAAGCTAACATAAATGTATAAATTTCTTACTATGTATGGAAATCTAGAAGATTTAACAGTAAACATACCCTAAAAAAATAACTTACTCTCAGTGACGGGAATTTAACTTATTTGTCAAAATGTTCTAGTGTTATATGATTAATAACTAACAACTTTTACGTCAAAATTTAAAACATGATGTACAAACCTGATAGTAATTGTAACCAGCCGCATATGTGGAATACTGTCGTCGACTGGCAGAAGAAAAACAAAAGCAGCGAACAAATTGTAAACAAAGCCAACGCTACTGCCACTGCAACTAGCACTGTTGTCACTTTGAAAACAAATCCGTTTATCGACATAAAATCGTCCAGTCTTCCTTTACAATCTTCAACGACCTCGTCCGCCCTACATATCTGCCACAAGCCAAACTTTCTAGGATACTCTGTCTCAAGATCGCCAATCCATTCCGGTGTCACAAAAGCAACAACGCTTATAATCGCGTAGCAAATCGTGAATATTGCCCAAAGCACTCCAATAGCTTTCGAATTACGGACGTAGTTTGTAGCGTATAAATGTGACGAATCCACGTATTCGATTTTTGAACCCATATCGATAGTTTTCTATACACAACACTATTGGCACATTTTTTAGAACTGTCGTTATGAATTTATTCGTTCCACATGTTACGTACAAATTACAATGAACGGTTCGAGGACGTTGAAACACGACACTCAACTAACGAAATAAACGACCACTCGTGAGTCGTGAATCGTGAGCTCATAACAAGACACTGGCCTCCCGCACCTTTCGTTTGTGCGAGCGAGAGGGGATAATAATTACAGGTGTCTGATACTAATTCTTACTTGGGATCATTAATAAATATCTTTCATTTGTGATTAAAATTTAATTTAATAATTGGTTCACATTTATTGAATTACAAAGATATGTCCGTTGAGTTGAAATGAATGAAACATTTTACACGTTTCCATTCGTTTAAAATTATTTTAGAAGTATGCCATCTTTTGTAAAGGTACATCACTAAAAACTAAGGTTTAACTTTTCCATATTCACTTTAAAATAAATTATACATGTATAAAAGATTATTACTTTATTTTATTCCCTAAACATTTTATCATAAAAGATTTAAATACTGCAATTGTGATTTTTTATTTTATTTTTTTGCAAATATGGCTGTCATTGTCATGTGTCACGTATGATTTGCACATTTGACGTATGGAATGACATTTGACGCACTTGATTTGCAGCGTTGCCAATGTGTGGGGAATTCCCCGATTTGCGGGTAATTCGGCATCGATTGGGGAATGGTGTGGGGAATGGTTCTGTGTGGGGAATTGTGGGGATTTAGTCATATCCTTCATATCCATTGAAAATATTGATAATTTGGTTAAATCTTAGTATTTTCAATGGATATGAATGATTGATTTTCCCTAAAAAAAAAAAACGTCATTTAAAGTTTCGTGTACTTTTTATAGGTATTAGAGATTTACAAAATCCGGTCACGGTCAAAAAAAAAAAAAGCTCATCATCCGCACATTTTTGTGTCGTTTTTTAGGTATATATAAGAAATAATGTAAGAAATACTTGATTTTTGTGTGTGGGGAATCTTGCGGGGAATTTAATATTTTGGACCATATTTTTGCCCCAATTTGGGGAATTTAACTTTGATTTTCGGGTAATTTCGAGTAAAGGCATTGGCAACGCTGCTTGTGACAAAAAAACTGTCTATAAAACGAAATATTAAGTTAAAAATATAGCTTAAAGGGAATTATTCTACAAATAATTTTATTACTAGGCTACCTACTTATTTAATTAGAATAGACGTTTATAACTAAATAATCCCGATTGTATTTCATTTTAATTTGCTGTACGAAATTAATAAGAGATTTAAACGTTTAAGAGAGAATAAAACGTTTAATATCCAGGTCATTAGTATCTTCTGTAACTGTAACACATTATTTCAAGTAATAATAAAAATTAAATAAAAAATCCTTAATAGTTTTTTTTTCCTAACAAAACTGAAAGTAAAATAGCAGGACCTTCGGTATAGTGTTAATTTAATTAATTATTTTTATTGTAGAAATAATTCATATATTCGGTTTTATTCTAGTAGTTTTCAAACATTACAATTTACAGCATGTTATTATGTAATAGATACTTATACAAATTTATAGACCGTATTCCAATTAAAACTACACAGAGAACTTCTAATATTATAGGTACCTAGATTTCTGTAAGTATAACA
>LQNK01001023.1:154484-194304 GCA_001586405.1 Phoebis sennae
GTTCTATAACCTATAGTGCCAAAGAGTGTTCTTGTACACTAATTATAGGACCCGGTGTAACAGTCTACACCTTAATAGAAGGTTTATATGTCTTTTTAAAGATATAAGATTAAGTTATAGGACAATTTTGCTCCTTGGGATATTAGATGACCGGTCTGGACCGCATGCCGAGATAATCTTGCGTCACTGTATTCAGGGCTGTACCTAATTAAATAAATAAATATTCCTGGACATTTAACACAACGCCATCTAGTCCCAAACTAAGCAAAGTTTGTACTATGGATACCAGACAACTGATACACATACTTAAACATATTTTTTTTGTAAATACACACATACTATAGATAAATAAACACCCAGACAGTAGAATACTATAATGTTCATCACATCATAATTTTCTGCTCGTGGGGATCGAACCCACAGCCAACAGACCATTGCTGAACCACTGCGCCAAACGGGTCATCAAATTGTTGTTATACAATTTGTATGTAAAATATATAACCTATAAGTGATCATTGCATTGTCACTATTTATATGGAATTATGTTACTCATACATATGTAAACTATGTAAACGAATGTTGATGAACCTTTAATAAATAAAATATTGATACGAAGTACGATTGCACGCTTAAGCTTCGATTGGCAAGAAGAAAGAGTTCCTTAACACTATAAACTTTAAATTAATTAGTTACTTGCAATTAACAGAATTTAGTTTAATACGTGTAATTTTTAATGAAATTTTAATAGAGCAAATCTCACTTACAAAGATTTTAGAATCCAGAAAAAATGTAATTATAGAATCATTATTCATTACCATCGACATGTAATATTTAATTAGTTACTATCACTGAAACAATCTTAAACCGTAACTTTTGCTTTTATGTTGTTTTTCAAAAGTGAGACATATATTTTGCTCAAATTAAAGGTCTTCTAAGATTAGTGTCAGCCCTAAATAACATATCTCAAAGCATTTAAACCGGCCACGCAGTTAAATAGCGAAGAAAAGTGTTATAAATTATATAAACAGCCACGTATACACTTAGGACTCATGGTTTGAGCGTTTGTGTTTGAATGGAGGTTCAGGATTCTATACCCAGACAAAATAAAATTCAAACGAAATAAAGCTTAAAAATAGATCCAAATTTTATAGTAATTCTAGACTCTATCAATAGATCTAAATTAATTCATGCATATATTTATTCTATTAAATTTTATAGAATTAAACTCTTTTTCAATCAAATAAACATATTCATTTTATTATGAGCTTGTAGTACTCACTGCTGAGCAAAGTCAGCCCTTCCCTTCTTCCATTCTTTCCTGTTTTGATCGTCCAATCCTTTTGGTGGAAGTCAAGTTCATCCCGCTATCTCCTCTTAGAATGCATTTAAATTCAAATATTTTTTTCCAAATTGGCTTATTCGAAAGCTCTTTGAAACGTCACATACATATTGTATTTTTTATCTACCACCGATTATTTCATAATACTAAAAAAATATAAAATTTGCCTTTCATTAAGCTTTTATTAAGATTTATATTTGCCATATAAATCTATACTAATATTATAAAGCTGAAGAGTTTGTTTGTTTGTTTGTTTGAACGCGCTAATCTCAGGAACTACTGGTCCGATTCGAGAAATTTTTTCAGTGTTAGATAGCCGATTTATCGAGGAAGGCTATAGGCTATATCATCCCAATATTCCCACGGGAGCGAAGCCCTGGAGCGCAGCTAGTTAGTAATAAAGTGATGACCAGTATAATTCATCAGCAATAAACATCTATAACGGGACGTAATAAACAACGCGCGAGGCCGAAGCAAAAGCTTGTTAAATTTAAGAAACGGTTTCACAATGAAACCAGTTTGGGTGCCGAAGTTAATTTGCCCGCAACAAGTGTAGGAAATAACTGATCGTATCAATGCTGATTTGTACTGATATTAAATTAAAGTTGGTACTACCACTACCACAGTCTAAAGAATACATACGCGGTCGTAGCACGAATTCATTATTCTATCATATATCTGGGTCGCTGTTTATCATTTTTGTTGAAATCTATACAAAGTCGGTGCCTTTTCCTTTTTTCAATTTAACAAGATTTTGCACCGACTTGGTGTAGATTTCAACAAAAATGATATAAAAGTTATTTTCTACTTTTTAGAGCGAGGAAGTCGGTTCTATTTTTTTTCGAAAATTTTTTTTTATTCATGTTTATTTTCGTTTCTATAAAGTTATTACTTTCAGTTAACACTGTCAAAATTTGTAATTAATGGATATTTATAACCTCTAAGTGCTTATATCTTAATTAGTAATAATTAAAGTAGAGATATTTAACGCGATAAATTTTAATATGTATAGTTGTTGAAGTAATTGTCGTTATTCCAATTACAGAGTTAAACGCGCACGTAGCATTTCTTTGAGGAAAGCTGAGAAAGTAAAATTTAAATTACCAATTATAACTGATTTAAAATGCGTTTCGTCTGACTTAAAATTATTGTTAAATATCACAATTTAATGCTGTCAATGAAGAAATCTACGATAAGTAAAGGGTCTACTAAGTATTAATGAAGCTTTTTCTGGGTTTATTTCTTGGGATTTTTCTGACGAAGAAATCTCAGTAACAGCCCTGAGTCTCTGTTGAGATTGGCCACCATGTCCGAAATAATTCAGGGGAGTTATTAATTAAGCTTTTCTATAGGGATTTTCTTTTAGAATGTAAAGAAAATATATTATACTACATCGAATACTTTTATAGAATAAGTGAATTATTAATAGAAATACTTGACACAACATTATGAAAACATTTTCAATTAAATAATTCCGAAAAATCAACGTTCGAGCAACGAAAAAGTAATTCGGCTGACGGCTTTTGAGAGAGAAATTAATGTGAGAAAAAGTGTTGGTCCTTGGGACTCTCTGACGATAGAGGGACCTTATGGTAAAGACGGTATTGTGTATGAGCCTCTTATTTCTCATGTACTATGTCAATAGCATACTATTGGTTATGTAACACCGTATTTGAGTGTCACGCGTATTCCTTCACAACTCGACACACATTAGGACATTAGCTAATACTTAATATGCTAAACAAACCAATATTGGCCTTGTGCTCAAATACACCATAGAATAAATAAGGGAATTTCTTAAGTATGAATAAATAAATGTTTCTATTTAATGGTAAAGATCTTTTAAAGTTAGAGGGTTAAATATATGTTTGTTTTTCAAAGTATTTAAAAAGAAGGGTTAAAATAGACTGGAATAGAAAATATTTCTTATTCATGTAAACTATTTACAAAGTTCTTATGAACAATCATTTTATAAGTTAAACTTAACTTGTTAAGTTGGGAAACTCGATCCTATCGAGAAGACACCGGCAAGAAACTCAATAGTTACTCTAGTTAGAGTTATTTCGTAATTGAAATCAATTACATGTCTTAATATACTGACACAAAATATTTTTATGTCCAGTAGTTTAAACCTTTACACAATTTAACACTTGAGTAAAAATTTGAAAATTATGTTGTAAACATCATAATTGTCTATAATACAAATTAAATATTAAGAATCCTTCATCATCTTCGTAATTAAATCGTACTTCATCATATTAATAATATTTTTTATTTTTTATTATATGTTTTTACGCATTCAAAAAACCAATAACACTTTATACATGGTGCTCCACTAAACACTAAATTTCCAAACTACAAAAATGTAGCTTCCGTCATTCGAATTACGCTGCCCAATTCAAAACATATCAATAACAATAGACATATTTATTATTTACTAGCTGATCCGCGCGGCTTCGCTCCCGTAGCATAATGTTATAAATATAGCCTATGTTACTCAAGGATAATGTAGCTTTCGAATGTTGAAAGAATTTTTAAAATCGGTCCAGTAGTTTTTGAGCCTATTCATTATAATAAACAAACGAACAAAGTTTATCTCTTTATTATATTAGCGTAGACATGCTTTTATCGGCCTATATACCGTGAAAAAAAAAACAAATATAAACAATTGTAATTGCTGTTTAAAAGAATCATATTATTGTTGGTTAAAGTGCAATGATTTTACCCTTTACTAAAAGAGCTTATAATTTAAGTAATATTTTATAGAATTGATACTATTTTTTACACTATTTCCACTTTTATTTATAGACTTTATTAAATTTACAACCGGTTTCGAACAATCATCGTCAGGTAGTCTATAAATAAAAGTGGAAATAGTGTAAAAAATAGTATCAATTCTATAAAATATTATAAAATGCATTTCCATCAAGAAGTGACAATACAGTCTATCGAGTATGTTATAATTTAAGGTTGAAATGGTAAATTGACAAGCGTTATTGATGAGGAGTATCAAAAGATTTTAGTTGGATAAGTGATAATTTATATTTACTTTTAGTTTCATCGTATTGCATAATAGCACAATAATACCCAATGATTTTGTATTTATTTAGTTACTAGCTTTCCGCCCGCGGCTTCGCACGCGTGGGCTACTAATTTCTGTATTTTGTAGAGGCGCACAACAAAATTCTAAAATAATTACGGTCGCATGACCGCTGATATTACGCATGTCTATAGTTTTTTTTTATAACTTTCTATAGAAATAGGTTTGACCAAAATCTGACAGTACGCGCGCCTCTTCAAAATAGAAAAAAAATTTAGCCCACGCGAACGAAGCCGCAGGCGGAGAGTTAGTTATTTTTTGAAGGTATTTAAGAATTCATTAAGCGTTTTTATCGTCTTAACCTATAGATATTGGGGACATGCCTTCTATACTCTTAACGTATATGTTAAAATATAAAAAGGCATGTCCGCAACTCAACCAAAATTTTATTTTGTCACGTGGTATGACACATTTACAACTTTAGAAGCGTATATCTCAAAAATTATTTATTTTAGCAAAAAACGCATTTAGAAATCTCTATTTTATTTTCAAATACCTATCCAATGATTTCTCATTTAATGATGTATTAGCGAATTTATTTTTTTACCCTCCAATTACATGTATGGAGAGTCACCCTTAAAAATATTTTTTTCAAATAAAATGTAGCCTATAAGTTGAACCTAATATTGGTCTATCAGCATGTGAAATTTTATCAAAATCTACCCAGTAGTTATTACGTGATTGACGAACATACAAACAGATAAACAGACAAACAGACAAACAGATAAACAGACAAACAGAAAAAAAAAATTCTAACCATGGTTTTGGTATCTGTGGAACATACATATTACATACCAATCACTCTTTTTGAAACATATTCAATGTACAGAAATGGTTCGGTTACTCCTTTATTATATGTATAGATAATCACATCTCACCTTGGCACGTTTTGACAAGCATACAGACATAATTTATGCAAGATTATTGTCAAGTGCAATGAGGTATTCCATTGATATCAATATGGTTTAGTAAGATATGTTATTTGGAGCAAGAGATCGTAGATCAGTGGTATATTGATGTTGAGGTGAAGGGTTTGTGACAGTTTTTGAGTTTATAACGTGAAGTTGCTATGTCTCAGTAGATAAGTATGATTTTTGTAGATTCTATTTTTATTTTTGTTTGTTTTAATGCGAGTAGTTTCCATACTGAATATCAACCGGTGACCATGCTCGCTGTAAAACGAAACGTCGGATTAAATAATAATGTATAATAACCCGCGTTTTTAAGTCTTTAAAAAGTATTCAACATTTCTCTCTCAGAAATTAAATAAATCAAGAATCCGCGATGCTACTACCTGTATTTACAAGTTTCCGTGATGATTGAAAACATGTCTTTACTAATTTTATTACAGAAGAAAAATTTGTATTTTTGTATGTAATATCATCGCAAAAAAACTACTGCGCCAAGAGAGATTTATCTTCACCGATTGACATAGACTATATGACAATATGCAATATTATACGAGAGCAAAACCAAGCAGAAAAGTTTCAAATAATTCGGATGGACTTGATAATATATCCTTTTCAGTTTTCCATTCACCCTGTAGATATAGTACAAGGCACCGATCGAGTGTACGAGGTCGGTGTCACTGTCCATACTCCATACAAATAGGCTCTATGTCCGAATATCTGAAGGATGGTTAGATCATCTAGCTAATATTCAAACTTTTATCTCTGGATACGTTATTTACGAATTTTTTTCCGATAGAAACCATCCTTTCGTTATGTTCGTTCGGATACTCCATAACGCAAAACGATTGAATAGATTATTGGTTAAAGAATAAGTAAATATATTAAATAGAAGCTTGTTTTAAAACATGACAATACTACGTAAGACGAATTACGTGGATTGAATCTTTACAATATGCATTAATGCTGACATTACCTATAAGGTTTGTTATATTATAACCTACTCCTTGCATTTAAGTATGAGTACTTTGAGCTCCTTAGCAACTTACTTAGGGCCAACTTAACTGATCTTAACTTGAAGCAGCCTACGCCAAAGACTATATGACAAGTACATTATGCCACGTGAAAAGTAAAGGTGCTAACTTAATTAAACTTAGTGCGACTCAATGACGATCAAATTAATCGTTAAATTTAAATGTCTATATGGACAATTTTTTATATGGACTGTTTATACAAGATTATACGAAGAAAACACCATAAACAAAGTAATTTCTCACGTGTCAAAGCTAACGCTAAAAATATACATATCACAATATATTACACCTTTAACTATCTACAATAAATTATTCATACAACTCGTCTCCAACATTAAGTTGTTAAGTCTAACGTTCATGATAGTCACTTATCAACGTCCAATATGATAGAAAATTACGTCATTTCAAATGATGTGGGCGTCTTCACAAAAACCATACTATAATTTACATACCATACGGAGACTACGCAATTTAGATCTTAAGATGTGTTATGAAGGTTTTTAGGCATATTTTTAGAAAACCCATTACGTAAGCTCAGGTCAGAATCATTATTGTTTTTTGTAGCATTGTTGTGGTTTGAATTGGAAGGATATACGAGTACATATCTTCTAAGAAGTGGGGCTTTTGAATTTTAGTAGTGTTTTGTATGTCCCTTGTCCCTTATAGTTGGCATACAAAAGCTTTTAGCCGTCAACTAGTCTAAATACAAATTCAAAACTCAATGTATTGTGTTATGAACATTGTAATTTTACTGTCCGTGTGTTCTATCTATATGTATTTACAAAGAAGTATGTATAGGAATGTCTATCAGTTATCTAGCCTCCACAGTACAAGCTTTGCTTTAACTGTGGAAACTGTGTGTTTGTCTAGCACTGGTGTTGATGTTGACGATCACTTAACAATAGATAACATGAATTCTTCTTTGCTTTCTTTATTATAAAAAACTAGCCTCGTCCCGCGGTTTCACCCGCGTAACTTTTGATTCCGTGGCGAAGTAGACTATATGTTATTCTGAACCCTTACCTATATATACTAAGTTTCATCATTATCGCTTCAGTAGTTTTTGCGTGACAGAGTAAAAGACACACTTACTCAAAATTAATAGATTATTATACATAGAAACATACATCCTTGCAAACTTTGGCATTTATATTAGTGGTATATCGATTTCGTATAAATTATTTCATGACAAATTGTATTAATTATCGTGCGCGTGCCATACTAAAATAAAATACTTTTCTATCAAGCATTTGAATGCCATATTTGGAGAGTTCGTTAAAACGCACAGCGTGTCCCAGAATGCCACCTAACTGTGCTTTGTATAAGGCAACACCCGTAAATAGATGAATTTTATTTATTGCCAGTGAGAATATGAGAATAAATTGTCTTTGGAAAATTCCTGATTTAAAAATATTTATATGCATATTCAATTTAAGAAAAAACCTGCTTTATTGTCATACTTATGAGTGCGAAGCGTTTGTTACAAAAGAAACATTGACAAAAAAGCAAATTAACAAATTTATTTAATAAATATTCTACCCGTGTGGCGACGGGTTACAATATATGTGTCGCCACCCCATTTCTACTCATGGGTGTCGTAAGAGGCGATAGAGGGTAATTCTGCTTCATAACATCTTCAGCGAAAAAAGAGTGGGAGCTGAGCATTACAAGATTGGGCCAAAAAATTTACTAGATTGATAATTTTATTGCCTTTTATGTATGAGTATCTACCTACAAACAATTTGGAAGACAAGATTTTTTGTGTGATCCAGTAACATATTTTAATACTTGTTTTAAATATAAATATTAATCTAATTAAACTGGTTAGGTTTATTAATAATTAGCTTTTTTATCTCCTAATTAATATGTCTCACAAAAAACCTGCCACGTACTATATTAGTTTTAAATTTTAATATTAGGTTATAGGCCCGGTGATTGTCAAATAAGTAAAAAAATATAAAATCCTGTTCTACAACCTTGAAATGTTTGTTCAGAATATTTAAAGTTAATTTTAGCCTGTATACCTGGGTTTTTGTTCAAAAAAATCCTACAAATGGTCACATTTACATAATTTTCCAATATTTCAGTTCCGTAGTCCGGTTACAATTAAAACAATAATTTTATTTGTTTCTCGAGTTCCTTATAGTCTTGAAATATATTTTTCTTTTTTTATCTTTTAAAATAAATTGTTTCCTTAAAATTTTCGTGATTTTGTTTCAATTGAAAATAATAATTGAAATCAAATTTTACTTATTTTTTTAATTTTACGTGGTAATAAATACGACATTTAATTCGTAAGGAGTTGATTCTTAAGTCATTAAGATAAGTAATAAACACCTATATGTAATTATTGGTATTTTATCGGATACTTGTAATTATTACGTCTCTTTATAAAACCGTTTATGAAGACTTGACCAATGCAGAAAATTTTCAACGTTATTTGTTATTAATTTAAAATGATGGTTTTTACTAGGATACAATTTTAAGCAGTCTTGTATTCAAGGACTACTGTATTATTTATAAATAATAAATATTTTGAGCCTCGAATAAGAAGCGAAGAATTTAAATAATTAGAAATGAAATTTATAAATTTTTCATAAGTTATATATAGTATAGTAATCTAATGATATGTTGACCATATATCGATCCTCTATATAAGAAGCGAAGAATAAAAATAATTTGAAATAAATTGAACTGTATTTTTTATAAGTTATATAAAGAACAGTAATCTAATGATATGTTGACCTATTTTGAAGCTATCTTCACCGGCCTCGGTGGCGCAGTAGGCAGCGCGTAAGTCTCATAATCTTAAGGTCGTGAGTTCGATCCTCACCCGGGGCATATCATTTTACATTTTTCGATTTATTTTTATAACTATTAATTTTTAGTTTTATTTCAAATTTGTTTATTTAATTTCCGTGTAAATTTATATATTACATATTTCCGCTTCAAAATATTTTTGCGACATTTTTATCTTATGAACCCAATTTTTGATTTTAACATTTTCGCAAACCCTTTTTTATTTTTCTTTCCTTAAAATTATTGTCTTATATTTAATATTACTTATTTCCGCCAAAAATAGTAACTTTAAGTAAGTAATTTTAACCGATTTTTTAAAATTCTGCTATGAAAAATTTCGTATTTTTTACATATTTCCCTAAAATGAATAATTGTCTCAAAATTCGCAAAGCAGGTATCTCAACCGGTCCCAACCACCTGTTCCATGTTGTAATTTCGAGCGTACAATTGCAACATTAACAGGTATGCAAATGAGTCAAACAATGAAATATTTACTACCTACGTAACTCGTGAAGCGCTCAATCATTTTTAATTGTGTTTTGTAAATAATGTTCATTACTTTGGGAAAATGATTTTTTTTATTAGCGCCATCTAGTGATTGATATGTTTATTTTTTTATAGTGAAATTAAATCAATACATTTGTTATAAAAAAACTATATGGTTTATTTATAAAAGCATGGAAATTTGAATTGCCTACCTAGTATGAATTTCATAATACTTGTATGAATTTCATTATATTTTTTAAATTATTCTTTTTCATAAATCATTTTTTAAACTAGTTGTTCCGCGCGGCTTCGCAACCGTAGCATAATCCTACTAATATTATAAATGTGAAACTTCATGCGGATGTATGTAAGTATGTTTGTTACTTTTTCACGCAAAAAATTACTGAACCGATTATGATGAAATTTGGTAATATAAGTAAGGTTTTAGAATGACATATAGGCCACTTTTAATTCCGGAGTTGCCACGGGATCCAAAGTTACGCGGGTGAGACCGCAGGGCTTGGCTAGCGTTAAATAGATTTATAGCCTATAGCCATACTTAAAGTATTGTACTATGTATGCTTTAATCTTAGTAGTTCCTAAGATAAATGTGTTCAAACAAGGACCAACAAACACTTATGCTTTAGAGTTAAGATGTATTATGGGTAAAAATTTAATGAATGTTTATTTTTCTTACAGATATACGACAACCAGCCAACAAAAATGTAAGTTCTTCATTAAATAAATCAAAAGTTAACCAACACATGTAAACTTATCGTAGGCCATCATTGACAAAATTCGTATACATTTTGCAATTTTACATAACAAACTTCAAAACACCATATGTCCATACTAAAACCGGTTCTAATTTGAACCTTATATAGGGGTACTAAGGTATATATTTAAATGTGTTTAGTTAAGGCGTGGTAAGATAGCTGAGGTCACGTTAAGGTTGTGTGCGCCTTGAGTGCTCGAATAAAAGCAATTATTTATTAATTGTCGGAACCGATTGGACGGAGGAAATTGTGAAATCATTGGTATTCAATAACCCCTGCTCTATATAATTCTGTCCTATTTGATATAAACATTTATTATCTAGAATTTATGCAAGTTATGTCCAAATTCTTCGATACGATACTTAACTCTAAACAGTTCTTAAGTGTCATGCTTTCACTATCAGTCTTATTAGGATAGAAAGGGACAAATGTTAAGCGTTGATCGTATTTGAACGAATAAAAAGAAGTGCGATAGGAATGCCAACAGACATTTCTTTATGGCAGATATGGCTTGCATGATGTTAACTTCGGCATTATTACAGGTACTTGATAAGCCTTAGGTTTTTAGACACTGCTTCCGCGATAGGTATTTGAAATACGAAGCATACGTAGCCAAATCGAATCTATATTTAAAAATACTCAGTGTATCATTTACTAATCACTATCATTCCATTGTTCTTTGATTACCTAGGTATGTTTATATCAATCTAGAACTGGAAACCTTGAAACTTGCTTTTTCCTAAGCATGGTCACAGTTAAAAAAAAACATAAGTTACTGAACGATATTCTGCCAGAAGACTTCACATTGGCAAAATCCGTCAGTTACAGGACTGCCATTAATTATAATAAGAAGATCAGACCATAATAGATAACCTCGAAAGAAACTGCCTCGAAACTGATATACTGAAAAAAGTTCAGTTTGACTTACGGCCATTTTCAATAATGTATCAAAGATTATGAATAGCTTTTTACGTCAGATTATGTTAGATTGACAAAAGTCATAACAAAGGCTATCCGTCGATAGGATATTGAAATCAATGTAAGTGCAAATAGATAGATTTGTCTGACTTTAGTAAGCAACACAAGGGATAGATAGAATATTGAAAACGGCCTTTACGGATTCATGACAAAGGCACTTCATTCTGTCGATCACCTAAAACTAACACAGTGCAGTATACCAATACAAAAGTTGCAGAATATTACACCTATACCCTCCCACGTCCGGTTCCGTGGAGACAATGCGAATAGGTTTAGCATACAATATGCATACGTTGTTGAAGGTCGCGGTGAATCATGGGTGCATGCAATCATTCTGATATAAAATTATTAAGTTTTTTTTACTATTCCAATCTGTCTTTAGGGTTGACATTAAGCAATACTTTTGAGAGAAAAAAAGATGGCCTCATGAATTCATATAGTCCAGAGGAACTCTTTAGACGTCTTGCTGTATTTCTGTTGTTAAGTAGGGCTTTAGCTAGTGTGTTAGGGTGACATTGTAGCCTTTTCTTATAGGTATGACCTTTATCGTTACCTTTATCTCCAGTTTGACAGTTTTCACTTCGAGGTCATGATGAAGAAAATTATAAGTGAAAAATAAATTCTTTAAGATGTGATCTATTCAATAAACTAAGCCTTTGATGTAAAAATAAGTTTATTGAAGAGCGGTCTTCTATATGTGTGTATCTGTGTTATAGTCTATAGCACAGCCTGGAAGAAATCACTGCCTAGCGATAAGACCTCTTGTACATGTTTTCTTTATCTTATATTGTCTGTGTTTGTTATGTTGTGCTTGTGTGCTATAAAGTATTTGGTATCAATCTATCTATTTATAAGATTCATCTATGGTATAAGGCATTGTAATTTTGACCAATCTTTTGGTCTGTTTTGAATACTGAGATAATATCTTACTTCTTCAAAGCCATATTCTGTAATGATGAAGTTACTGTAACATATTAAATGTGTTTAAAGTTTTTTGAACCGCATAAAAAACGACCTAAAATGCGCCTTACCTATCCATAGACGGATATTCTCTTTTTAATAAAGTGTTATGAGAAGTAGGTAAAGATAGGAAGTAGTCGTAAAGATACAAGAATTCAAGACAACAAGATTGGACAAAGAAAATTGATGCAAGCTATAACCGCTACATAACGTAAAGGCACGCAAGGTGTCAAAAAGTAAAAACGTTTCGGAAACCGATGCACGATTTCACGCCACGACTTTTATATTCACCGGGCACCCAAAGTCGTGGGCTGGTTATACGATGTACCGGAACAATTTTATTGACTATTGTAAGGGAAATGGCTTAACAGGTTATTTCACTTTTTTATGGTAGAACGATGGGTGGTAGATTTATCGCAATTTTTGGAAGTTATAGCTTTTGTGTCACGTATTCAATTGAGTTTGTAAGTTTATTTCTTAGTAAAGTAATAATGAAAATAAAAATAATATGAATTTGAAAACAGATAAACGAAATTTAAAAAAGTAATAGTTGTTAGTTCGATGCGTAAAGTGATCGCAATTTTCACATAAAAAATGAATTTAAAGCAGAAATTTATATTGTTCCACAATTTTGTACTTGACCTATTTTGCAAAGGTATATTCAGTGATTGAAATATATTTTATGAACCGTTCATTCAATTCGAAAGGAATATTGTTTCAAAACCTGGGATATCCATGTAAAGGTTATAGCAAGAATTAAGTTTACTATTACAATAATGCTTACTAAAATTACAAAACAATTAGGTCTGTTTTGTGAAAGGCCAATTCCACCAATGGTTACCCGACCGCGTCTGTTACTCTTTAAAGTATGTATGAGATATGTGTAGTCAATATTAAAATATAGTATATAATATAATATACTTAATTATTAAAGGTTAATGTAGTAAATTATTCTTTTGTTGACGACTCAGCAGTTAGGTCTTTAGTTCCATGTCGAGGTATAATGGGAAAGGCATTCTATAAGTCTTCCGCTTGCTTAAAAAGTGAACCAAACCCCGGCTTAAAAAGTGGCGTATTGATGTACCAGGTCTTCAATAGCTATATATTATTTTTATGTAAGTAAAAATCAAATTTCAAAGAATACGTTCTTAAAACGTAGGCAAAATTTACAATTCAAATGGTATTACTTTTTCTTTCTTTTTAGAGAGTTTTTTGCAGACACAAATGTCGCTCTATAAGAACACATGCCTAAAAATAATACTTACCTATAGGGTATAAACTTATAAAATATATGGCTGACAATTTATACAGTGTCAAAAAAATCATTAAAATTTTTGTACGTCAATCACGTAATATGGTGGTTAGATTACTGAGATATCCTTTCTCATATAAAATTTGTCCTTTTATTAATTTCAATTGTTATTAGTTCTCAGTACCCAATCCTAAACAATAACATATAACCGTAATTAACTAACAATAACATGAACTATCAGATAGTAGTCGCGACTCGAGAGTTAACAACCGGACCTAATTAATTTGCTTTCACATATTTGCTGGTAATCTTCATCTCACAGTGATATTAATCATGTAATAGTCTTTGTAATGTACAGGAAATGTGGAGAAATACACATTACTAACAGTTTTCATAATTGTTTATGTACTGATTGGAAAAAATCTTTATCTGTTTGATTCTTCAAGTTTAGTGTGATTAAAAGTCTTAGGAGTTATACCAATGAAAAAATAGGATAGGTATATCTTCCACTCCTTCTTCTTCTTATTACATATAGCTTGTATTGCCTAGGTATAAGCTAAGACTTTTTGTAACCCGTATTCAAAACATAGTTTTCATTAACTAATAACACACGGTTAAATAATCAATCAAACGGCAATCAAGTTTTGGTGTTATGTTAACGCCGCGCTTATTATAGTCACGCTACCTAGCAGAATATTTTACTATATGTAAGTAAAACGACTCGTTTTTTTACGAACTGGATATTAGTAATTACAGGTGTTCATATGACGGCAGTGATCAATCAAGTTCAGGTGACCAGTATGTCTTAAAAGTACTGCCTTTTATTCTCTTTGATAAAGGCAAATAGAAGACTATCGACTGTTTACACGTTTAAAAAATCTGGATGTCACTGTTTAGTGATAAGACCGCCTATTATACTGTTAATTCTGTAATTTATACTTTGTTTTCCTGTCTTTATGGTGTAATAAAGAGTTAAATAAATAAAAACAATAACAAGAACCAGGAAGTGCACAATCAATTTGTAGACAAAATGCAAAGAAGTATTTTTCCGAATTGTAACCAGGCGCACGCTCGCCCTACTTTGTAGATACGCTTTCCAATATCATAGCGCCATCTATGATACCATATCGATTTTATTAGTTTTATTGAGGACTAGCTGAGTCCCGTGATCTCACCCGTGTATGTATGTTTTTCCGTTCCCGTGGGATTTGATCAAAATCCTTTTCTTAGCATAAATCTACCTGCAGCCAAATTTCAGCCCGATCCGTCCAGTTTGGGCTGTACCTTGATAAATCTATGTCAGTCACCTTTGAGTTTTATATTTAAAGATGAGGTAGAGTACTTTATTGTTTTATTAGTCAGAGCTTACATTGTATTCGGCCGTAAATCCATAAAACTAACAATAAATAATCGTTACCAAAGCCGAATAATTAAGGCGTATACATAATTTTATTCTACTATAGTCTATGGCACATCCATAAGGAAGGGTTACAGCCTAAAAAATCTGATTCAATTTAAGTCTATTGTAATTACAGATATGTAATTTAAGCAACATGACAAGCAATTACTACATGCGTGATGGCTAAAAGTACATTATATTTAATATCCAATAATGATCGTCGAGTCATCGTAAAAACGTGGAATCATCGACCGCAAATACTAGTGTAAAAAAGTTACCTTTTTATGACAATGACATATCTTTATTTGGCATCAGAAAGAAAAAAAAATGGACATTAGCAGAAGCCTTTATACAGAGGGAAGCCATTTTAAAAGAAGAAGAAAAAAATAGTAGGAAAGAAAGACTTTAGTGGGTGGTTTGATGCCAAAAAGGTTATCACATCAGTAAATGCTGAAGAATATAATCTCCAACTACTGATTTTTAGTTTTTTGCATAATACTTGCGCACAAGTATTAGATAATCAGAAATATTTAGAGAAAAGCAGTGAAAGTGGTGCGTGCGCTAGGTGTTAATCATCGGAATGCTCTCGTTGCTAAATGGGGAACAGGGAAATCGCTTGCGTCATGTAATATGTACATGTATGAATTGTTGTCTACACCATTATAAAGAGGAAAACTTCGTTTGTTTGTTATGAATAGGCTCGAAAACTAATGGACCGATCAAAATTTCTTTGCCATTCGAAAGCTACATTAACCACGAGTTACATAGACTATATTTTATAGACTTTATATATAACACTAGCGCCCCAAGGCTTCGCTCCCGTGGCAATATCGGGATGATATACAGCCTATAGCCTATAGCCAATGGGCTATCTAACACTAAAAAATGTTTCAAATTGGACCAGTAGTTCCTGAGATTAACGCGTTCAAACAAACAAACTCTTCAGCTTTGTAATATTTGTATAGATTATGCTGCGGGAGCGAAGCCGCGCGGATCAGCTAGTAGCTAGAAAAAAATACTGTGATGGTTAATAAAATTGCAGTTTTACCACATTTTATTGCGTTTTCAAGCAAAGAGTTAGCTGGCAGGAATACGCAACGTTTAATTTATTTCACATTAACATACATACGTAATAATCCGTTTTTATCTCCGTAAAAACGAAGCCATAACATGTCGTTTGTAAGGAAATTGCAACACTTTGCTATGTTATTTATTTTCATGTCTCATTCCAATTTTTAGCATATAAGTTAACTCGTGGTGTTGTTAATTAGAAGAATTAAAATCGAATTATGTTTTTAGTCTCTTATTGTCGCCTTTTTGCTTGTTTGCTAAATTAAGTTTTTCATGCGTTTCTTGTTCTTTAACTTCAAAAAATACCCACGAACAATATTTGAGATGAAGATACCTACAAGATCTTGAAACAAACAAACTTTTCCTCTTTTTAAAATTAGTGTAGATGATGTTTGGATACGTATGTGTTTCAATCACGTCACTAACTCACTACGTATACAGGTAAGCTACTAGTTACAGCTAGTAGTTTATAGTGTTTATACCTTCTAAAGTATAGGTTTTATTGATCTATACCTGGAACCCAAACTTAACGCAAGCGAAGCCGCGGGCGAAAGCTAGTTCAGACAAAGGAACTGATTTTGATTAAATTAGTATGACCCTGAACGTATTAAAGTCTTTAAATTCAAATTGCGGAGATGTGATTCACATAATATCTATTTTTATAATGTCAAAATAATTAGTAAAGAATGCAGTCGAAGCTATATATCAATTTCAATTCATTACTCATAAAAAGTGGGCAACTCCACTCTACTTCTATTCGTTGCAAATAAAGCAATATATTTACAGCAATTCATAAAAAACTGTGTCTTCATCACCTTTGTCAGAAACCTTTCAACTAACTTTAATTACTACACACCTGTACAAGCTTATTGCAAAAAGCACAAAACATTATAATATTGCATTTAATCAATCGTTCGACGACCCGCGATCGTTGTTCTAGAAATGTAAAATGCCGGTGGACCGTAAAACAGACCGCAAGATGGCGGCCGACGGAATGTCATTTCACTTTCGGCGCCAAATTAACTGTCATTTGACTTTTTTTATGGTAAGTGGCCAAAGCAATTCATTTTGTAGTTGAGTTCATTACTTAATTGCCGATAATTAAGAAATGTAGGAGTATGTTGTATGTACCACATGAATGCTTCATGTTTGCATGGTAAAATGTTTATAGGGTGTATAACGTGATTGTTTCTTTTATAGTCATAATTGTTTTATCATAAAAGTATTGTAACAAACAAATTCACTCGCTCTGTTTCATTAAATGTAACAAGCAACCTTAGAAATCTTTCACATATATTTATTTTATCTTTTTTTATTAATTTATTAGCTGTGCTCCGCGGTTTCCGTGGGATGTCCGAGATAAAACTACCTTATGTCCTTGGTCGGGTTTCAAACAATCTTTATAATATTTCATTAATATCGGTTCAAAGGTTTATCCAGAAGAGACACAAAATTTACTTTTGCATTTATTATATTAATAAGGAAGTAAGGATAATGATTGGATACAAATAACGCAGTTAATGACATACTAAGCTATATACATTGATTGTAGTTCTATACAAAAACTATGCATACAAAATAAGTTACGAAATTATTGATTAATTTCCGCTGAGAGTTACTTGGAGCTTTATTAGTTTTAAATTGGTTTTACATACAATACACTAGTACAATCAAATCTGAAATTATCCTGTTCGCTATTAATGTATGATAATTATTAACATCAAGTCTTTGATCAATTTGTGCGTAATAGATTTTGTTGTTTGCTAAGAATAATTGCGATTTTGTAATGTAAGAAATAATTATTTATAACTCAGTGTACATGTATAATTTTAACCGAGTTAAAAAGGAGGAGGTTCTCAATTCGACCACCGTAACATTATGTATGTAAAATAAACAGTAGAAAATAATTTTTATTTATTGTTGTTGAACAACTTTTATTTTTTTGCAAAATGTTATTAACTTCGGTTAACTTAGTTTAATGACACAATGCACAACAAATGTAAAATTAATTAATAGTTGTAAAGTAAATTTTATAGAATGAAAAGAAAGAAAGCAAAAAGCCAACATCACGCGGTGTTCCCAAGCGGTCACCCATCTAAGTACTGACCGCGCCCGACGTTGCTTAACTTCGGTGATCGGACGAGAACCGGTGTATTCAACGTGGTATGGACGTTGGCGACTGTCATATCAAAATTATAAATAAGATTACACGAAACAACTGAATTGTAATTCTCAGTTAATGTAATGTAAAAATATTTATTGTTTTTTTTTTATTTATAGTCTCGGATTCACAGTTGTACACAATCATAAAATCCATAACCCCGGGTTAACATACTTGAACCCACAAATCTGAAAGTTATTCCTTGTAACCTCTGATCTATCTTTACGCACTATCTAAGCAAAACGTTCAGTCTATAATCTATGCTTGCTTTTAATTCTAAACTCTTTATTTAAATATTGTACTTTTAATGACTACATACAACAATTATAAATGTGCAAGCTTGATCTACCATAACCCCAGTTATCCTTGAACCCACAAAAGTATTAATAAGCCTGATTTATCTTGACTCATTATAATTTATCTTTTGTGTTGTGAACAGTGATGTCTTCTTGTAAAACCTTTCGTGTTACTTCGTCAGAAACGTTTTAAAATTATATTTGGACGTATTTCTTAAACTGTAATGTGTCAGCGAATGTACACTGCTATGACTTAAATATCTAGTTTGGGTATTCAAGGACATTGATCAAAACCTCGAAGTAGTTTGTGTGTTTGATTTCACCACTAGTGTAAACCGCCCATAGTATTAAATCACTAACATGTCATTCCGCTCTTTTATAACACCAAAAATCATCAAGCCCTTACAATTAACTAACTTATTTTATCTTTCCTCTACATTCAATTGTATAACGTATGACAAAAACCTATAAAAAGGTATGTATATATCGCAGTAACAAAGATAAATAACATAGTTATAAAAAAGATTCTAGGAGTATAGTTATATTGCTAGATTAAGTTTAGTGAAAGAGCTATCTGTGGCTATTATATATTTCTAGTGAGGTAGTAATGAATCGCTTTCGTATTACTATGTATGTATATAATTATATTCCTAAGGATACAACTATATAACGGCTTTATGTATCTTACTACGACATATATATATACACCTATATGATCTACTAAAAATATTCTTCGAACATCGTCATTTTCGTGTGTTGACGCGATTGTATACCGATTACCGTAACTGTGATTAGCGCTTAATTCCCACAGTTATGCAATATGCCTTACCGACTATGAATTAGGGTCATCTTTTGGTAACTTAACGTTTGAAACATTTGTAAGAAACTATGAGGTTAAAGCTTTGAAATTAGTTGCAATATGATGTGGTAAATATTTTTTTTTACTTTTATTGAATTCTTGCTTCTCAGAAATATAAAAAAAATATAAAAGCTCCTCAATTAGAATCTTTTAGGTCTATAAGGGATTATAGGTCATTTCCCAAAACAACGTATAGTATAGTAGTTATTGTAATTAAATTGATATCAAATGATTTTTTTAATCAATTAGGCATCTTCATCTAGGATAGAGGCTGTTTCGAATCGTCATATACATTTTAAAATTTGTAAACAATCCAAAGATTGTTCAGCAGTCCACAATTTTAACTATCTTTGTGACACATTATATATTATGGTAACTTGTTTTAGGACATAAACAAACGACTTTAAAAGCACTTTGCAGTATTTACAGAAGCTCACAATTGCTCAATAAATTCTTATTTGGTCGGTATTTAACTGGTATTTGTGTCGAAATGTAAATGTAGGTAGCGTTGGCATTGCTGCCAAAACAACTTTTGGTAGCGAAAACTAGAAATTCATATATTTGATGACAGATGGCGCCACGGTGATTCTGACTCGCGCTATTGAAATGTTCATTCGCATTAGATAAGTAGTGTGTGAAACGTAGAGAAATCATACTTACCTGGCGTAGGGGATACCGTGATCAGGAAGGCGGTTCCCCCAGAGCGAGGCCCCTCCATTGCACTGCGGCGGGGTTGACCTCTGCGATTATCCCTAATGTGGATAACTCGGACGCGTAATTTTTGGTAGTGGGGACTGCGTACGCGCCGTCCCCCCATTAAAGAATAAACATTAATCGCCTTTTCTGGAACACATTACAGTCTTATCAGAACAACTTACAATTTATATCTTAGATTGGGTGCTGGGAACTTTTGGATTTTTCCTAGTTACACGATGAAATAGAAAACTATTTAAATTTAAACTACAGAATTATACTACAAAAATATACACTTCTAAAATGCAAAAAGCCAACATCACGCGGTGTTCCCAAGCGGTCACCCATCTAAGTACTGACCGCGCCCGACGTTGCTTAACTTCGGTGATCGGACGAGAACCGGTGTATTCAACGTGGTATGGACGTTGGCGAATATTTATTTTAAACACACATTCTTATTGATCTGAACAATACAAATGATTAATATGTCGCTGACTGTCCGTTATGAGACAATTTTGCAAAGAGCTTGTTTATTTTTAAATCCATCGTAAAAATAAAAATTACAAAGCAGCATTTCAGTCTAATATAATAGCTATAAACGAAAAGAACTTTTAAATATGTGTCCATCAAAACCACAATGAAGTAGTAGCGTTTCAAACCAACATTAATATCTAAAATAAGGAAGTATCAGTAAGATATAACAATTAAATCCATGCAGTTCCGCGTTACACCATTCTTGCATAAACCCGTTAAAACCATTAAATGCCATTAAATTATCTTCGTTCCGCTACTTAGATATACTCATCTTTCTTTTGGATTACTCCATAGCTTTTTGTTCGAATTTAATTATTGATGCAATTTATTAATTTTTAATAGTCGTGGAAAATTTATCAAACACGACCCGATTGCCTAGTTAACAAAACAATAATGGGGTAAATATTATAAAATTTGCTTAGATTTTTTACTGAGTTTTACCTAAAATCTGTTTCAAATAAATATAATAATTAAAAATCATCTTCATAGAAATAGGTATTGTTTCTTTTTAATCAGAGTATATTTTAAATTATGATAGAGTAGTTTTAAAATGATACGTTTAAATAAATTTATCCACAAAAAAATCACTAAATAGAAAAAAATAACATGTTGTAGACGCATGTTTAGCTCTATTTCAAAATATATCATAACATCGCACTGTTATGAACAGAAGTGCAGTTAAAATAATCTATAATCTACAAAAATGAGCCGTTGCTAAATCAAGATAGAGCACACAATAGTATTTCACATGTCGCGCTTCGATAAGAACCATGCTTCCGACAACGTAGTACTAGTACCGCTATAAGATCATAAATGGCGTTGTGTAAAATGCGAAATTGAACCTTATTTCCAAGGTGTATGACAAGGACTATGACTATGTAGGCGAGTTCAATTATGTTATTATAATACTGTTACGTTGGTGTTATATTTAATTATTTATAATTGTTTGCAGTATGCAGTTAAAACATTACTTACTAAATTATTTATGTATTCTTCTTTACTTGTTGTACTGCTTACTGCTTCGGAATCAATAGGGTTTTTTTAAAACAAAAAATAAAATACTTAATGGTCTAGTTTGAGCTAATCGGACATACCACAATGTTAAATTTATCAAAAAGTGAATTCCGATACCGGGAATCGAACCCGAGCCTCCTGGGTGAGAGCCAGGTATCCTAGCCACTAGACCATATCGGATGATGATGTGTCTGTCGAAATTAAGCTTTTAAAACCAAAATTATAAGATCTTAAATTAACGTTGAACGAAAGGTCTTTTTATTCTATCTATGAAATGAAATGCGGTGAAATAATTTTTGATATCGGCCCAGTGTTTTTTTTTTGTAAAAACATTACAAACGTAGCAACAAAAACGCAAATATTTATTCTTTATAATTTATAGTATTAATATAGAAGTATATATCCGTGATAAGAAAAGAGCTTGTATTAAATTTTCTACAATTATTTCTCAGAAAAACACTTTCAAAATAGCCCATATATGTCAACACAATTACGTAAGCGTAAAAATGTATTGTATCCGACGTTCCCATGCGTTTTACACCATAACTTTGAGAACAGAGAAATCTTGCAAAAGAGGTATTTTCATTATCATCTATTTACGATTCTGTGAGGAAATAAAAATCTAATTCTTGTAACTTGCGGTCGAAATATGACCGTATTTTTTATATTACCAAACATTATATTTCTTCTTTAAGTATGACATTTTTAACCGACTTCAAAAAAAGGAGGAGGTTCTCAATTCGACCGTATTTTTTTATCATGATTAACTTTAATTGTAGAAAATACTTTTGAATATGAAAGTTTTATAATGTCTAGATTTTTGGCTAGAATGAGAATAAAATTCGGTTAAAAGTAATTCACACAACATACATCCGAATTCCGAACTGAAGCGACGTTATAATAAGTAAATAATAGACCTTACCACAAACAATGCTTATTATTATATATGATTACACTTAAACCTAAACTAGCTATTTCGCGCGGCTACGCTCCAATAACGTAATGTAATAGCCTTCCTAGATTAATAGTCTATCTAACACAAAAAGATTTTGAACCGGATCAGCATTTTACGAGATATGTGCGTTCAAACAAACTCTTCAAACCTTATACAATATCAAATAGTAACATAAGTAGGGAATCCTAGTTTTGGAGGATTAATTAAATGTAATTCTATTTCCTGCCTTAAAAATACATTTCTTATTAGATTATCAAACACGGCCACATCTTTTATCGTATTTAGTTAAAATTTTATTGTAATTTCCAAAACCGGTTAGCATAGTGAAAGTTGACCACCTGTTTAAATTTATGAAGTGGTCCGACCACCGAGTACTTCAAAAATGTATGAATGGTATGTAATATGTAGTCATTAAATACATGAGACTTGTGGTTACTTTTATGCTATTCGGTCTCTACATCCAATGTTATAAGCTATCTATTGCCTTCATTATTAGATTTTATTTCTTTTCTTTGTATCTTTTTATTTAATGTGTATGCACAGATCTATATATTTCATTCCATTTCATTTCATAAATAAAGTTAAATTACACTACAGTAAATAGGCTCCAAAAGTGCTAGACCGATTTGAAAAATTCTTTCATCATAGGAATCCTACATTATTCCCGATGAATATAGGCTATATAACATTATGCGGGACATTATTAAGACTAAATAAAATGGGAAAGAAGCAAGCCAATCCATACTACCTTTTCCCGAGAATTTGGAAATCTTGTTTCAAAATATAGGGCTTCGCTCCCGTGGGAATATCGGCATGATATAATATAGCCTATAACCTTCCTTGATAAATGGGCTATCTAACACTAAAAAAATTTTTCGAATCGGACCAGTAGTTCCTGAGATTAGCGCGTAACTCTTCAGTTTCACAATATTAGTATAGATAATCACTTACTCTACCATAAAAACTATATATCCATGACCTAGATAATCTATCCATGTTTAGAATGTAGGTCTATATTCCCATACGACCTTTAGTCCCACAAGACTTGAAAAACAATTATAATTCATTCATTCACTTATATAATATGCGTATGTTTAATAATTATATTGCGTGTATTATGAATGGTTATGACGGCAGTCTATTGTGATGTAACTAGAATAAACATTGAATGGAGGAGAATAATTTCTTCTCGAGGGAAGTTATCAAAATATATAACTGAGAGAGATGCGAAAGTATATTGTAATTAATTATTAAAAAATATGACTTTAGCTTTAGTTTTGGGTAAAGTTTGTTGGTCTGTATAAAATAATTTTCATTTGAATTTTTTTCCAAATTATGGAATTTCTATTTTTATTTAATTTACATAGTAGGATATGGTAGATATACTATTTCACTTAACTATTTATTATCAAATCAAAAATCGTATATTTTTTTCCTTTTTTGAAATTTTCCGTATTCTTAACTTTCGTAAAAAGGTCCGAAATTAAAGGTATGCTCTGTCCACAAGTTAGAGTGGACTTACACTCTCGGCGAACATTACTTCCTATCTAATTATTTTATCACGAATTCACTATACTTCAAAGGTAAGGCTCCCTTAAAATTGGACCACGTAAAAACCCTAAAGTCATTTTTATTCATACCCATAGCTTTGTTCCATCAACTGATACCAGTGAAAGTTGTCAATAGAAAGTGAGAACAATGATACAGCTTATAACAAGTTATTTATACCATTATATTGTTGGGGTAATCATTCAAATTGATAGTTGGGTAATAATGAACGGTCAACATAGTAATTTCTGGTAACGCTATTATTTACTGTCATATGTCGGTGTATGGTGTTAAATTGAATTAGTGGGATTTAACTAGACTTTTTATTTGTTTGTTGTATCAGCTATACCGTCCTATAATAGTGGCTCGTTCCGAACTAGACCTCGCGTTGTAATGTATAAATTAAGACTTTTCATGTGATACCAAACTCATATTTATATTAAAATCGCCTATTTGACCTCCCTCCTTTTATTACCCCCCCACCTAATTCACTCATCTTAGAACTCGGATTTATAATAAGATCAGATAGATCAAAATCATATTTACATACAAACATACAACCGCACAGTTATCACGACGCTAAAACGCTCGGTCAATTAAGGTTTTCTTTTGAAGTATTAATACAAATGTGAGCCAAATGTATCAATTTTATTTAAATTGATTTAGGGTTAACGTGTGTAAAGGGTTAATAGGAAAACCTAGTGGAACTAGCTATTACAAAAGCTTTCTAAGTTATAGCCAAAAAAAATATTTACCATACTAAAATCTTATTCAATTGTTTCAGGTACCAAACCATGCGGTCATGAGAATAACTGCCGCCACGTCAAATTGACAGTGACGTCAAATCCAACATGGCGCGCAAGATGGCGCTAGTGACAGTTCTGTGTGTGTTCAGTGCGTTTGTGTGTGTGAGTGGCCACGTGGCTCTGACGTACCCACCGGCTAGGAAGTATGATTTGGACTTCCTGGATAATTCTAGAACGAAACCGCCATGTGGGATGCCGAAAGGTATGTAAATATTTTTGGAGTAAATCTATGTTTCAGATTTTCTTTAATAGGATAATGGCATGATTTGATTTAATACAGATTAGAGAATAAAAGGCATATGGAGTGTGCCGAAGACTCGAGTGGCGCTAACTCACTATCTTGCATATGTGTGCGTGTTATGTTACCAGAAATTGATTGGGTTATGAAATTTAATAAGCCAAATAATATTTATTTACATGTGAAAGGATAATCAATCTTCTTATTTTTGCTTTTGGAAACAACATAAACATATAACACATGACGGCATTTTTTAAGAAAAATTATGAAGCCCTCGTGACATGTTACGTCAAACTAGAAAAACGTTTTTGTATTTGTTTTTGAATTTTGTATTTTCTTTTCGGCATCACTCGAGTCTTCGGCGCACTCCATTTCCCTTTTATTATCTTATCTGTAAGTAAGTAAAAACATACTTAAGGAACCATTGCGTGAAACATGAACCAAAAAGCTTAAAAATATTTAATTGATCTCATTTAAATCGTTTGTTTTGGTGGTTTTTGTGTTCACCTCAATGTCACCTGACACCTGTCACCTGACTCATCGAACTAGCTCACGATTAGCCCTTCTATTATTACAGGCTTTGATTATTACGTGGTTTTTAGGGTATTTTGTCGTAATTATACGTTAAGCTCAAAAAGATCTGATTTTAGGTAAAAATATAATTTTAATAAGGGTCTTTTAAGACGACGGTCGACGACCTTAGTAAGACGCTACACATTTAGGATAGATTTAAGATTTATTATATTGGTCCTTTACCTTCGTACCTACCAAGTATCAACACAGTACGCACAAACAGACAGACTATAAATATATGTATAATCTTTATTTAAAATTACATATTACTTAATAGCATTGATGTGGAAAAAATGCTTAGGTACTAGCTATTTTATCCATTTTATTAAATCTACCACCAGTTCAAAGTTTAAACTTCAGTAGTTTAATTTTAACGTATCATTAGATACCAGGATATTAATTATACCACCTCTACCACCTGTAGTGCTATTCTATAAGTGATCAATCAAAGCTATTGTCGAAGTGAGAGTGACTTCGAGATTAGAAATATACTGATAATGCATAAAATTACCTTAATTATATTATGTTTGTTTCACTTTACGAGTACTTAATATAAATAGTACCTGAAAGAAAACAAATTTTAATTGTTGCTACTACAATACAAATAAAACGAGTCGTTTTACTTACGGACAGTACAATAAGCGTAAATCTAAAGCAAATCTATTATAAACGTGGCGTTAACATAAATATCAGAGCTTGGTTCTAATTGGTTGTTTATAACCGCTCGTTAATGAAACGATTCGTATCTCTTAAACTATGACGTTCCGTTGTTTATACCTGGCTTTATTCAATATTTTTATAAGTATAAGTATGATTTTATTAAGGACCTATTGTTAGCAGGAATGATATAAACTTAACAGAAACACACATTAGTTAACGATTATAGAACCTATTTACATTTTTGAGACCTTGAGATGTAGCAGTCGTGGCCGAGTGGTTAAGGCGTCTGACTCGAAATCAGATTCCCTCTGGGAGCGTAGGTTCGAATCCTACCGGCTGCGAAACTTTTTTTGTAAAAAAATTATTATGAAAATATTTTTATGGCCATAATTTTACTTTTATATACTTAAGTCTAAAATTCTGGTAGAGTCGTAAAGCTTTTGGCATTAGGCCCATACTTCATGTCCATTGAGCATCCCTAAACTAGGTTATAAATTCACTGTTTTACTTGTCTGGTTAATTTCCTTATTAATATTATTTTTATGTAACAAAATAAATATTGTGAACAAGGCGTAACACGTTTCTAAACTTTTACTCTAAGCATACTAAAATGTATTATTTGTTTAGTTATATTTTCAAATATTATTATGCACGCAAAATTAACCAAGTTATTTCATTATTTATCAATTTAACATGAATGTTTCAAAACATTTTAGATTGGATAATAAGATACAAAATCTCTCTCTTGTAAAATTTACTCTCATTATGTCATCATGAAAAGTGTAATAAATAAATAAATAAATACTTTCGTGTTTTCTCCTAGTAGGTAGTTTATTTTCGTTTTTAAATTAAAGTTTAAAACTTTGAATAGAAATGGTGATCCTTTATAATTGAGATGGGACGAAGTGACATTTTTGAAGACTTAATAATTTAAAACGTTCCTTTAGAATAAGTTTATAACCGTTTCTGTTGTTCCTACTAATGGTAGTCGAAAGCTTTCCAAAACTTAATTACACGTTTTAACAATTGAATGTAAATGTTTATCTATAATGTAAAAATGAATCGCAAAATGTGTTGGTAAGCGTATAACTCAACAACGCCTGGATCAATTTGGCCAATTCCTTTTTTAAATGTTCGTGTTTCTACGGCGAGAAAAATTCGAATAATTGCCGAAAGCCGATAGCCCGAAAAACTCTATAAATAGCCCTTTTCTTTTTCCCATACAAACGGTTTCTAACTAAAACGTGGAGTCAATTTGAGCTTCAAAACGTCAAGAACAAAAAACTACTACATTACAAATCTTTTTGATAGAATGACGCCTGACGGGTCCGCTAGTTTTTTATATAAACAAAATGTATTTTTTGGTCTTAAATTTTAGTTAGAGGTCCAATATGCGCACGCAATGTTGACCCTCTAAATAGGTTTCTAAGCCGTTACGTCATGTGACCGTGTGGCCTAATGGATAAGGCGTCGGACTTCGGATCCGAAGATTGCAGGTTCGAGTCCTGTCACGGTCGGGAACATCCTTTTTTATTTTGTATCAGTATGTACGCCTTAATAAATGTTAATATAGTTAAGAGTAAAGGTCCATGATAAGTAGTTTATATGGATGCCATTATTATGTAAAATCTGTTTTTAGTCGTACTTATTAAGTAATTTTAAGACTTATAAGTATTAATGATATTGTAATTGAAATACAAAGAACCAAAAATATTATTAAAACGAGTTAGTACTTAGTAGGTGCCAAGCTCGGAACGTAAATGTATATAAACTAAATTAAATAACCCACAATGTTCGATTATTAGTGTTGTATTTCTTATGGGAAAACAAAAACATTTTTTTTTTAGTTTCTGATGCTGTTTAAAATACTAGCAGTGACCTCTGTCATTGGCTTTATAAAACTATATTTCTATTAAAACGCCATCTAGCGATCAGGTTTTTAACAAACAGATAAAAAATACAAACAAGTTCTAAAACGTAATTTTTTCTATTGTTTCAGGTTCAATCAGAACATCCTTTCTAGCGGGATCAACATTCACTGTACATTGGCATTTAGCATACGCGCATAAAGTAAGTGTTACGCTATTTGGCATCTGTTCTCACCGCCCGGCTAGCTCAGTCGGTAGAGCATGAGACTCTTAATCTCAGGGTCGTGGGTTCGAGCCCCACGTTGGGCGATCATCTTTTTATTTTTTTTTTATTTATTCAATTCCTTTATTATACTTTTTGGCATGGTGTTAATATTGTTGATGTTTTTGTATTCTGAGAAATAAGGACTACTAATATTAGTATTTCTTATGTTTTTATTAGCAGTTTTTTTAACATTTTATAAGCTACAATTAAAGTTTTAAAATAAATTATTTTGTAAGCTATCATTTTAAAATTAAAGTGTATATGTAAATCATCAATTCACTTTGTTATGCTGTAATTACTTCAAACGTTTTAGTAGTAACGCTTTGGGGGCTCCCCTGTAATGTTACTCCCTGCAATACTGATTTAAATTATTTTATTTCAGGGTGGATTTAGTTTAAGAATATTGGATTTCTTGGATAGGCCACTTTTGGACCTTACACCGCGAGCAGGGGGTACCGAGTTTGTGCGAGATGATGTTACGTAAGTATTCATTTCTTTTTCTTCATGAATATATTAAAGACTGTTCGGTTTATACAAGGTTGTATCTTAATTATTACGAACTTCACCACTAATAAAAAATAATTTCAATAAATTGAAGTAATTTAAAATGTTACTTTCATTTAATGAATGTAAGCATTGAATATGGATTTAAATTAAATCATTATTGCAGTTTTTGGTGGCTCAATTTACAAGTACTTAAACATATTACTTATTATTGTGGTTATTTTATACATACACTGCAATTCCAATACTATCGAAAACCCATTTTTGTCAAAAGATGTACAAATCTTACGAAGTTGTGACGCCAAAATAAATGTATTTGTCATAATTTAATCTCAATTTCAACGCCGAAATACTCATATGCTCATAAACACTTTATTACAATTTTCAGCGCCCAGACCTACGAAGTGCGTCTTCCAAGTGACTTTACCTGCGAGAACTGTACCCTGCAGTTGCAAAGAGAAGCCGACGAGTGGGGCTCCAAGTACCGATTCTGGTCCTGTGCTGATATTGATGTTGTGCAACGTGAGTTAAAAAAATAAATAAAAATGTCTTTATTGCAGTATACAGGAAATCATAGAGATATGTAACTTAGAGAAGGTACAGTTCGAATAGCGTGCTGATGAGACCCAAACTAGACGATAGTCTGTATCTTGGGCCTCAGAGTACATAGACATTATATAAAACAATCACAATGCAGACGGAAATTCTAAACAATAACAGACAAGATTAATTATTAAAGGTAACATAAGAAGTAAAATTAGAATTTATACAATCTTAGGAGGAAGAAAATAATAATATGCAACAAAATAAAAGTAAATGAGCAAGGAGGCGGTTTAAATATGTTTGTTTATAAGTCATTAATATTTAGAATTCTCTTACAGCTTCTGTCTTTCCAAGCAAATATGATCTGAATAAATTTAAGGTTAATGTGACTTGGTATTACTTGAAAAAGTGTGTCCCATCCTCGACCAGGTTGACACTTTCAACCAGAAACTATCGTCAAACATTTCTCTATTGCGGTATAAAAAACAAAAAAAAATGAATCTTCACTGAATTAACTGGAACTGTATAAAAGAGTATAAACTGTAACTGAGAGTATATAACTGTAACTGTATAAACTTATATGAATTTTGGACGATGCAGTTAAATTTGGCGCACAAAATTGTTGTATAAACATTCATGTATAAATCACATATCAATATGTACAAAAAATGTCTTCGAAGCCACTTTTTTGGGATTATTATCTGAGATAGATTAGAGAGCGGAAAATTTAAAGCGTTGGTACTATATTGTTATATTCCAAGGATTCTTATCTAAACTTATATTATAAAGAGGAAAACTTTGTCTGTTTCGTTGTAATGAATAGGCTCAAAAACTACTGGACCGCTTTAAAAAAATCTTTCACCATTCGAAAACTAAATTAGCCTCGAGTAACATATCAGCAAGTCTTCTATATGTTCATTACAATCGACTTTGTATTCAAAATCATTCCAATCTAAAAGCTATACGATTGACGGGATTAACATTCCTTCCAGGCAAAGAATACCACGAGACGTGTTCAGGCAAGGGTTTCCACATCCTGGGCCGGTGCAAGTGCAACAAGCTGCACAGCGGCTCTCGGTGCCAGTTCTGGGACGAATGCGCGGAGGACAACGACTGTGGGCTGCGGGGCAAGTGCGTGGACGTTAACGCGACGGAGGCGCCCAGCCGCATGTGCTACTGTCCGCATGGCTTCTATGGCAAGGGATGCAATAAGAGTGAGTATTACACAAACAAGTGACGTGATGTTCTGAAGGAATTTTAGGAGGGTTTTAAAACAGGTGATTTTGCTGTTGAAGTCTGTTCTAGCTGTTTATTTATATCAAGGAAAAATCCAAAAAGTCATCTCCAAAATACTAAGACAAAATCCCCCAGAAGTGTCTAAACCCTATTTATTTAGGTGATCCGTCTATAAATCTCAAAAATCCCCTATCCGTGTCTTAAAACGTTGCCCAAAATGGTGTTACGTGAGCGTCTGACTAAGCTCATACAAGTTGGCACTGCTACAAGCTGCACAGCGGCTCTCGGTGCCAGTTCTGGGACGAATGCGCGGAGGACAACGACTGTGGGCTGCGGGGCAAGTGCGTGGATGTTAACGCGACGGAGGCGCCCAGTCGCATGTGCTACTGTCCGCATGGCTTCTATGGCAAGGGCTGCAATAAGAGTGAGTATTAATGACGTCAAGTTCTGATCCGAAAATTTTCTAGGAGTGTTTTGTGAAAAGTCCGAAGTGATTTCCATAATGCCAAAAGCAAACTCCCCAGAAGTGTCTTAAACCCTATTTATCTAGGTGATCCGTCTTTAAATCTCTAAATATCCCCTATCTGTGTCTTAAAATCTTGGCTAAAATGGTTTCACGTGAGCGTCTGTATAAGCCCATACAAGTTGGTACTGATACAAGCTGCACAACGGCTCTCGGTGCCAGTTCTGGGATAAATGCGCGGAGGACAACGACTGTGGGCTGCGGGGCAAGTGCGTGGACGTTAACGCGACGGAGGCGCCCAGTCGCATGTGCTACTGTCCTCATGGCTTCTATGGCAAGGGCTGCAATAAGAGTGAGTATTACACAAACAAGTGACGTTAAGTTCTGAAGGAATTTTAGGACACCACATGGAAACATCCGAAAATCTTCTAGAAGCATTTTAAACCAGGTGATTTTGCCGTTGAGGTCTGTTCTAGCTGGTTATTTATATCAAGGAAAAATCCAAAAAGTGTTTTCCAAAATACCAAGACAAAATGCCCCAGAAGTGTCTTAAATCTTATTTATCTACGTGATCCGTCCATTTATAGAAAAATCACAAGTAAATCTCAAAAAATCTCCATAAAACATTGGCTTATAATAGAAAAATCACAAAAATCCTCTAAAAGTAACCAATCAAATATCTCAAAGCCTTAAAACCATTTCAATCAACAAAGGTTCTCATTGATACGTAAGTAGTATTTGCAGCTTTAACTTGGTGACGCGTTTGTTAGTTATGGGCTAGTTATTATGGGTTAACGTCACAGTAAGAAGTACAGTGAGTCAAAATAAATGGTAACTAGAATTTAAATTCCTTTTGTCCAAACTTTGAAACTATACAAATTCATTGTGCAAAAGCCTAATTTAATTCAATTGTTTCAGAGGCACCATGGAAAGACAAGACTATCAACCTGGGCTTATACAGCAAGAGGGAACTATCCAAGGACTTCTCGCTGTACTGGAGGGTTATCAAAGACATGCAAGAGGTGGAGTTCGTGATGATGGTCAATGGGACTTCGTATGCCGGTGAGTGTATAAATAAACTAGCTGAGCTCCGCGGTTTCACCCGCGTTTATTTATTAACTAACTGCACTTCGCTTCTGTGGGAATATCAGGATGATATATAGCCTATAACCTTCCTCGATAAATGGGCTATCTACCACTAAAACAATTTTTCAAATCGGACCAGAAGTTCCTGAGATTAGCGCGTTAAGACAAACAAACTCTTCAACTGTATAATATTAGTATATATTTATTTCACACATTACAGCTATCATTACAGATAAAAATCTAATACGATAGTGCAGTCAAAATTTAAATTATACAACCAAATTGACATATACTAGGCATTGAATTATATATCCCGTTCCCGTAGGATTTTCGGAATAATAACTATCCTATGTCATTCCTGGGGTTTTGAAGAATCTCTGTACAAAATTTCGTCTAAATCGGTACTGTAGTTTCGTAGATTATTTAATACAAACAAACAAATCTTTCCTCTTTATAATATTGTATACATAAATATTCAGGGTCATTTAACACAACGCCATCTAGTTCCAAACTAAGCAAAGCCTGTACTATGGAAACTAGATGATACTATAGGATATAGATAGATAAACACCCAAACAGTAGAAAATTACATGTTCATCACATCAAATTTTCTACTAGTGGGGATCAAACCACACCTTCTAACCACTAACCAACAGTATTAAAAAAGTAAATTGTACATTGAGTTTAATAATTAAAAAATAATAAAAGTATCAAAAAGCCAACATCACGCGGTGTTCCCAAGCGGTCACCCATCTAAGTACTGACCGCGCCCGACGTTGCTTAACTTCGGTGATCGGACGAGAACCGGTGTATTCAACGTGGTATGGACGTTGGCGATAGACTCGCTGAAATTTTAAATTAGGTTATTTTTGACACAACTGTATGTTATACTTTATGGAATATAAAATTACAAAAATTTCAGCTGTCGGTTGGCGTCCTAAGGGCTTGAAGAAAGAATGCAAAAACTTCCCTGTGCTGGGACCGCCTAAAGAAACACGTAAGTTTTTCTTATTTTTTATAAAAAAATATATTAGAAAACTTCAATTTTTTAATTCAGCGATTAGCAAAAAATATCCTTCATTTACAGTATTCTTTTCAAATTATTTCAGTGACAACATCAAAACCAGAACCCTTGCCCAAACCCGAACCGAAATCGGAGAGTAAACCTGAACCACAACCGGAACCGGAACCAAAAGCAGAACCGAAACCTGAACCAGAGCCTGAACCAACATCAGAACCTGAACCAGAACCAGAACCTAAAGCAGAACCAAAACCAGAACCCGAACCGAAACCAGAACCAACTTCAGAACCAACACCAGAACCAAAACCAGAACCTGAACCAGAAACGAGAATTGAATTGTTTGAAAACGATAGAAATAAACGTGTAGCTATGCATACGTTGGATGGATTTGACTTTAAAAACCTAGGAAATGATGTTACGGTGAAAACTAGCGTTTCCAAGTCTGTGTCTAGCTCTAAAGGTAATTTTACTTTTAATGTTTAACGTTTCACATCTGTTTTATATTTAACGGTTTGAAATTAAGTCGAAATATTTTTAACCGACTTTAAAAAAGGGAGGAAAAAAATGAAATAAAAGTTATTTTCTACTTTTTAGAGCGAGGAAGTCAGTCCTATTTTTTGGCAAATAATTTTTTTAAATTATCTTTATAAATAGAAGAATGATTAGTTCTTATTTGATAATTAATTCAATTATTTGTTCTTATTAAAAAAACTCAGACTAAATGTAAAGATATAATTCAGGTTATAAATTTTTAATAACAACAACATAATTTATCGTTAGCAATTACCACGTCAATGAAATATCAATCAACAAATTTCCAGGTCGCAAAAGACGTGCCGCGCAAGAAATCGAAAAATCGAGTGAGTATAACAAACAACACTATGTCTTACACAATAAAGCACACTTTTGTACAACACATGAGTGCTAAAACCCACATGCTACGCAACACTGCACAAAATATCTGAATGCAAAACTAACATATTTTATACAAAGACTAATTTACACGAGAAATTTCTTGCGTTAAAGATTGTGTGCAAGTCACATGCTATCCCCATCTTAATCGATAAGAAAAACAGAGATAGCGTCATGCTTACATACAAATATTGATCTATGAAATTCCTCGTGCAAATCAGTATTTATACTAATGTACATATAATTGCATGATTACGTGTTTTTACAGATGTGGAAACATCGACTATAATTGACAATGAAACTGAAAATTATCCTAGTCCAAAACCGACTGAACCTAGTGTACCTAAACGGAAACCGTTCATACCTAAATCTAAATTACCGAAACCTACCGTAGATCCCATCGTTAAAAGATTTGAAACCACACCCGAACCAAAACCGGAACCGACTTCTGAACCTGAACCAGAACCAGCCCCTGAACCTACTTCTGAACCTAGTCCTGCACCTGAACCTTCCCCCGAACCTAAATCAGAGTCTGAACCCAGTCCTGAACCTAAGTCCGAACGGGAACCCAAATCTGAACGTTTTCCTGAACTATCCTCACAACCGGAACCCACTTCTGAACCTAAATCAGAACCAGAACCTAGTCCTGAACCTAAATCAAAACCTGAACCTACCCCTGAGCCTAAGTCAGAGCCTGAACCTACTCCAGAACCTAAGTCAGAGCCTGAACCTACACCTGAACCTAAATCTGAACCTGAACCTACATCAGAGCCTGAACCTAAATCAGAGCCTGAACCTAGTCCAGAACCTAAATCAGAACCCGAACCATCCCCTGAACCTAAATCTGAACCCGAACCATCTCCTGAACCCAAGTCAGAACCGGAGCCTACTCCTGAACCTAAATCTGAACCAGAACCTTCTCCTGAACCTAAGTCAGAACCTGAGCCTAGTCCTGAACCTAAACCCGAACCTGAGCCAGAACCTACATCAGAACCAGAACCATCTCCCGAACCAAAACCAGAACCCGAACCTTCCCCCGAACCAGAACCCAACGCAGAAGGCGAAGCTGAGAATTTGTTAGTGAAAGGCCTTTATGAAGAATCAGGTAACGCACCGGCTTTGCACTTTTTTGCACAATTTATCAGGTATAAAAAAATATTATTAAAACAAATGTTCTTGAATTGAATTCATTACAATTCTTTAAACATTAAAAATAATTTTGTTTTCATCCTTGGATATATGACTATTTATATGTTGGTGGGATATTCTGGTTAAGTTGTGTCCAATAATGGCAATTTCAATTTTGATTTTTGTGTGGTTGATCATCTACTTTGACAATCAAAATTTGGGGCAATTTGAGTATTTAGAAATAATTTCAACTTACTTTTGGTACAGATCTATTTAAATTTTTATATACCTGATATTTTGTGTTTTGCTTATCATATTATATGTGTATTAATTGCTGTGTTCTCACTTAAATTAATATTTTGTATTATAACTTATTTAATTTTAGATAATATTTTTTACAACATTCTGTAAATATATTTATATGTTTAACCATCTATGTACTATCATTAATACTTTCTTAATCTTATACTTATTTTCTAATTTCGTATTAATTTTTCTTTATAATTGCTTCAGCTGTAACGTGCTTCCAGGCTTACAACACTATCCCTCTCCCCTCCCTACTTCTTTTTTCTCCTCTTCTCTCTTCACTGTGTTCTAATCGACTCTTCTCTATTCTTGTCTCTGGTAACAGCAAATTAATGTCGGTGGGATAATTTTACAGAAACTTCGAAGGTAATTGTGGTATTACGTAATATTTCTTCTCTATGAAATGACTTTGGTGCTGTGACGTCTATGTTAAAGCAAGGGATGGATAACAAAAATAGCATGAACATTTTTAATCTTTTCGGATCACCATTAATTACTGTTTCTTAGAATTTGTTTTATATAAATTTAATAGATTCTTTTTCTTTAGTCCACGTCGTACATACATTAATAATACTTGACAATATTTTGCCATGCTATTTAGTTATTATGTAACCCCTAATATCAATATTAATGTTTCATAAATCTTCTCATATCTAAATTACATTTGGGCCATTTAGTTTTCGGATCTATGGATATTTTGTGATTTTCTATCATCATCTAATCATTGCATCATTAAATAACTTTACGTCTGTTTCAGTAACAACTTCTAAATCTTCTTGTTCATATAAAATAACATGTTGATTTAACTTTAAACCCTGACCAAAATTACGACAAGATTTGGAACATGTGAACTTGTCGAAATTTTATTTTCATCTTCATCAAAACCATTCTAAGGTTTATATTATTCAAATAGTTAATACTTCAAGCAATATTATAGGCTACTTCCCGTCTCACGATTACGTGCCGAAGTTTGACTTCAATCCCATGGACTGCACTGACATCGTCATTGGAACTGCGAGAGGCAACTATCATAGAGTGCTGGATTATTATACTAGAGACAGGTGAATATGTAACAATGTTATGCTAACAATAAAAAATGTGAAACTTCTAACAGCAATGAAAATACAAACGACGAAATCTAATAAGAAAGAAATATTTTTTTGGTATCATTAAATGTAATCAAAGAAGAAATTGTTGGTATCAGCTTAAATAAAAAAAAGTTAAGATTGTTAAATAAAGTTTGTGTAGGATAATTTCTAGTTAAATTCTTAGAGATCATTCTTAGTGTTTTCATAATCACAGAACTAAATAATTTTATATTGAACGGAGGATCTGTTCCATGATAACTTAAAATAAGGAAAGAAGTATTGTCAATTCTAATTAGTTTAACTCAGAAAGTAAATATAAAATTTTCAGGTCTACGCCACGAGTAGATACATTCTGGGGCGGACATGATGATATTACAGCATCTTCAGGATTTGAAGAGAATGGAGTCACTACTATTATGTTCAGGAAGAAAATTAAGGTAGGAATCTTTTTTACTAAGATGACAAAGATTAAAACCTTTTCTGAATTCGTTCTATTGTCTTATTTAGTTTTTGTGTTAATTCAATAATATCTTATTAAAAAATATATATTTTTTTGTTTTAATTTACATTGGTAGAAAACATTTATTAGCACAGATATTTACAAATCTCCTTAATTATATAATTCACAATTGTCCACTATTGGGTTTCTAACAATCTCTGTTCAAAACTTTATCCAAATTAGTTCCGGAGACCAAATCATCAAATCTTTTCTCTTCATCATATTAGCATAGATTTATTTTCAACTTTATTGTATAGGCAACGGACCCCACAGACCATTCTCTAGTAGACGACGACATGCATGTAATCTGGGCGCGCGGTCAGGAACTAGCGCACGCCGGTATACCGCGTAACTTCTATCGACCTGATGAGATCAAGTACCACGGACATGGAGACCAGAGAGGCGTGGTCAGCATGAACTTCTTCGGTAAGTTAGAAAATGATAATTATTGAATTGTGGATGATTTATGGAAGGTAAAAAAGGTTATGAAAGCGTTAGATTAAGACGAAAAGAAAGCAAGAACTTAAAAAATAAAATAATCCTTCACGAGCGACGTTTAATATAATAATCAAGACTCAAAAGATATTTTTATCTTTATTAACGTGAAATCTTGGTTATGATAGAATTGACCAATATTAATGATACTAGAATGTACTTAACTGTCTATAAATATTTTTTATTCCCCAATTGCAGAAGAACAAAAATCCCCCATCTCGGGCAGCATAACTTCCTTAGAAAACAACAAATGCGGGGCACAATTCAAACTGCCCGCAGATTGTGACGTCATGAACAAGACCTGTGACTTTATTGCCTCTTGGGAATACTTGGGGCAAAAGAGGGGCAAGGATTCCATCAAATTCACTATTACTACTAAAGAGACGAAGTATTGGACTGGCATTGGGTTCAGCAAAGATAGGAAGATGGTAAGTTTTGGCATGTTTTATTTTTTTTTTTCATTATTTTCTTGAGAGATCGACGTCTCTTCTTAATAAATAATTTTATAGTCAATCAGACTATTGTTATAACAACAAAAAAAGTGGTCCTAGTACTGGTCCTTGAGATATTCCTATTTAAGATAAAAAATGTATACCCTTATTGATATGATAATTTTCCATTGTACTTATTTAATTTTATTGTATTATATATTGCTTCTAATTGTGTAAACGGTGATGAATTTAATCTGATTTATTCATATTACATTTTAGTAATTCATCATCGTACACTTTGTCTAAAGCTTTCTAGAACTTTTTTTTTTAATTCTAAGAATATATGTTAAGTGCCAAAGTATAAGTCCATAGTACGAGTTGCAACGTTAGTATTACATTATTGTTTATAATAAACGGCAAGAGTTGTCAACGTTTCTTTTCCATCACAAATTTTGAATAAACTAGTATAAGTGTAAAGAGTGGGTAATCCAATCCATAATTTGGTGTTACTTCTTTATATATTAGTTGTATTAAGACGGTTTATACTCACTGTGTTTTAACCCAGTTTAGACCGACAGTTTCCGTCTAATACAACTAATTACACGATGGCTCACTTATCGTTAAATCATATATTTATAACTTGTTATTAATGATTTTTTTTCATATTATTTTCAGTCTCAAACAGACGCTATAGTAGGTTGGGTGGACAGTCGTTCCGGGCGCCCGTTCCTCATGGACTCGTGGCTGGGCGGCTACTCGGCGCCGCGCCTGGACTCGCGCCAGGACATCAGCCAAGCCACTGGCGCCACTAGTGATGGCTACACAACTATGAGCTTCGTGAGGAAGAGGGATACTAATGATCCGAAGGTTGGTTTATTTAACTATTAACTATTTGTGAATTTAGAAAAAGGTTTGAGTTAAACATTTTAACTATTATGTCTTGTAGTGTCTTATTTTTGTGTTTTTTCGATATTGTGTTTTTTTTTTATTAATAAATGTATTTCTTACTTGAGTTAATAAATCTGTGTATGAAAGCTACGTATCCAGAAAGGAGATTTTAAACCCAAAGATGATAAAATATTTCTTCATATTCGAATGTGGGGTTTTATCGATTTTGTGTTTTAGATCGAGATTTGAATATTTTTCGAAGTGATTTGTTTGCATCGTTTTCATGTTTATTTTATTTTTATTTACCGTCTTTCTCACATGATTTTATCTTATGATTTTAGCTGTCTAGTATTTGTTGTAAATATTTTGTCTCTTCCGTTTTTTATTTAATGCGTGATTAGATTGTTGTCAGGTTTGTCTTTTACGGTCTCATTTTTTTTGTCAACAATTTATTAAACCATTCTCTTTATATTTCAATCACATTATTATGCACATTTTCTTTATTCCTTTTATAAATACGGTCGTTTTCGCCATTTCTCCCACCATTAACATAGCTTTTTTTATTGTATAAGATTTTATGCATATTTTCTACTTTATTTTTATAATCACGGCCCTTTTCGCCAATTCTCTCCCCAAATCAAATTTTTC
>LQNK01001023.1:204634-229593 GCA_001586405.1 Phoebis sennae
TCACTCACCACGAAACTCAGTTCGAAGCCTCGTCTCCGCGCCTCAGCTTCAACGTCCCGCGCCACGTTCTCTTGCACGGTTCCGTTCACGTCGATGTAATAGCAAGAGCTGTTAGCGTAGTGCGCGGTTATCGATTTGCGATACGCCTGAAATGTGACTGATTTATGAAATAGTGTGACTGATTTATTGAAGAATGTGATTGATTTATTGAATAATGTGACTGATTTATGAAATAGTGTGACTGATTTATTGAAGAATGTGATTGATTTATTGAAGAATGTGATTGATTTATTGAATAATGTGCCTGATTTATTGAAAAATGTGATTGGTTTATTGAAGAATTTGACTGATTTATTGAATAATCTCATGTTAAAATGCCAAAAGAGACTATTCTATACTTAAATTATAAAGAGAAAAGTTCTGATTCTTTGTTTGTTTAAATCGAGAATAGGATAGGAGAATAGGATCGTAGTTTTTATCCCGGAAATCCTACGATAAGGGGAGATATATAAAATATACGCGGGTACAGTTATAAATATATAAAAACAAAAACGCAATGCCTTCTACAAAATCAATTTAGAATCTACACATTTTCAATTTTAACTACATAGTTATATTTCAAAATATGTATATTTTTGAACAACTTATATTTGTATTCAATTTAGTAATAAGTATGTAATTTCGAGAAAAATTAATCTAAATCTGTTATGAATTGGTGTGTCGTGTGAAATAAAATAAAAATGTACTATAATTATTATTATCTTCTTATTGCAAATAAATAGTAAAGTCTCCAGTGTGTGTGTGTGTGTGTGAATGTGTAGTCTGAGCTTTCGAGTGCATATAATAGCCGAAACGTGTGTGCATTATATTGATTTCTTTTACAAATCTCTGAATGAATGAATAAATGAATGAATGAACGAATGAATGAATTCTTTATTTCTCTGCTTAGATAAACACTAACCTCGCTAACATTAGGTCCCGAGCCGTGCACAAGCAAAGGGTGGAAGAACACCGTGTCTCCGGGACTCATCTCCAGCTGGTAGTACTTACTCTTGTCGTACACTGACTCGTCTAAAATACCGTGGTACAGCTTGTTGGTGCCCTGAAAGGCAGTTATATATATTATTTTTTATTAATAAAATAGTTCTTATAATATGATGATATGAATCACAGATTAGAGAATGAAAGGCAGATGGAGTGCGGCCTAAGACTCGAGTGAAATGTATTTTTATTAATTACATCTAGGTTAATAAATATACATTTCATTTAATTTCATAGAAATCTCCCGCACGTCGCATTACAACAATGGTCTACTATTGCGCCGGAGGGTGTGGGTTCGATTCCCACGAGTAGAAAATTATGTGTTGAACATTATAATTTCCTACTGTCTGGGTGTTAATTTATCTATAGTATGTATGTCTGCCCCACCTAGGTTAACATTAAGTCAAGTCAAGTTATGTATGTATTTACAAAAAAAAATTGTTTAAGTATGTCTATCAGTCATCTAGTTCCCATAGTACAAGTTTTTCTTAGTTTGGAACTAGATGGCGTTGTGTTAAATGTCCATTTATTTATTTAATGTATACGCTCCTTAATGTGTCATGTCCAGGAATATTTATTGAATGTATATGTGTTATAAATACCTTAGTCCCATGAGGGTACAGAATATTATCCTTATGCGATCTTGGCACGACGTAGAGGCAGCCATTTTCCTCGGTCACGTGGTCCACCGCAGTCCACGACGCTATGATTTTCTCCGCGGGACGGAACGGAAAGTAGTACAAATCCTGGAATTAATGAGATGTTCTGGATTTTGTTTATGTTATAGCAGGCAAGCGGGGCATGCGGTTCACCTGATGTTAATTTAATGACCGCAGCCCATGAACATCTACACCGGCTTAAAGGAAGGGGGGGGGAGAGGGGAGGATTAATAATAGGAAGAGGAGTAGAACAGGACGGGAGAGGAATGGTATGGGAATACAGGCCTCCGGGCACCCGCTCACTGTACGAAACACAGTGCAATACTGCTTCACGCCGGTCTTCTGCTGGAGGGTGGTACTTACACCGGTGTGAGCTTGGCCCAATCGTGCAATGCTTGGTTCCCACTCTTTTATTGCTACAGACATTATACAGCAGAATTATCCTCTGTCGCATCTTACGACACCCATGGGAAAAAATGGGGTAGCGACACATGTATTCTATCCCGTCGCTACACGGGTAAAATTTGAAGTAAATACAAATATTTATTATGGAGATTAATGAAATGCTTCAAAAATTGAGCTAATTGAACAAAAAAAGGGGTCAGCTTATGCTGAGACTTTGGCTTTCCTGGCACAGGTATGCTAGCTTAGTAATTATTACTTCTTGTAATTGAAATAATTGTAAAATAATCAGTATAATAAAAGGGTCCCAAAATACAGAATGCGCCTAGTTTGGGTCCTATATATTAAATTAAATCATATCAAATTAAATTATTTCTCTCACAAAGATTTTGTTATAGGTTACAATTGGAACAAAAAAGATAGAAAGATTTATTCAAAAACTACACAGAAACAGACATAAGTATTTACTTCATTACACAAGTAACATTGTAGCATTGAAATTACAGCTGCTCAGTATATGCCCCTATGTTAGTCACAGTGCTGATTTTCAGCAGCCATTTTATATATTTTAAATCGATGCTCTGTCACTTAACATACAATTAAATAAATAAAATGCTTTTTCTCACCTGATGCGGTGGATGCGGTGTAGTGCCTGGTGGTTTGTTAATAAACATACTGTTCACTACCCGTATATTGTCGCCGATGAATTGTGACAGAACGTGCAATAGCTTGGGGTGCTCTGTGTATGTCATGAATACATCGTCGTAATGTATTTCTTGAATCTGGAATAAATAAAATAAAATATTCCTGGACATTTAACTCAACGCCATCTAGTGCCAAACTAAGCAAAGCTTGTATAAATATATAGATAACTGATAATAAATAGAATAAAATATAAATATTCATACATTTAATACAACGCCATCTAGTCCCAAACTTAGCAAAACTATATAGATATATAGATAAATTAACACCCAGACAGTAGAAAATTGTAATGTTCATCATATCATTTTCTACTAGTGGGGATCGAACCCACACCCTCCGGCGCAATAGACCATTGCTGTATCCACTGCACTAATCGGGTCGTCGAAAGAATAAAAAATATTACAATTTTTCATGATCATAGTTAATCAGAAAGGACTTTACCCAAACAGACACCAAATGACATATTAAAGAGGTTTTTAAGGTAAAAAAATTCAATCAGCAACAAGATCTAACAGATAAAAAAGCTGAACTAGGTATTGATATAAATCTATACTAATATTATAAAGAGGCAAGACTTGTTTATTTGTTTGTAAATAGGCTCCGAAACTACAAGACCGAATTGGACGAAATTTAGTACAGAGATTATTTGAAACCCCAGGAATGACATAGGACAGTTTTTATCCCGAAAATCCTACGGGAACGGGATATACGTGAAACCGCGGAGCTCAGCTTGTAATAAATAAAATAATGAAATTCGAAATGACGAAAATCAAAGAGGTTACAGGCCAACTCTGATTGGATGAGCTAAGTTTAGACATTGTTTTTCATACAAGAACCAAGGTCGGTTAGTTATTTAAGATAAAGATTTGTAAAATGCATTTTTGAGGCGCTACATTAATTTGATAGAAAAATTAATAGGATTATTAATTATAAAATTAATAGGATAATTTTATAATTTATAACAGGATTATTAATTTTATAATTTATATTAAAGTTAATAATCCTATTAATTTTAATATCATTAATGCGAAAGTTTGTGAGGATGTATGTATGTGCGTTTGTTACTCGTTCACGTAAAAACTACGGAACCGATTATCATGAAACTTGGTATGCATATAGGTAAAGGTAAGGGTTAAAAATAACGTATAGGCTACTTTTAACCCGGTAATTGCCACGGGATCAGAAGTTACGCGGGTGAAACTGCGGTTCGCGGCTAGTATTTAATAATTTTGCTAACACCATTTTTCTAGGTTACATCCTGCAAATATACTTTACGAATAAAAAAATTGGATGTTTGCGTGTCATTCACTCAGCCGATTTTGATGAGATTTCGTATAGATATAGGCTTTTAACTGGATTTGCTGATAGGTTTATTTTATCACTACATAGTATAAAACAAAGTCGCTTTTTCTGTCATGTGTCATGTTGTATGTCCCTATGAACGCTCAAATCTTTAAAACTACGCAACGGATTTTGATGCGGTTTTTTTTAATAGATAGAGTAACTCATGAGGAAGGTTTTTATGTATAATATCATCCATTAAACCCGTGCGAAGCCGGGGCGGGTCGCTAGTTGATCTATAGATGCCGAATTTAACTCGAGCGAAGCCGTGTTCAAAAGCTAGTCAAAGTCAAAGTCAAAATGTTTATTTTCCAAATCTTCCTCTTTCGAGGCACTATTAGAATAGTGGTAATTATATTTTAATGAGTTCAAGTATGACTATATATTTCCTTCTATATCCTTTATTGCCATACTAGCTTGTATTCATGTAGTTTAATAACTGTTTTTTCTTTCCTAGTAATTACTGTGTAATTGAATTGGATATATGACTGATTTCTACATTTTTTTTATTTATTTATTTATTTATAACTCTTTATTGTGTAATAAATAACTTACATACTAATATTATACACAGTAACCTTATATATTATTATACAAAAGGCGACCTTATTGCTGTAGAGCAATCTCTTCCAGGCAACCTGATAGGAAAGGATATGTAAGACGAAAACGCGTAAGCGTAACCAAATATATTGAGAAAAAAAAAAGATAAAAATAAAATAAAATAAATAATAATAACAAATAAACTACATACAACTATATATATATATATATACATAATATATAAAAATAAATACTAATAAATAAAAAGGTATAATAAAATATACTACATATAAATTATGCACAATATGATAGAATAACATAAGCAATCAAATGATATAATAGCAACAAACAAAGAATAAGGAAAAATGTAGGCTGGTCAAAGAGAAGACAGGAAATGGTTTTTAAGGAGAGCTTTAAAAGAAGGTAGTGATTTAGCACGTGGGATATTCTCAGGCATTTTCTATGTTTTTAAAATTGTAATACAGTTATATTTTTTTTCTTTTATCCATTCATAACGCTACACTCTGTATACATTGAAATTATCCAAAAATTAAGCTCAGTTTTTATTATAATTAATCTATTAAAATTAAAATTGTAATATTTTTTGCACATATTTTAATATAAGAAATAAGTAGGTACAACATTATGATCAGCTATATCTTTTATTATCAATTTTGATTTGTTATTATTTATTAACATACAAGTGTTAGTTTCTGTATAAGCGTAATATTATAGATGCAAATGAATTTTCTAGGTTGCAAGTAATCTTGAATACTATGAATATTGTATGTTACTTAATCTATTGCAAATAGAAAACCACTGAAATAATATTTTTAACTAGTTGTGCCCTGCAGTTTCACACGCGTATATTTGTCATCCCGTTCCCGTGGGATTTGATCAAAATCCTTTCTTAGCGCATGCCTACGTCATAACATCTACCTGCATGTCAAATTTCAGCCCGATCCGTAAAATATATCTAAAAATACTTCACAAAATGACTTATGGCTCCTAAAGTACTAAGCACTATTAAACTTAGTTAACTTGTTAATAAGTTAAGTTTTAACTCTTTATTTATTTTACAAATTTATTTTAAAATATACTAATTTTATCATTATATCTATTGAATTTTTATTTTCAAATATAGTGAACTTAACAACTTAACTAAGTTCTATTAAACTTAGTTAAGTTGTTAATAAGTAAATTAAGTACTTTACCTTGTTAACAGCCTGTTCCCCTTTTAATCCCTTTTTCACTAAAGTCACTTCCCTAACAACAGTTGAGTTCCCTTTATCCACCACTCCGTTACAGATTTGTATGAAGCGCCGTCTAGAAATCCAACAATTTTTTTTGAGAAAACATGACAATTTCATAACATAGTAATTAATTGTGTCTTAACCAGAGGAGTTTCTATTAATATCCTTATATTAAGAAGTATGTTATAAATTAAAAAAAAAAATTAGCAAGTTTTTTTCACATACAGAACAATGTGAAAAATGTTTCTTAACCTTTTTTGGCCACAGTCACCCAGAAGCAGACATCAAGCAGAATTTCAAGGACTCCCTAATAACTTGTGAATAAATAGTACTGACTATAAAATATACTTTAATAGAAATGATATGTCAATCTATAATAATATTGTAATGATGAAAAATTTGTTTTTTGGTTGTAGTAAATAGGCTCAAAAACTACTGGAGCGAATTTAAAAATTCTAAACACCTTTCGAAAGCTACATTATATAAATATTACTATATTTTATATCATATGATCGATAAACATTATGTAAAGAAGCGAAGCTGTGCGTACAATTAGTCTTTCCTACATGCACAAGTTAAGAAACACTCTATGGATATAACTGCGTGACCTAAGGAATCATTTTGTGTAAGTTTAGGATTATCAAAAACAAATATGATTGAATTTTTATATCAGAGGCACTCACTTTTATCAACAAATAAAGAAAGACATTAGATTTTATAGCTAATAAATTTCAATCAAATCAGTTTGACATTTTTATACTGTGGATTGCGCATCTCTTGCATGTGAACTTGCACTTTTTTTATTAAAATACATTGAAAAAATTAATGCTTACTTGTAATTGTATAAAGAATCGAATTCAAACAATCCCTTGATGACCAAATAGCCATTTTCTTCATAAAACCTTTTTTGTTCTGGTGAAATAATATATTTGTCATTTGTATCGACTGATACCCTAAAAATCAAATAAAAAAAATTAATTGTTGTGTATTTCTTAAATAAGAAAGTATTGCATGAATGAATTTCCCAATATTTGAAACTTATTACTAAAAAGAAGGAAGCAAAATTATATCTTTGAAATTTAATAGTAAAAAATATCCAGATATCAAGTATATTTCTTTTATGTCATAAAGAAACAACATTTTTATTATTTAACTTACAATTCAAGAAAAATAGTAGAAAGCAAGTACTTCGACACTTATCATGTATTGATCATAAATAATTAAATAATAAAAACAAAGGAATACTCACTTCTTAGCAATAGCTTTGATTTTAGGTGTTGTGGAAATTTCCATTTTAAGTTAATTACTTCTTATTCTATACACTTACAGACTGCCTTGTAGAAGGAAAACAAATAAAGTGTTTCTTATATGAATCCAATTATCACTTCAAAGTTCAGATTATAGTTTTTTTCAATATTTGATTTGTTTCTGAACGATGCGAGGAACACAATAAATCCTTTTATTCACGACGATTTAAATTTTGGTCTTAATTCTTATTTTGCCGTTAATTATAGATTTAATCGAAATAATAAAAGAAAAGAAACAAAATAACAAGTATTGTTAACTCGTAACTTAAAAGATTTATCGAAGAAAACGTCAAAACAAATACAAATCAATGTCACTGTCAGGTGGTGGTCACCAGCAACGTAATATAAATTTCCCTGAATTTGTAGAAAAATTCTCCATTTCTCCTTGTTAGTCACAGACGTGGCTGTTTTAAATCAAAATGTTAAGCAGTGACGTCCACTATTTTTTTGCTATTAACATAGAAGCATTCTTCAGAAATTATAAAACTTTACTATTTCTCCTGACATTCATTTCCTAAAAATTTACAAGTATTGTAGATTGCCCAATAATAGGGAAAAATCCTGTATTTTATCTAGAATGATACTGCAGAGTTTCTGCCATTTGAGGAAATTATTTGTCATAAAAAAAGATAATCAGTTAAGCACAATTAGACTTTAGAATCGAATAGTGTAACTAGTATGGAATGCATTGTAATGCTGATAATTAGCGTAGTGATAATATTGATAGAATAGAAAATGAGTACAGGAGTACTGGCAAACAACAAGTTTAGTAAAATAAATGTCTACACTGTCCTTTATAGTTTTTTTTACTAATATTGTGATGTTAGCATTATGCTATTTAAGGTACTAGGTATACTTATTGGGAAAAAGAATAAATGTTTAATTGCATTCGTTATCTGACAGAAAAAATAAGAAAAGATATGAAAATTATCAATTGTTGTGACAATAACATCATATTTTAACAAATTAATGAGAGAAATATATGCTAATATATTGCTAATCATAATGTCTGATGACAAAGGGCAAGTTTATTTTGCTCGTAGGTTATCCCTTGCTGACCGACATTTTGCCAAATATGTATAAGATTCTGCTGAAATTTTGAAAAATATCTATTATTTACTTACAGAAATATGTATATCAATTTAATATTTAAATCAGATGTTATGTTAACCCAGGTAGAAAATATTCAAGCCTTAACAAAAAAAATTAAAATGAAAAAAAAATGTGAACAAATGTAGGTGTTTTTCTAAAGATAACTGGCAATATATTATTATCTGGTTTGTTTTTAAAACGAAACATTGGTAATTTCTTATCATTTATTATGTTATGTAGTTTGTTTTTTCAACAATAATCTGCTAGTATTCACTTGGTTTCGAGTAAGCGCCAGCAAACAATGGTACTTCAAATTCTTTATCAACAATCATAAACATAAAGGGTTTGTTAGCTGTAAAACTTTCTAAAGAACTTCTGGCCATAAACTCTGCTCCCGAAGCTGCACTTGCGGTGGTCCCTTCCTCAGTAACTTCTATACTCGCCTTTTGGAAGAATTCCGATACATACAGTGGAACATCTGATATATGAGGAAACCGTGCCCCATTACTTTGGAACATCGACTCTAATCCCATATCAGCTAATAATTCATTCATATTACTCAAATCTGAATCAATTTTAAACCTTGGTATTTGTACCGACAACTCTCGTTCAGAAAACTGAATGAATATAGTTTTCAAAGTAATTGTTTTGAGATTTTCCATCACAGTAAATAATTTTGTATTAAATGTAGGCAAGAAGAATAGGGCGGAATATCTGTTGCTGTTGCCATATGGCATTTCGAGGACTTGAGCCCCGATTTGTGGAATCACTCTCACGTTAAATGATCCGTGAAGAAACATCATGTTAACATAACCAATTTGTGCTTCATTTTCACTGTAAAAAGGGGTCGATTCAGTTTCTTCTACATCGAAAGGTTTCTGCCAAGAGCCTTTGAAGAATATAGCGTCGATCATTACCATATATGCGTCAACCAAATCACTCGGGGCAATAACTTCTTCAATTGTATCGTGGGTAGCTTGGCTCACGTAATCATTTATCGTCGCAGCGGCAGCATCGGCGTTGCGAAGGGAAATTACTTCAAACTCACTAACACCAGTTTCCGCTACTTTATTTTTAAACTCATCCTTTATGAGGAGGTCTTCGTCAGCGAATATTACTGCACTCCTTTCTACTGTGACTTGTGGATCTTCATGAGAGCTGATATTGCTGGCGATCTTTAGGTAATGTTTGTTAAAACATTTCTGAGAGTGTAGTTTCAGGACTTGCTTCAGTTCAGCCAGTGTGTTGTCAGCGGCGCCCAGTGAGATGCAGGACAGTAGGCCCCACGGACTGAGTGTGGATGCAACAAAATGGGTTTCTTTTTCTTGAGCCACTCTCGTCAGTAATTCAATTGAGAAGTCGTAAATGGCCCGCTTGGCCAGGAACTGGGACCTCTCAATTGTACATTGCGATAATATGGAAGGTATCAAACATAAAATAACAATAGTTTTCAGTCCCATTTCGTGTGTGTTTTACGAACGAGTTGCAGAGACTGATGATGTTGAAATAATTATAGACGTTATCGCAGTGACCTGTACGGTGATAAAAGGTTAGGCTTTGAGTTTATTTTGGATAGGCGCGTTAATTAATTACTATTGATGCTTCTGACTTTGAATAAATATTAAATTAGGCCGTGCAAAATCAAGAATAGTTTTGTGAATGTTTGGATGTTAGTGTGTCGGTCACATCGCAACTACTGAACCGATTTTGATAAAATTTCGAATACTAAATACCGAATTTAGTGAATCGGCGGGCAGAAACTCCTAACCAGATATACCTATAAGTTTGTACTTATATTATAAAATTAAAACGTTTATGTTATATGTTAACCGTGTAGCGTTGGTGAGCGGGGGCCCGGAGGCCAGTATTCCCATCCTATGACATTGCTCTCCTAACTTCCTATCATTAATTCTCTCTCTATACCCTCCACCATCTTCAAGTCGGTAAGGCATCTGCGGCTCTTCATGGGTCAGTCACTTAACATCAGGTAATAAAAAACATCAACAGTAATGCAATAGCACCTATTTCACACTCGTTATTTATTTTTAATCAAACGCTGCCCACTAGGGCTGCCTCTTTGTAGAGCAATCATGTGCAGTTTGCGGATGTGTGTATTCCATAGAACATTAGAGTTTTGTAAAGGAGCTCTACGTGTTGGGTTTTATATCTCCACCTTCATCAATATTGGGTTGATGGGCTCAGGAATGAAAAACAGTTAATTAAAATATACGTTTATTAACTCTTAAAAACATATATAAAGATAGAAAACATATTATTACATTGATTATTTTATTTTAAGGACACCACGATTTCATATGTTTAAACATATAAATATCAAAAAAGTGATGGAATTGGGATTGAATATGAAGTTAAAATTACGATATTCGTAACCATAACGTAATTGTTATAAATATCTCAGTATTGACTTGGTTTAGAGTAAGCACCCACAAACAATGGTACTTCAAATTTTTTATCAACAATCATAAACATAAAGGGTTTGTCAGCTGTAAAATGTTTTGGGGCAATTTTGAGGGTAAATCCTGCCCTTGTTGCCGCACTGGCTGTAGACCCTTCCTCGGTAACTTCTATACTTGCCTTTTGGATGAATTCCGACACATACAATGGGATATTAGATAAATGAGGAAAGCTTGCCTTTTGACTTTGGAACATGGACTCCAATCCCATATCAGATAATAATTCTTTCATTTTATTCAAATCTGAAACAATTTTGAATCGCGGTATTTGAACCCACGTTTTTCGATTCGATTGCGCCCCGGACATATTTAATAAAGATTTGAAAGGAATAGATTTTAATTTCTCCATAACAGTGAATAACTGTATATCTGGTAGAGGGATGAAGAATAAGGCGGAATATCTGCCACTGTCACCATACGGCAATTCGAGCACCCGAGCGTCGATTTCATTGATCACTTTTGTGTTAAACGACCCGCGGGTGAACATCATGTTAACTTGTCCTATTTCTGTTCCGTTTTCACTGTAAAATGGCATCAATTTTGTTTTTCCATTTTCGAAAGGCTTTTGCCAAGAACCTTTGAAGAATAAAGCGTCGATCATAACTATATAGGGGTCAACCAAATCACTCGGGGCAATAAAGTCATTGATTGTGTCGTGTGTAGCTCGACTTACGTAATCATTAATCGTTGCAGCGGCGGCTTTGGTGTCGTGAAGAGATATTGCTTCAATGTCACTAACACCAGTTTCCGCTACTTTATTTTTAAACTCATCCTTTATGTGTAGGCCTTTGTCTGCAAATATTACTGAACTTCTTTCTACTGTGACGTCTGGATCTTCATGGGAGCTGATGTTGCTGATGATCTTAAGATAATGTTGGTTGAAACATTCCTGAGAGTTTTGTCTCAGAACTTGTTTCAATTCAGCCAGCGTGTTGTTAGCGGCGCCCAGTGAGATGCAGGAGAGCAGGCCCCACGAGCTCAGAGTAGATGTAACGAAATGGTTTTCTTTTTCTTCAGCTACTTTTGTCAGCAACTCAATTGAAAAGTCGTAAATGGCCCGCTTGGCCAGAGTCTGGGATGTTTCAATTGTACATTCCGATAATATGGAAGGTATCAAACATAAAATAATAATTGCTTTCAGTCCCATTTCGTGTGTGTTTTACGAACGGGTTGCTGTGACTGATGTGGTTAATATAAATATAGACGTTATCGAAGTGACCTACACCTTAAATAAGATAGATACAGAAGTTAATCTCCACACAAAGTGCACTTAAAAACGCACACATACACCCCGTTAATCAACACAATTTCACAGATAGTGGCGGTATGGCTATAACAACCAAAAGCAAGGCATGACCAATAAGTGCTTTGTAGGATAAGAGGTTTTTATTTTAATTTTATAGAACAAAATTTTTGTACATCTACAATTTTGTATGACATATCATACAATTATAACGCAGTTCATTTGTTTTAATGACAGAGCAGGCAAAGGAGCAAGGAGTATCTTGAAGGCCCCAATGTCGGATTTGTTCGAGAATACCGCAGATGTAAGATCACACATCTTCGTCCGAGGACAGACATTGCGGGTGAAGCGCACGGTGGTAGATCGCCAACCATGGTGTGGATGGAATTTGAGATTAAGGCCGGACGTGCGGCAATTTTTTGGTCCACACTTAAAATATTATCTATTTTTATCTGGTGTCATATTATATTAAAACTAATGAATACACACCAATAGTAATACTACCCCATTTTACTCTTATATCCCGTTTATTTATTTTTTTTTCTCAAACGCTGCTTACCAGGGCTATGTAGTCAAACCATGAGCAGTTTGCACCTGGTGTGGCCATCATTCATTAAAATTTTCTAAAGCAGTTCTGTGTTTTGGACTTTCATATCTTTATGTAGACCTACTTTATTAATAGTAGGTAGGTCATATCGGCCCAGGAATAATAAAAACATCATATACTTTTACATCTTTTAATAAAAACATCATTTACGTTTATTTACTCTTAAAAAATATATAAATGTGATACAATAACCTTACATATTATTACATTGATTTTAATTTAAGGATACCAACATTGTAATAATCTAAATATAAAAAATATTCAAAATATGTTATCTGGTTTGATTGAAATGAAATTAGGATTTTTTAACTTTTATTTTTTATCATTATTATTGTAGTGTTATTAATATTACTTTCAGTATTGACTTGGTTTAGAGTAAGCACCCGCAAACAATGGTACTTCAAGTTTTTTATCAACAATCATAAACATAAAGGGTTTGTTAGCTATAAATTGTCTCGGGAGAATTCTGGCTGTCATCGGCGCTCTTGTGATTGCACTCGCCGTAGAACCTTCCTCGGTTACTTCTATACTTGCCTTTTGTAAGAAATCCGAAACATACAATGAATCATCAGATATGTGAGGAAAGCTTGCCCCGTGACTATAGAACATCGACTTTAATCCCATGTTAGTTAAGACCTCTTTCATATTACTCAAGTCTGAGTCAATTTTGAATCTCGGTATTCTAACAAATGTCTTTCGTCTTGGAAAATCTTCGTATGGACTTATTAAGGATTTAAAAGTGATCAATTTTAGGTTCTCTATAACATTAATTAACTTTGCATTTGGTAAAGGAATGAAGAATAGTGCGGAATATCTACCACTGTTACCATACGGCAATTCGAGCACTCGAGCTTGGATTTCATTTATCCATTTTGGATCGTAGGTTCCCCGGAGAAGCATCATATTAACGTGTCCTATTTCCGTTCCGTTTTCACTGTAAAACGGCATCAATTTTGTTTTTCCATTTTCGAAAGGTTTTTGCCAAGAACCTTTGAAGAATAAAGCGTCGATCATAACCATATAGGGGTCAGTCAAATCACTTGGTTCCATAAAGTCATCGATTGTGTTGTGTGTAGCTCGACTTACGTAATCATTAATCGTTGCAGCGGCGGATTCAGCGTTGCGAAGGGAAATTACTTCAATGTCACTTAGACCAGTTTCTGCTACTTTATTTTTAAATTCATCTTTTACGCGCAGGCCCTCATCTGCGAATATAACTGCACTCCTTTCTACTGTGACGTCTGGATCTTCGTGAGAGGTTATATTGCTGGCAATCTTAAGGTAATTATTGTTGAAACATTCCTGAGAGTTTTGTTTCAGAGCTTGTTTTAGTTCAGCTAACGTTTTATCAGCGGCGCCGAGAGAGATGCAGGACAGCAGACCCCATGGACTCAGTGTGGATGCAACGAAATGGTTTTCCTTTTCTTGAGCGATTTTCGCCAGAAACTCAATTGAAAAGTCGTATATGGCACGCTTAGCCAGAGTCTGGGATGTTTCAATTGTACATTCCGATAATATGGAAGGTATTAAACATAAAATAATAATCGTTTTCAGCCCCATTTCGTGTGTATTTTACGAACGAGCTACAGAGACTGATGTATTTGATATAATTATAGACGTTATCGCAATGACCTATACCACAAAATAGATAGGCTCAGAAGTCAAATTCAATAACATACTCGTACTAAGTGTACTCGACCAACGCACACGTAGACACTGTTCACCGACGGGACATTTCGGGATACATCGGCACTGTCTCATATACATTTTATTTTATTAGAGAAAGCAACAGCTACAAAAATTATTAAAAGGTGAAATATTTAACAAAAAATCAAAGACTGAGAGCCAATTAAGTGTTTTCTGCAATTATAAATCTAAGACGCTTATATTATATTATTTTTTATTTATATTTCTGTTCTATTCTGATCAATAAATCAAATTACTGTAATAATATGTTTTAATGACTATCTTTCTAATAAACGTCCTTCAAACGCTGCCCACCAAGGCTGTATGTTTGTAAGTCATGGGTAGTTTGGCTGGTGTGCCATAACACATTAAAATTTTGGGCTCTACGTGCCAGATTGTATGTTCCCACGTAAGCCTTCTTGATTGATTGGATCGATGAAAGTAACCGAAAATGATAAAGAGTTTATACACTTATACATTAAATTCTAAAGATATATGTATGATACAGTATGGTTACATCTAATTACATTAATTTTTGTCAGAATTCCCAATGTTTTTGGATATCAATGTCTCAATATAGTTAAGATTAGTATTATCTGGTTTGACTTTGAAATTGCGAATATTTTGTTTAAATTTTTAGTCATTAATTTTGAAGTATTATTAACACAATACAACATTTTCAGTATTGACTTGGTTTGGAGTAAGCACCCACAAACAAGGGTACTTCAAATTTTTTATCAACAATCATAAACATAAAGGGTTTGTTAGCTATAAATTGTACTGGGCTGCTATGGAGAGCAATTTGCACTGATGTAATTACACTCGCCGTAGACCCTACTTCGGTTACTTCTACACTTGCCTTTTGGAAGAAGTCCGAAACAAACAGTGGAACATCTGATATATATGGAAAGCTTGCTCCCTGACTTTGAAACATCGATTCTAATCCCATATCAGTTAATATTTCTTTCATGTTACTCAAATCTGAAGCAATTTTGAACCTCGGTATTTTTACCCATGTTTTTCGTTTTGGATACATTGACGGGCTTAATAAAGATTTGATATTAATCAATTTAAGTTTCTCCACAACAGTAAATAAATTTGTATTGGATAGAGGAATGAAGAATAGGGCAGAATATCTTTCACTGTTGCCATAAGGCACTTCGAGAATTCGAGCTCCGATTGCACGAATTAATCTTGGGTTAAAGAATCCGCGGAGAAACATCAGATTAACATGACCTATATGCGTTCCGTTTTCACTGTAAAACGGGCTCGATTCAGTTTTTTCCTTTTCGAAAGGTATTTGCCAAGAACCTTTAAAAGATAATGCGTCGATCAAAACCATGTATGGGTCAACAAAATCACTCGGTGCAATAACTTCATTGATTGTACCGTGTGTAGCTCGACTTACGTGATCATTAATCTTCACAGCAGCGGCTTCAGTATTGCGAAGGGAAATTACTTCAATGTCACTAACACCAGTTTCCACAACTTTATTTTTAAACTCATCCTTTATGAGTAGGCCGTCGTCTGCGAATATTACTGAACTTCTTTCTACTGTGACTTCTAGATCTTCGTGAGAGGTAATGTTGTTGACGATTTTCAGGTAATTTTTGTTGAAACATTTTCGTGGATGCAGTTTCAAGACATGTTTGAGTTCAGTCAGAGTGTTATCATCGGCGCCCATTGAGAGACATGTTAGCAGGCCCCATGAGCTTACCGTAGATGCAACAAAATGGTTTTCTTTCTCTTGAGCCACTCTTGTCAATAACTCTATTGAAAACTCGTATATGGCCCGTTTGGCCAGGGATTGGGACGTTTCAATTGTACATTTTGATAATATGGAAGGTATTAAAAATAAAATTGTGATTATTTTTAGTCCCATGTTAGTGTGTTTTACGAATGAGAAGCAGAGACTGATGTGAGCGACTGATCGCATAAATTTCGTAGAATTATTCGTTATCGCACTGACCTATACGGTGATAAAATGGTAGGGTTGTTGGATGGGTTTCCCCAAACCTTACTCTTGGTGGTTTTTAAATGTTATCTATGCTTTAAATAAAATTAATATCGGAATAGAATTCTTTGTACTTATTCTTACTACTTTCATGAAGAAATCAATTTTATGTGTCAATCCGAGATGTGAATTATATTAAAGCCAAACATCTTGTGAAGTCGTACATTATTATCAATCAATATTTTGTTTATTATTTAAATTCGTATGTGTATGTTTATTATCTAAACATCTTTTAGTATGAAGAAGTCGATTTATGCAAAAAGCTGTTATATTACTCGTCTTAAATCCGGGTTATACAGATCAATAAACTATAAGCTAATAGTCTATATTTTGTAAGTGCAATTTCATCAAAATCTGTTCAGCAGTTACGGCGTGATTCACACACAAACATTTAAAGGTTCACATTTGTAATATTAATCATTAGACTAGTTCTTGTTTGATTGTTAACATACGGCAAGCTATAAACAATTATTACTATAATTAATAAACTTACATTATCATTGTAATAACGTTGCTAAGATTCGCTTGAATAGATATTTAACAACAAAGTGTAACTTTTCATCCGGTACGTAGATAAAATATGATGTCATGTGTTTTTATATTTTGTTTTTGTCATATATTAGTTACAATGTATAAAATTCTCCAGTTCTATGCAAAAAACTATGTTAATATTATTGAAAATTGACAAAATAACTATTTAATAACTTGAATAAATGTATGTGTGAGATTATAATGATTATGGCACGAATTGGACCAAACTTGCACTGGAGGAATGCAGGCAAACGGGGAAGATGAAAAGAAAAGTAAAATAATAAAAATATCCTTCAATGATGATGTTTTGTAAGGTAATAGAAGCTATTGTAAGAATTGGCTTGTTTACTATTTTTTATTATGTAGGATGAATTAATATAATAATCACGATATAATTTAGTAAGATAGATTTTTTAATATTTTAAGAAATAATTTAAAATGTCAAATTAGACCTTTGACCTCATTATGACGTCATAACTACATATTGTCATACGAGCTTAATATAAAATCATGTTTTGCGTGGTTTTCAAAATGACTTTAGTTCTGATTTAATGTATTGTTTTTCCATTTACATGAATTTTAAACATGAGAAAATAAGAAATAAAAAACGGTTTATTGCATAATTTTAATAAATAGATGGATTACTATAAGTACCAGCAAAGAGTATCACTTCCCGTTTCCAATCGACGATAAGAAATGCAAACGGGTGATTGGCCACAAATCTAACATCACTGACATTTTTCAATGTTAAATACTCCACCATGATAGCAGAAGCACCTTTCTCCTCGATTTCTATATCCGCAGTCTGTGACATAGACGATACTTGCAGCTTCGAGTCACTTATTCCCTTCAAATTCGCAAGGTCCGGGTAAAACAATCTCTTTACACCCATATCATACACCAATTCCGGTACATTTTTAACAGAATTCGTTATTTTCAAACGAGGGATCTCCACGGTAACCAACTTTGGACCTTGTCTTTTAAACAAACTCAATATTGTGTTCAATCTTATGTCCTTCATTTTGTAATATATTTCACGTACGGAACCTTTAGTCGGTAGTATTACGAGCATCGATAGTTTCTCTCGAGCATCGAAGGAAATTTCTACTACATTAGCATTTATGAAAGGCACATGTGCTATGTTGTAATAGCCGATGTTTTTCATCATTTCCACTTCTCCGACCGGAATGTTCTTCTCCGAATAAAACTTCTGCCGTGTTGTGTACACCGGGTTGAAAGGCCAGAGCCAGTCGCTTTTAAAATATACCGTATCCGCCATGAGGAATATCGAATATCTGAAATCATCTTCATCTATCGCTTCATCGATAACTCCATCCATACTATTTTCTACAATTTCATTCACTTCGTCCGTCGCTTTTTCGATGTCATTAAAGTTTAACATTAAAATTTTCGTATCTACATTTTTAGCAGCTTCCTTCAAAAACGACTTCTTAATATCTAAGAGTTGATTAATAGCAATAACGTTGCTTCTTTTCGTAACGTATTTAAGTTCTCTATACATGCCATTGATGATTTCTCTAAACTTGCGTTGATAGCATCGGTTTCTGTGATACCTTGTGACATTCCAGATTTCTTTCTTCGTCGATCCTCGCGCCCCCTCGGCCAAGGTTATCAGTTGCAACCACGTGGATATCGGAGAAAAAACAAAATGTGCGTCAGTGTCTTGTGAGACGCGGTCGAGGAGTTGTACAGAGAAGTCATATGTCCGACGTTTGTAGAAATTTAAAGTGTCGTTGTAACTGCAGAACTTTGAACACACAGTTGTCAAATATACGAGAAAAATCACTGCACTAATATTCATATTGAATGTTCACAACATAAATGTATAAATAAGAGGTCTTCACTGTTTCGTTGAAGTTAGATACAAGCAACTAAAGCTCTAGCATGACGTCGCGACCGACTATAATAAACCACTTTATGCTCTGTGATAAGCTAGGGTCACAATATTTTATGCTATCTGTGGACTTATCTAGTTTTTATGCACAAATAATTGTTTATCGTGGTATGTGGACTGCTATTGGTCAGGACGGACCTCAATAGTCTAGATATCTGTGCTGAAATTTTATTATATAGGGCAAAGAATGATACTGGAAAGTACTAACATGAAAGTCCGATAAGAGGTAAAAATACATTTTAAATGATTTATGATTTAGTGTGCTTTCGAAAGGTTTGAAATGGTATGTAATTTCTTGTGTACAATTATACAGAACTATAAGAATTAAAATACATAAAAATATTAAAGAATTTATAAAGAAAAAATAAAAAAATATATTAATAATTATTTCGTTTTTAATAAAATATATTTCATATAATAACTGGTATTATTTTAAAAAATATAGATGTTTTATATAAACGTTTTTTTGCTTAAAGTTATAGTATAGGTCTGAAATAAATAAATTCTAGTTACTTAAGAATCATAGTCACACTATTCCTGGCATAGATGAGGTATCTCAGCATCTCTACAATTAGATAACTGTAAAAAGGTGTCCGTACATTGAACATGGACAAAAAATTAACTTGCATTCGAGTACCATTATGACTCATACACCAAAAATGAGATTTAAAGATATTTAAATCAATAAAAAATTTCAAAAATCACATTTTACGCAATTTGAATATGATTTTTTTATTTATAAAAGTCCTTTTTTGTATCTATCCTTTAACAATTTCTTTAAATTCAATAAGGTTATATTTGTTTTTTTTTAACATGAATAAAGTACACATGTATGAACCCCATCATTATTTAAATATTTGAGATTTATAAAAACTTGGCGAATAGAGGAGGCAAACAGAGTCACAACAATATTTGATGTAACAGGTAAGTGCTATTTTGTTAATAAACATTGAGTTATGTGATCATAAAACGTCAGTGACTAAGCAAAATGATTGAAGTGCATTGTGCGCGCTCTATACCTAAAAGTATATAACACGGCAGCGTGTCAGACAAGTTCAGAGTATTATTAACCTCGCTTATATGGTACAGTAGCTGTGTCCCAGGACTTCGCTCCCGTGGGAATATCGGGATGATATATAGCCTATAGCCTTCCTCGATAAATGGGTTATCTAACACTAAAACAATTTTTCAAATCGGACCAGTAGTTCCTGAGATTAGCGCGTTCAAACAAACTCTTCAGCTTTATAATATAAGTATAGATTTGGAAAAATAACCATAATTTCCAAATTCGTATAGAAAAGGGTACATGCACATTTATCGTGTTCAATCCAAATCGACGCAAAAACTATATTCATTTTGATAATATTTTTATTTTAAAAGAAAATTTTATATATTTTCTGTAAAATGTAATAATAGCATGTATAATATTACATAACAAAGTTTTTACACGTATCAAGGTTTCGTAATCTCATTCTGTATCGTGACTTTAAGGTAGGTCAGACGACCTTTGCTTGCTTACCAATTAGCATATATTCAACAAATTCAACAATTATATTATATACTAGCTGATCCGCGCGGCTTCGCTCCCGGAGAATATATAGCCTATGTTATATAGCCTATGTTACTCGTGGATAATATAGCTTTCGAATATAGAAAAAAAATTTAGAATCGGTCGAGTAGTTTTTAAACTTATTCATTACAACCAAACAAAGTTTTCCTCTTTATTATATTAGTGTAGATATATAAAGTGTTCAGGGAACAATATTATCGATTAAAATAATTAAAGTTATGGGTAACAAAGTCATAAAAAGTTTTTGACGTAAAATATTAAAAATTATTGAATGACGTAATAGATATTCGGAAGATTAAACAATTCACAGTTTTTTGTCTCTAATGACTGTAGTTTTTCGAACATATTTCAATGCTATATATTTATCATTCGATAGGTTAAATAATAATAATGGTTATTATTAAAAATGCAATAGTAATATGACGTAGCTGTAAATATGGGCGTTTGAACTTCAAATTTACTCTACTAACACTCAATTTTCACATTTATAATGTGAAAATTTGGAGGTTTTAATGTTTGTTTGTTTGGATGTTTATGTAAACTCTCAAAAAAGCTGGATTTCCATTCAAAATTTTTAAAACGAGTTGAAAGGAAAACGTTTAAATTCTTCATTTGTCTCCATTTAATATAAAAGTAACGTATATAATTTTCCTTTTAGCATAAACAAACAAGACAATAATTTAAGTTAAATCGATTCGTCATAATTATCTTGAAGAGATAAAATTGTTATAATTTAATCAAAGGTTACAATATTGTATACATCCTATTAGTCATTCAAGTGTTACAATTTTATTACATAGTTCGATTTCATGATAATATTGTTGTAATCATCAACTGTATTATGACACAGAAATAGATATAGATATCTATATAAGACACTTCATTAATACTTGCGAAGCCCCCTCTACACATCTGCAGAAGCATACGTCATCATCTGCCGATGTCGTCCACAGACGTGACGACGGGTAACATGTCTGTAGACAGCTGTAGTAGGTAATTTACGTCTGCCGATGCACCCACTATTTATTGACAGATGACGTCCGCGTATGCATCAGCCGATGTGTAGAGGGTTCTTTAGAAGAATATATAACTTATATCTTTCACCTTTTTATACGAATTTAAAGTAATTGTATTTATATCCAAAATACTTTTTTATATTACCTTCATTTTTGTAAATGATACAAAAACTAATTCATCAATATTTTATTAACAACAAATCTTACATTATTTATGACTAGTATCACAATAACAGCCTCTTAATAATGGAGTACCTAAGGTTAACAATAAACGTTGTAATAAACTAGATTAACATATTCTATGCGTCATACTGTCCTAGTACAAAACAATTTGCTTGCTCATTAAAATCAAAAGTTAATTAAAATTATATCATATAAAAATACAATTTCATAGCGTTTCTATTTATATAATTATATAAAATCTCATTAAATTTGTACTTTTATCGTAATCTTCCAGTTAATCTTATTCTTAATTAAACTTTATAACAAAATCCAAGCATACTATTTAATTCGTACAATATTCTCAACTTAACAAAGAACATACGATGTATGCAAAAATATATTTGATAAAAGATATGTAATTCGATTTCTATTTTACAAAGCTGTTTGAAAAATTGTTCGAAACAAAGAAAAATACTAACTTTACATTAATTATTAATTTTTTAAAACGTAGGAAGTACAGCTAATGGATTTCATTTAATTATAATCTACATAATTAAATAAAACATTACATTTTCATCTTAAACATTTTGCAAAAAAATGTGTTCTTAGAGAAAAAGGATATATTGCAAATAAATTTATATATCATAGGATGGTTTTTCACTGTTATTGTAGTGCATTTACAATTTAGGTTATCTGTAGTTCAATGCCTGTCAATTATCATACTTATTATAAGATATTAATGTTCTGGAAATACTTTGTGCATTTCAAATAATAAATGTATCTTTTTCCGCTTATATATTTTGTAGCTTATTCAAAAATTTCCTCTCGCTTGCCTAACTTTGCCGGGAGGGTAAAATTGGCTCGCAATTTCACTTTTTGAATTAAAAACTTAGCATATTAAGCATATTTTTACAAATATTTTTTGGGATTGAAAAATTGATCTAAATGTTTACTTAATTAATTTTATTATAGGGTATAAATATGATAATAAGTGAATCTTTTTTTTACTCATCTCCACCGGGTTTCGAATCCAGGCCTCTCGGTTGTAGCATTTGACGCGTTAACCACTGAACCAACAAAGTGGTATACGGATATAAGCTATGCGACTTTGTGTTAATATTCACAGTAGGTTTAAATTAATTCCTGATATTTAAAACATACCACTTATCGTCCAATTATTAAAAATACTTGAATAACAAAAAGCTATCTGCTCTTGTTTGTGTAAGATTAAACTTTAATCAACAGTCACACAGACTTCCCAAAATAAAGGCTATTACTGTTCAGAATATTCTAGATTGTTCTAAAAAGGCGATTTACACAAAATTTCAGAGAACTAAGACCGCAAGGCAGAGCTAGATTTCAATACAAAAAAACGACTTAGTTCGAATAAACGAATATTAATTATTATTGCTTTATGCACTATTTCAAAAACCCAATATCTTCTAGAATGTTCTCTAGAAGAAAACATTATGGTACTTTTGAACTAATATAGAACCAAAATCTTCTAGAATGTTCTTCATTGGAAAGCGAATATCATAATGAGTACTGGTACAGCGATTACGCAGAACAGGTACACGGAGGTCCGGGGTTCGCACTCTGAGATGATCACGAATTGCTCGTTCCAGAGCGAGTCGTTGTTGCGTAGAGGTAGCTCTAATACAACCTGTAAAAATAATCTTAGCGATAATTTGAAAGTATACTTATAGTAATATTATAAATTAAATTCAGCCAGTCACTTCGCTTGCATTAAATTCGGGGTTTACCCTTACTTCCTTTCCGATATCTATATATTGACTGAATTTTTTTCATGAAACAGCGGGGAAGCAGAAGATGTGGTTCACCTGATGTTAAGTGACTGACCGCAGCTCATAAACATTTATTTATTCAATTAAAACGGTTGCCACCAATTACATTAATTAAAGCTCATAAACATCTACTACAGCAAATTTAGCAGATGCCTTGACTGCTCGGAGGATCTATCAACACACAGCTCAAACCGCTGGGCTGAAATTTGGCTGTAGGTAGATGTCGTGACGTAGGCATCCGCTACGAAAGGATTTTGATCAAATCCCACGGGAACGGGGAAAACAGATATACACGGGTGAAACTATTAGGCACAGCTATATAATAAAGCATAAACTGTCATCGTCACATTCCCAGTTACGACGTCTTCTGCATTCTGCTATACTGAGTTGTGATTCCTGAGGTCCGGTTAAATATTTTTCTATATTGGTGATTCTACAAAAGTTGGGTAACTCGCTGTCACCAGTCAATAAATATGAAGTTATATTGTATTGTCTGGATTTTTTATTTTAATTTAAACGTATGAAATCTCTTTTAATTGGTCAGTCATTTTCAGTTATTTAATTTAAACAGAACTTATAAAAAAATTATAATATATCCTCGAAACATCAGTCCTTTGGCCTGTCACAAGCCCAAAAACACTCAATCAAACGACTGTACATAAAAAATTACCATTATTTTATAAAAAACATATATTTCATAACAAACTGTAATATATGTAAAAACATATATCACGTTATAAATAACGGAATAATCTCAGCATTATTTAAAAAAATAATAAGCAACTTTGTGTTTAGTTTTATTTGTCAGTCCTCTGTGTATTTTTTAAATTTGAAATTCGCGCCTAAAAACATGGATACGTAGTCAAACTCTTGTTAGCATTAACATGTCGGTAGCAATGTTAGCTACTGATACCGCGATTTGGTCGTCGCCATCACAGCGACAGTGCTAGCGCGTCGCTTATGTTGGAAACTGGTTCCGATCCAGTCAAAAAATCAGTACTGTGGTGAGTCATTATTTCCATATAAATCAAATATTTATTTTGATTTTTATATAGTTCAGTTAGTTTTCTTAAAATGTTTCTTGTGAATATTCTAATATACGAAAAAAAACATTAACTGTAATTGTAACATCAAATTCATGTCGTTTTCATCAATCCGCTGGCGTCAGTCCTCTGCCAAATATCGCGCCAAAGGACTGACGTGTGTCCAGGGTATTGATTATTTAAATTTTAGATCATGTTTGTCTTCACTTTTACAGTGTGTTTAGCATTTCTTTATTATTATTTCAGTTTATATAAACATGGCGCCAACAAACAAATTGCCAGGGGAAGTCATCGCTTACAAAAAAGACTATTACTTTCCACTGCACTAAGTTATTTGTTGGGCCCATCTAAAATCTGTGCTGGCATCACTATCATCAATGTGCGATATTTTATGTCGAAGACATGTACTCTAATTTGATTTGATATACATGGGACTTTCATGGGGCTGGCCATGGGCAGTCCATATGGGAGCACCAGTTGATATAGGGGCCGCTTACAAATGAACCGCAGACCAAGTTATTGATGCTGGAGGTGATATAATTAACTTGAATGG
>LQNK01000013.1:4075-26536 GCA_001586405.1 Phoebis sennae
TACTTTATGTAATCTGAACATACTTTCCTAGAAATTGTCTGACCTAGAGACTATTAAGTTACTGTTAAGTTTTTAGAAAACATTGATATAAAATATTGGTTCCGATTGAATTTTATAATTATACAGACGAGCGCGAGCGTGTAATTAAAATACTTATAATTAAAGTCATAATATCATTTTTATAACAACTATGTTAATTTTGTAGTCTACGCGTGCGAAGCCGCGGGCAAAAGCTAGTATACAATATTAATAAATCGCGTCAAATGAAGCTGCTCACATAATTGTCATCGAAATTCACTTTTGATTTTCAATTACTTGTAACAAGTTAATTTGAATAAATATTGTTTTGATTGTATTATATTACAGGATGCAATCACTTCGGCATGGCGGGGTATTGGGCCCTGAAGGCTCAACGGGAGGGTCTCATTGGCATGGCCTTTACCAATTCAGCGCCCATCATGACCCCGACAAGAGCTAAAAACGTAAGTTCTTTATATCAATTCACACTTCAGTTAGTTCTTTTCATAGATTCGTCAGGTTACAGTACAACTAATTTCTAGTTTACTAAAATATAAGAAAGTTATTTTTAAATAATTTTGTTTCCTGTAACAATTTCGTAGATACAATCTTAGAGATGAAACTTGCATGAGAAATTAAAAGTGCTTTATTTATTTACGACATAACCAAACCTTAATAACTTTGATTATATAATAATCAAAGCATAATACTTATGACTTAATGCTAAACTCATGCCTATATCCTTTACTCTGTACCTCTTACACATTTTTCACCTAACGTTTCCATCCCTGACACAAACGAATCATATACCAGTGCAGAATTGAGAAATAAATTCATCAACGCATTGCGTGCGCCATGCTGCTCACAGCATGTCTACGAGCCCGTCTAGAATTAAAGATGAGAGATGAAAAAAAACAAAAGGCGGTCAAAACAATATACATACCTTATTTATATTTTTCACCCGATTGGCACAGTCTATTGCGCAGGAGGGTATTGGTTCGATCCCCACGAGTAGAAAATTTTGATGTGATGAACATTGTAATTTTCTACTGTCTAATTTATCTACAGTATGTATATATTTACAAAAATAGTACAAGCTTTGCTTAGTTGGGGACTAGATGGCGTTGTGATAAATGTCCAGGAATATTTAAATATGATTTTTTATCACAGAGTGCAAATGGAACAAACCCGATTGCAATGGCGGCACCAGCAATGAACGACGATTCTCTGGTGGTGGACATGGCGACCACAGCAGCAGCTATGGGAAAGGTAACATTTACTATTAAACTTTTATTTATGAATCAGAATGAAAATGCGTTGCAGTTAAAGAGAGGTATTGTTAAACGATACATCAAATACAAATTGAATAGAAAAGACTTACGCATATTTTATCGTTACATTCTCATCCTACTCCTCTCCCAATTTTCCATATTTTATTCTTTCCGTAGCCCCTTCTCTTCCTTCAAGCCAGTAGGGCATTTGCGACATCTGCATTTGCTGTCGAAGATGTTCATGGGCTGCGGTCAGTCACTTTTAACATCAGATGAACCGCGTGCTCCGCTTGTCTGCTTTAACATAAAAAAGAGCGAATATTAGCTAGATTTGGTGATAGTATACCATTCAACGATAGACCTTGATTTAAACGCGAGCAAAAATCACGGGCAGCACGTAGTTATTTATAAACCACAACTTATACGTACATTGAATAATAAACGATAATTTGTTCGTATGTTTTTTTTTTATTTAGGTGGAAATGCAGCTCAGAAAAGGAGAAAACATTCCAGAAGGCTGGGCTCTGGGCCCGGACGCCAAACCGACAACTGATCCACAAGTGGTTAGTCTTAAAATTCATATTTTTTTTATTTATTTATTTAAAAATTTACTAAGTTTTTGTAAGCAAAAACATGTATTTGCTACGACGATAAGGAAGTTACCTTTCCTCGAAATGTGGTTAGATCGAACGTAAATGGACTAGAACGATGAAAAGAACAAAATAATATTACATTTTAAAAACAATATCTTTGAAAAGTAAATATACGTTAAACTTAAAAAAATTAACCCATATTTACTTTTCGAACTTACTTGATTCATGATGATATAATTGTTACTTTGACTTAGTACAAAAAATATGGGAACGTAGTGAAATAAGTTAATTAATAAAAAGTGTATTAATAAAAAAAAAGAATTTTATATATTACCATACTACTCTCTCTCTATCTATTATCGTATCTATGTTTTTAGATACAAGAATTAATGACCAAAATATACCAATAATTCTTTCAAACAATATTGCTCATTCTTTTTCCCAGGCGTTCGACTCCGGTCGTTTGATGCCGCTGGGTGGTCAGGAGAAAACTAGCGGGTACAAGGGATACGCTCTCAGTACCATGGTCGAAGTATTCTGCAGTGGACTATCTGGTGAGATACTTTTTAGTTTTTCTTATTTACACGCGACTTTGTAAAAAAATTCATAGCCTATATAAGGCTATAACCTCCCTCGATGAATGATCTCTCTAACACAAAAAGATTTTTTCTAGTAGTAGTAATAGTTCTGAGTGCGCGTTCAAACAAACAAAATCTTGAGGTTTACATTTTTGAATATATATTTATCAAAGTATCGAAGTATCGTTCCACAAATGTTTCCTTTTTGTGATATTATTAAATAGGCATACCATCCAAACCAACCATTTTAGTGTGATTGACCTACAAACATCCAAATAAACTTTTTTTTTTAATAATAATATGCTTGTGTACAAAGTATATACATACTTGTGTTAAAGGTCGTCTGTTGTTTAGGGTATGAGCTACAGGTGTATATTCTGCGCTAATGGTTTTGTCACGTTTTTAAAATGAATTCCAGTAACATCCTTGATTTGGTTGATAAGCTCTTTGCAGAAGTCGAAATGTAGTCTTTTAAATATCCAAATAGCGCGTTCGTCGTTTCACACGTGTAGAAAATGAATGGTATATAGCTTAAAGCTTTACGCACGAAAGTAACATTCATAATAATATTCTCAGTTTTTTTTAAGTTCAACCAGTAAATCAAAAAAAAATCGGCACAAGAAAAAAAATTACGTTTATAAATTTAAATGATATGTCTTGTGACAATAGGCTTCGCTGATGCTGGCAAGAAAATCTTGCACAGCGCTGATTTTCAGCCTGTCCCTATACCAATTTAAATTGAATAAGGGGTGTACATTTGATACAATCACAATATAAATAGATAATAAATAAAATAATTAATATACTGGGACATTTATCAATACGCCATCTAGTCCCAAACTAAGCAAATTTTGTACCTACTATGGAAACTAGATAACTGATAAACATACCTTAACAAACTTTTTTGTAAATACATACATACTATAGATAGATAAACACCCAGACAGTAGAAAGTTACACTGTTCATCACATCATAATTTTCTACTCGTAGTTCTCGAACCCACACCCCTCTGCGCGATAAACCATTGCCACATCCAATCGTCAAATATAATAATAGGTATTTAATACCAATGTCATCTTCAGGTTCCAACCCCTCCCACAACGTGCCTTCCTGGTCGTTCACGCAAGTGGACCCCCCCAACTTGGGCCAGTGCTTCGTGGCGATAGACCCTCAGCAATTTGCACCAGGTTTCGCTGAAAGAATCCAGGAATGCCTTCAACATTACAGGGGTTTGGAACCAGTAAGTATTTTTTTTATACTAAATTTCAGTTTTCTGTATCTTTTTTGTGTAATATTGTAATAGAAGAGAAGAAGCTGGCATAAACTTTTCTTGGTCATCGTTTTCATTAGGTTTTTGTATGAATTTTTGTGAATTATTACAAATAGGTATATACATTACACTAAATTTTTATGATATATTAATCGACTTTACAAAACACGTTATTTCTCTTGTGGCGTGTTTAATTGCATTTCAGGCAAGTTATAGAATGTTTTTATTCAAAATATATCTAAAAAAAGTATTTTCAAATTTTTAATTGTAAGAAAACTTAGACGTATGGCATGTGTTTATTGTTATATCAAAAAACAGGAGTTATTTACTTACTATACCAGTGTTAACTATTTTTTTTAGTAATACTGATTTTAAATATGACACGTGTAACTGTGTTATAGTATAAAAATTTGGATTTTCTTGTTATCCTTATAGTAAAGGTGGGATTAATGAACTGAAAACAGTCATAAATGTAATCATATCATAAATGTATTATAACACGTTATTATGCCATCACTAAAATATACGACTGTTATTTACATTAAACGATGATGAAATAATTTAGGGAACAGGTTATCGTTGTATAAAACTTTTGTAATAAACACGAAATTAAATTCTGAAAATAATATTTAAACGCATTTAATAATTTCGAAAATTTAATAAAAATACAGCTTTTGTTACATTTTTTTGTGGCATGACTGCAAAATGGTGGTCAATGGTCAATCTGTTTTAGGAATCATATCCCTGGATACATGCACAATCGACTATTAAACTATGATTTCAGGGAGCGCACGCATATTTTTTTTTGAATAGAGACCTAATTCAATCTTCATGATTTGCTTTTTTTCTTTCTAAGCTTAATCTAAAAGAATATTGTCCCCCAAATTGAGTGCCAAATTAAGAAAAGAATTGAAATTTCGAAGGGTATATCTCGACATTTACTTAACATAAAATATATTTTTCTGAATCGACATAGCGTCCTCTATTTAAATGGGCCATATTATCCACTCTTTACGATATGTATAAACTTTATTGAATGAAGGTAACATCATAAGCAACAGCCAGTGTGGCATAAATGCATTTAAAATCACCTTTAGTATCTTTATATTCAAAAACATACATAATATGATCGAAATAATATACAAACAATGCAATGCCATATTATACCTGGTTGTAATATTGATGTGTGCAACAAAGACTTGTCAATGGGTAGAAAACTGAATTATTCATGATCTGTGGTAAATGGGATTAACCACAATTGACATATTAGTGACAGCTGCCAACTTTCTTTTGGCACTGGTTCAGGTTTACGGTAATGTAAGCATCCGTTAAGGATCGTGACCTGGGGTAATAGATACTCGAGAAATAGTTAGGTTTTCAACCTTTTTAGTTGTATTGAGACCGTCTCAATACAATTAATATACGGCTCACTTATCGTTAAATCAATATATTTTCTATGCTATCGCTTTTTTGCAATATCTACATATTTAACAAGCTTAATTAATAGTTAGCTTTAAAAAACCCGACTGCGTTATCCATGAAAAAAAAATTCTTCCCCCTTTCCTTTTTGATTTTCCAGCGCTATTTTTAAATTTTTATAGCTCTATATCACTGCCACAATTTTAACGAATCCAACGACATTTCACTTGTCATAATCCATCCAGCCGTTTGGCCTATAGGGCGTGCCAAATAAATGGACATACAAATATACACTCGATAATTACCCTCCTATATAGATCGCAGTCGAGTAAAAAGAACCTTTTGGACAATTTTTTGTCATCCACGGTCTACTGGCTGAAAACCAGTGGATGAACAATTAAAGAGATTTAATAATTGTTCATCTACTACATTAATACGTGATGCAAAAACTTTGGACTAAAGGAGAATGCCCAAATTACTATGGGCCGTGGTTTCACATTCAATATTTAACTACCACAATAAAAATTATATATCAGGAAAAATTACGAAAATTGCGCGGACGCAGCAGCATAAAATTAGGCACACTTATAGTTTATGTGTAGGAGAAGGGCAGAACGCTAATATTTCTCAATTTTACTGCTTATAAAGTACATTAAATCAATAAATACAACATAAAACACACTACCATGCATTTCACACACAAAACTTTCTTGTTTTTTACAAAGAAAGATTTTTAGAAAGGCATTACTGAAGGATTTGTCACTAAAATTTTATTTGTGTACCTTTAATAAGTACAAAATGTACGTGTTTATGGGCCAAGGGAAACTTGATTAAAACGTTCGATATAAAATATGTAAATACTAAATCTTAATATTTAACGTATTATGCACATTCACGTCGATAACCATTAAATTCAAGGAAGCATCGATCTTTATTTGCAATATTCATATAAAATTAAACACTAATAAAATGTTATGTTTAAGTAGGTGTACATAGATTTTGTACTATCACAATAACTCTGTTGTTTTTACTATTATGTAATTATTTGGAAAAAATCGTTTTTGTGTATTAATTCGCACAATTAAATAATCAACATCGTTCGTTTGATGTTATGACATCAAACGAACGAAGGGTGGTGTGTAGTTCTGGCAAATAATACTATTTTGAATATAGTTTTTTCATAAGTTTTTAAATTTTTGTTTCGTCGCGTCGTAAATTTCTTAAAAATAACAATTTTATCGGAGTGAGTTCTTAAATTCAAATAAAGACTTTAAGTTATTTCAATACTAATTTTTAAATGTAAATATTACTATAGTCAAATATAGTTTACTTTTAAGCAATACTTGTTTAGCATTTTCTTGTTTTCTTAACGCGAGTTTTTCCTTATTAAATGAAATACTCGTTTAAAATCGTTTAAAAAGTATTCTATATAATACGTTTTTATTTCAGATTGATCCTGCACTGCCAGTCCTTGCTCCCGGTGATAAAGAAAAAAATAATGAAAAAATAACAAGAGAGAGGGGCACTATTATATACCCCAAGGGGCAGATCGACTCCTACAACAAGATGGCCGAAAGAATTGGCGTTAAACCTATCAAAGTTGTATCTAGTAACCTGTAATTAAATGTAAATACAGAAAAAATACCTCAAATGATTAAATTGAACAAATTTTAATAACACTGATAAAAACTTTTTCATATATTTTTTTTACATTTTTTGTGTCTTTGCAAAGGTTTTCAATAATTAATTAACATAATGTGTATGAACTTTGTATGCATTTTTGACTGATATGGGTCGGTAGGTTAGACAATCTTCCAAGCCGTCTTCAAATCTTCGACCCATCTTCAAATCGTCACAGAACATTTCTTTCATACCAGTACTACAAATAATGGTTTTTACATCAATATGTAAAAACATGAATATTACTTTATTGCACACAATACATAAACAACAATACAATAAGAACGGATATACACATAAGTATAGGTATGGCTACAACTGGAACTCTTCTAAAAACGATTATTATGAAGAAAAATAGAAGAGTTTCTATTAATGAAACAAACTAAGGCGCACTTTTGCTCGGTTTAAAAAAAAAACTAATTGTATAAGACAGTATTACGTGAAGAGGTGACATTTGACTTATGACATTATCTCCACGATGAAAGTTTTTCAAAATGGGGCTAATGATAGCTTAAAATTATTTTTCCTTATTTTTTATTTGCCTTCAGATAAGTACGACAGTTATGCATACAAAAAATAAGGCTACAGTGAACATTAAATGCGAATGACCGACTACTTATGCTAATATAAAAATAACATAATAATTCAACTCATTAGTCAAACAGAAGTAAGTTTTAAAACGACACGTCTCAATTATATAAAAAGTTAATTGACTTTTAACATTTTCAGTTATTTGTAATTATTAAATGTTAATTTTAAAAAGCAGACCATATAACGGCAATTGACAATCTTTATATTATCATGTGCTCCTGAATATGAAGACGTCTAACTAACATTTGATTAAATTATTAAAAGTTTATACCAAATAACTTATAAACTCAATTTATAATACATCGTGTCAAGGGAAATAAATACTATGAAGAAACTATAATTATCATCACAAATATAAAAATAAAAAGTAAAAATAAAATTACAATACAATACAAATACTCCTTATTGCACAAACACATAAATAAATACAAAACTGACAAACATTAAGACATACACAATGCAAAGGGCGGCTTTATCGCTCGTTAGCGATTTCTTCCAAGCAACCCTGCAGAAGAGAAATTACAATACAGTTATAAGAAGGGAAGAGTGTACACAAGTCAAAAATTACAAAACAAAACACATAAAAACAATCAACAAACAAACAAACAATTACAAAACAAAACAAAGCTATCAGTAAATATTACATTTTTTGCCTGAAAAAACAATTGACATAATTAATATTTATCACCATTATCAATGGACGCGGCACTAGATTAAGCCCGTCTCAGAGCCTTACATCGATTAACAAAAATAAATTAAATTAAATTATACAAAGATCTAAACTGTTATTAATGGATATGACACATCATTAAAAGTGTTATAATGTTCCAAAAAACGATGAAGCAACATTACTTGATCCCTGTAGGCGGTATCCCTTAATTTATACGAAAACTGTCTTTAATTCTTATTGCGCTTAAGCAAATATTTGGCGAAATATTACGCCTTTACCGAATAAATCGCCTGCACCTCATAATGTAGCTACCGAGTCAAATAAAAATGCCCGATTAAAAAATAACACGTGAATTATTGAAGTTTACAAATCGATTCTGTAATAAGAGGTCATATTGTAAAACGAATTTTCGATCAGTTAATATAGGTTAGCATAATTTATATGCAATAAAGCAAAATCTTTAGAACCTTTTTAAGAAACATTGACTTGGCTATTTTAACAATAGGACAGATTATGTATAAGCCTGAATGTACAAACATGAAGTATAATTTTTCAATTTATTATAAACTGTAGGTACGTAAAAAATATGCCATTTTCATCCCGAGTGAAAACAGAATTTGTAAAATCGAGAACTTGGCTTTTATTTCACATTTTTATTTTTGTTAGGATTTGGTTTACACAATATACCAGATACCTACCATAAAAATACGACGCAATATGATATTAATGAAAATATAAATCAGTATAATTGGTGGTGATGATTGATCATGAAATAACACGAATTTTCCTTCACTTACTCCCAAAAAGGCCAAAATTACATATACAATATAATTTCTTGTAATAATTATAACGCGTATTGTTTATGAATTTCTTTAATAAAGCAATACATTTAAAAAAGTATGAAATCAAGTATTACCAATATAAAAAATCTTTATGATATTCAGCCGAAATTTACGGAGACAAGACTCCCATCTGTAATATTTTACACGCAATTTTCAATACATTTAAATTTACACACACCTCGTAAAGAATCTCTTTGGCATATAAAATTATTATAACTGGCAATAATAATATGCAATCATACTGCGTTTAATTTATATTTACTACCCATATACCAGTGTTTACCATATGAAACTATTTATTAAGTCGTACGTACATAGTTAATATTGCGACTTAAACGTTTTGCTATTAATATTCGAATTAATGTTATAAATGTGTTATCAAAAACATTTATAGTTATCTTATAATTTACAACGTTTATCTGTTCTATATATAAAGTTAATGTATTATTATCGAGTTAAAATAAACATTTAAATAAAAAATTAAATTCATAAATTCGTAATAATTATTTTTTTTTGATAATAAATACTCACTTGAAACTCTATATTCCGCGCGGCTTCGGTCCCGTAACATAACGTTATACATATTATACCTTATGTTTATCAGGGATCATGTAGGATTTCAATGGTAAAAGAATTTAAATCAGTCCAGTAGTTTCGGAGCTTATATAATTCAAGCATACAAAAAAATTAAATCTTTCCTATTATAATATTCTTCTCATAAGTTTCTTGCCAATTCTATTCTGTTCTTGCTTCAGTGCTAAATAAAAATGCCAATAAAAAGTGTTCTAAATATAAATCTTTGTAGTTTCTTTAAGATAACTATGAGTTGTCTTAACACAAAGCTCTTTTAATACCTATACCAGCTAAAAGGCCATCACGATTCACGATCTGCTAATAGTTCAATTGTCACATACTTTGGAGTGCACTTGTAAAGTAGCTTACGTCCTTCGATATTAAAGGTCATTACCAAGAATGCATTAAACTTTTTACTCTGAATCTGCCCGGCGATAATAAGGGTTGCCAACCATATAAATCAGTAATTATAAGTTCCCAAGCTGTGGTTCGCGAACTGGGTGAAGAAAAGGTGCGGAACCACTGAAACCTGGTTAAATTAATACCTTTGTTGCATGTAGGACATGGGCTATATTACTATGTACGTAGTGTATTGTTAGTTTTCTATCAATTTTTCTAAGGTCTTATCATATATCCGTCCTATAGGACTATGAAAGGGATCCCTTTCATTTCACTATTTATCGATAGTACTTGTCTTTGTGAAGAAATTATTTTACGTACTATTGATGACCACTACTTCACCATAATACAGAAGTATAATTAAAACATGAAATATATGAATACTAGCCGTGCCCCGCGGTTTCACCCGCGTAACTTCTGTCCGGGATTAAAAGTAGCCTATATGTTATTTTGTACCCTTACCTATATGGATAGCAAGTATCATCATAGTCGATTAGTAACAAGCACACATAGGTTCATAATAGATACATAAATACAAACATACTCATAAACTTTCACATTTATAATATTAGTAGGATAATTATTTTCTTTCATTAGACGTAGGCAACCCTTAATATTATAAATATCACGTATAATTGAAGGAGTCTCAAAGAAGCGTATGGGAAAAAATCGTTTATGCAGAATAGTTAACAATCCAGGCTGGATGTTTAAGCATCATTAATCATATTTTTCCTGATAAATATAGTTTTAAAGAATCTTTGCCAGAAAGATGACATCCCTTACATGAGAATTTAAAAAAAACAGAAAGAAATTAAAATTAATTGGACTTGGCCACTCAGCTGATAGCGTCTTTAATTTTAGTAAGATGGAAATATCCTTACTTATATTATACATGCGAAAGTAACTCTCTCTTAATGTCTATCTCTTCTGTCTGTATGCCCATCTTCTCTTAGAAATTTCATCCAAATCGCTTCAGTGGTTTAGGCATGAACCAAACCACTAAACCGATTTGGAACCGCGGGGCACACCTATTTTAAAAATATTAACGTTAAAAGTTATTAAGTACCAACAACATTTCTGCACACGCAACTTACAAAAAGAAATTACATGTGTCATAAAAAGTTATGATGGCACGGTAAATAAAGTTAAAAATGAGTACATCCACACCTTCACAGCTTTCTTAAATAAGTTTACAACATTTACTCAACGGAACAATATTTAAATTAATATTATTGAACTCAAATGATACATACAAAAAGAGTAATTTGTCGTTGTTTTTGTTTTCGCTCTAAAATGCAAGCACAAATATAAAATAAAATATACTGAGTCTATTGCAGTCTTAGAAAATAGGAAGGTAGAGGGGGAGAATAGCATAAAAATATGTTTTATTAATATACCATTAAATTATTCTATTCGTTCAAATTATTAATTCCCAAATTCCCATTTAGTTGATAATGTTGATGTAATAATAAAAATGAAAATAAATAAAATTCTTTAGTAGTAATAGTAATCTTTTACTGCTAAAGAACCTTGTAGGGTTGAACCTTTTATGTATTTAATTCGGCTATTCAATTCTAAAATATCAAAGATTTTCATTTTATACCTATACCATCAGCTTACTTGCATTATATCCCCTATAAATATATTTTTACAAGACTACATAGATAAACACTCGCTATTATACATCTACGCTAGTGCTTAATCTTTGAGAACCATAAAAAAACGTTTAATTGTATTATATTTATAGATGCTCCAGATTCCTTCAAACTTGACACCAAGGCCTCCAACTCGTTCGCTGCATTCAAAACAACCCACGAAAGAATTGTTTTTCGTCAACGCCAAGGGTTTCAACTTTCGATTAGCCGTATAGATTAACATCGAGGGTTATAACAAGGATTACCTTAAATCAAAATTTTATTCAAATAATATGTAGTATGTTTTGTGTACTGCTAGTATATATATAGTATATTTCTTTATAGTTATTTTAATATTTCAATTATTAAATGCATTTCTTCTTTCTTACTGAGAGAACATTCTGTCATGTTTCTCTTTCTGTTGATATAGTGTCCGTAATTGGCTATAGCACCTAGTTACTTGTATTGTATAACTAAATCTTCTCAAGATAGTGTGACTTTATAAATAAGTAAAATAAAAAATAAAATAAAAATTAAATATTTTAGTAACAGTTCATGGTGCTTGAACGTCTTATTGACGTCACGACCCAACTACCTTCAGTTTGGAAATAATCATATGACTAGTTAAGATTTGTGAACTGATCAGCTATTGACCAGTTGTGTAGAATCACAGTACATTTCTATTACGAACAACATAATAGTACATAGCAAAATATAAATCAACAGTACCTAAAGAATAATTTGTAGGAAAGAGGACTATTATACTCAACTTAATATTAAATTGATGCTTGTCAGAATTGTTCATATATAATTTGTTATTATGTGTATCTGTGGCTCACATCGTTTATGTCAATCAAATGAGCTTCAGAGAATCTCATTATTTTAGTCGAAATGCATTTAACAATAAGCAGTTGAAACCGTATTTTTCCTGGGAAGTATAATTTAGTTACCGACGTATAATTAATTTATATTACACACTGCTACAGCCTGTCCAGTTTCATTTCTTTGAATTTTCTTCGTCGCATGACGTTTCTTGATATCGAGCTTTTATTTTTTTCATTTTTTTAATATTTTTTTCAGGCGACACATGTAGCTAACAAGGTCTTAAATATAACTTAAAATAACGGTCCATATAAAGTTAAGGCTACCTAAAACAAGATATTTAACTAACTACTGGCGGCGACGTGTGACTTACTTCCCAATTAATAAATCTAAATAAGCTTAGTTTTCAATATCATGATAATATTTTAGCAACATTAGTAAAATTTTGTTAAATTGATACAATACGGTTTGTGGTACTTCGTATAATGAACATGTTTTTATATTAATAACATTTATCACAATACTCAATAACTTTTATAACGCTCTCACAACAATTTCCTCTTCTTTCTACCACTCCGAAAAACAAGAGAGCATCCTAATGCGCGGCAATCCGCATTGGCCAATCATAATGCCGGATTGCCTTTTAATCGTCGAATTTGCAATAGCTGGCCAGTTATTTAAGACAGGTTGCTGAAAATAAGGTTTTAATGTATATTTAAAAAATCAAAATTGTTAACAATTGTTTACATACTTCGTTTTACAGCATCATTTCACGCATGGTCTGTAAGCATCTTAATAGTACATCCAAGGCAAGATAGTTAGACCTCCACAATTTAACCTTATCAAGTTTTGCATTAATGCAATTATATGAAACGAAATACAGTATTCAAAAACGAAGATTTTATCTTGATACGTACCTATGTAATTTTCCTTAACTTTAGAGAATGTCAAGGAAATATGTTTTTCTCTGAAATTGTCGGTTTTGTGATCAAAATTGGTTATTGTCGACATTTTAACATTCGCTCATATATCCACGTAACATATTCCCATTAAACTCTAACTCTGAGACTGAATTGTGGCTAGCTCTGATGTGATAATTCGTCTCAGAGGTCACTAAAAAGTAATTATTAAACAAGACGATACTTTTACACGATATCTTTCAAGCTCAAACAATTTTTATCAACACTTTGGCAGTGATTCATGAACCGCAATCAATAAATACCTTTAAACACATGATAACGTCACAAATTATTCTGATTTCTACTTTTTATGCTCCACAATTGCATAATTGATGCATTATAGTCATAAATCTTAATATAAATTAGCATCACGTGCTAGCCACAACCGCAGAACTTAATTATATATATAATGCAAATATCACACCAGACCACCTTAACCACATACAGTCCATGTCATCAGAAACTGTCAGTTTTATATTTCAGTAGATGAATGCCCAGTTCCTATAAAAATAAAACGACATTTATAGACAGTATAATAGTTTTTCTTAATGACGGATTATTTGTAGATATGTAATTACTATGTAGAGCCAAAAGCAATGCGATTAGTATAAAATCACGACTACTGAACAATTTGAATTTTAAGATATGTGTGAGGCAAGGTGCTGAGATTTAAGATTATGGATTTATCTTCTCTTAACTTCGATAACTGCCAGTTATCAAGTAATCAAAAAAACGGCGTGAAGCAGAATTACACTCTGATTCCTACGGTGAGCTGCGGCCTGGAGGCCTGTATTCCCAACTCATTCCTCTCCCATATTGTTCTACTCCTCCTAATTACTCATTATTAATCCTCTTCTTCTAAGGCATCTCGAATTTCATCTTGTAGATGTTCATGGGCTGCGGCCATGTCAGTGTCACTTAACATCAAGTGAACCGTATTCTCCGCTTGCCTTTGGTAACACAAAAAAAGTTATGTAAAAATCTTTAAGTTCTTCGCACATTTTTTTTTTCGTAAGAAATGGGTCCAGTATTTTCGGAGCAGATTCAATTGAAACAAACAAGCAAACAAAAAATCAAACCATTACTCTAATATTAGTTTAGATATAATATTATGCTACGGCAACGAAGCCGCGCAGAACAACTAGCTTATAATAAAGGTATTTTTTAACATTTAATATTTCCTGGATTATTAATTGGTGAAGAAAAATCATTTCCAGTAATACAACAAAAATGCTTATTATCTCATTTCCACAAATCGAATAAATACATTCGCAATGTTTAAAACCTCATTTGCGCACCGCAGGAAATCAAATTTATTGATGCCGCTTGATGTGAAAATAATGCCGTTTTTATAAAACAATAAACATAATTCGTTGATTTACTTTATAGCATAAATATACATTTGTATATTATAATTCGTGGGATGTAGGTCATGGAGAAGAATCGATACGTATAATAAAGATGCAGTTTTGTAAACTATGTTAATTTTTACAGAATACATTGATTGATATTAATTAGGGAATTTGACATTGAATCGATTTGGAACAAAGGTGGTTCACATATTTCTCAACAATCCTGTTGGACAACATTCAAACTGAAATAAAATTCGCTTACAGCAATGCAAGGTTTTGATTTGCTTTTAAATTTCTTTAAGCAAGGATTGCGAAATTCCATCGCAAAATAATTAAGTTAAACAAAAATATTTGTCAAAAAAGTTATCGGTTCCGAAATTGTACTTCCATATTGAATTTGCTCCGTCATGAGTTTATGAATAGGCTTAATGTTAGGCGTCCACATGTATGGCAGGTATGGCACGCAACGGACGCATCGTAATATACTTTCTATAGAATAATAACTGAGCTCCGCCATTTCACCTATGCATATATCTCTCGTTGCCGCAGGATTTTCGAGATAAAAGCCATCCTTTGTTCTTCCTTGGGTTTTAAACAATCTCTGTACGAATTTTCATCTAAATCAGTCCAGTATTTTCGGAGCCTAATCAATTCTAACAAACAAAAAATAAATCGTTCCTTTTATACTATTAGCATAGATCACAAAAGTGTTCTTTGCTAATATATGCGTTCATTAGTCCGCAACGTATGAAACGCATTTTTTACAAAAATCTGATGCATACGATACCGACCTGTGCTTTATATTATTAAATTTTTAAAATAGCCAAATAAAAATAGGAACGTGAGCGTCATACTTACTGTTTTCAATATGAAAATGATGTATGTTAATGATCTTCAAAAAAATTTTACATTTTTTTATCTCGATTGTTCTAATTTCTCTTTTTAATTATGGAAGCAATCATTCTTGTTATGTAGCTTAACTTTTCCTTAAATGAATTATAAAAAGCTGTTTGAAACCAATCCATTAAAGTGTTCAAATAGAAACGATTTTATTAATATTTTTTATCTAAATGATTCAAATGTAATTAAGAATATATATTAGTGTTGTAAAAGTTTTTTTTAAAGCAATTACCATCATGTCAAAATATAAGTATTAGAGAGTAAAAGTGAGACATTAATGACATAAACTTGCAAAATATTACTTATATTTTCTTTATACTCTATAGATCGGTCTAGAAGTTTTTACACGTTAGTGATATATTTTTAATAATATTCCGAGAGCTAGGACTATATTCGTAGGAGGTGTTTGAGGCAAACTCCAAATTTGTATGATGCTATTATCCTATTATATTAGCTCCTATTATAATAGGAGCTAATATGTACTGAGCATATACTCCGACATGGAATTGCAGATCCGGCTAATGAGTAGCGGGGCTAAATCTAAATAATCACCGAAAATTTGTTATATTTTTTTATAGATAATAATATTCTCAAAAAGGCAGATCTTTTTGGTGGAACTTCTACCTGACACGTCTAAAAAAACCTGCCAGGTCTACAGTCCCATGTCGAGGTATAATAGAAGAGGCATCAGACAAGTTTTCAGCTTGCTTAAACACTTGTTTTCGGAATATATTTATATTAATGTCTCAAATTGCTCATTATAAAAACGAGATTGCATCATAAAATGACATCCTCAGAGAAAGGATCCTGCTTTCGCTCGCTTTCACAAAACTTCGTGAAACACGAATTTTTATCATGTTTTATGTACTTATTAAATGTCAATGATTCTATCAGAGTAATTTCGATATTTTATTTACAATTATTTTATTAATTACTAGCTTTCCGCCCGCGGTTTCGCACGCGTGGACTACTAATTTCTGTATTTTTTAGAGGCGCACAACAAAAGTTTTAAAAAATTACGGTCGCAGGACCGCTGATATTTGCGCATATCTATAGTGTTTTTTTATAATTTTATATGGAAATAGGTATCACCAAAATCTCACAGTGCCTCTTCAAAATAAAGAAAATTGTAGCCCACGCGAGGGAAGCCGCGGGCGGAGAGTTAGTTATTTTTTGAAGGTTGTTGAAAAATATATTGAGTGTTTTTACCGTATCTACACCTTAAGAGTAAAAAAGACATGACCGCAAGTCAACCAAATTCTCACATTGTCACGTGGTATGACATTATCACAACTTTAGAAGCGTATATCTCAAAAAATATCTAATTTAGCAAAAAACGCGATTAGTAACCTCTATTTCATTTTTAAAGACCTATCTAATGACACCTCATTCACTGATGTGTTCGCGAATTTATTTTTTTACCCTCCGTTTAGATGTATGGAGAGCCACCCCTAAAATTATTTTTTTCAAATAAAATGTAGCCTATAAGTTGCACCTAATATTGGTCTATCAGCATGTGAAATTTTATCAAAAACTGCCCAGTCGTTTGTACGTGATTGACGAACATACAAACAGATAAACAGACAAACAGACAAACAGATAAACAGACAAACAGACAAACAGAAAAAAAAAATTCTAACCATGGTTTTGGTATCTATAGAACATACATATTGCATACCAATTACTCTTTTTGAAAAATATTCAATGTACAGAAATGGTTTGGTTACTGTTTTATTATATGTATAGATAGCATAGACCACCTTCTTCAGCATTTTATCTCCAGTCAAAAACGTATCCTTACTAATATTATAATGTTTTTCACGCCTAAGCCACTGAACCGATTGTGATGAAATTTTGTAGCAATAAAGTTTGAAACCAGAAAAGGACATAGGATACTTTTTATCTCGGAACACCACGGAAACGGGATATATACGCGGGTGAAGCCATGAGGCACAACTAGTGAGAAATATTTCTGTGACAGTAGATAATCCTTATTACCATTAAAAATACGAAAACGCTAATTTGTATGTACTTATGTTCCGTTTTTTACGTCAAAGCGCTCGATTCATATTGATAAAATTTTGAACAGACAAAGATAAGAAAATTCGGTACATTTTGTTGTTTGTCCGGAGGCCTGTATTCCCTTCCCATTCCTCTCATGTCCTGTTCTAGTCCTCTCCCAACTTCCTTTCATTAATCCTCTCCTCTTATCCGTTGCCCTTCCTTCAAGCTGGCAAGACATCTGCGACAGTTTACTGTTGTGGATGTTCATGGGCTGCGGTCAGTCACTTTCCATCAGGTGAACCGCATGCTCCGCTTGCCCGCTGTTACATAAAAAAAAAAAAAAACAGGCAGTATAGATATTCGCAGACAAAATCACGAGCATTTAAACAATAATCTTCCTCTAGGTAGATTAAAAGTATAAATAAAAACAAAACATATGAAGATCGAATACATTTAAGTATACAGTCACGACGCAAAATAAACTTGAATTAAGCGCGTTTACTAACAGGCTATATTCTTCCCGGCTCGGAAGATATCTACGTAATTTATTAGTAAGAATAAAAAATAACTGCAAATGATTTAAAACCTGTTTTCTGTTTGCATTTAGTTTAACCCTGTTCATATAGAACTAAAGAGCTCTGGTTCCACATAATATTACACGAAAGTTTAAAGTTATAAGGAACGCTGACGATTTTTCGGTTGTTTTTAAAAGGTAAAGGAGGATGGGCATTTTTTGAAAGAATAGACACACAACAATAAGTTCTATAATGTAAGATATAAAATATTTTTACTAATAATAAACATGACGTATTTATCTACATTCTATACCTACTATCTAAGCGTTTTATAAATGCGTTTAACTATTCAATTCATGGTATGCCACATACATTTACATTTTTATTACTCGGTAAGCAGGTAATTGTTGCAAATGCAATGATAAGCCAATTTTCACTATTTACTGACGCATTTTTCATTTAAAGGCACTTTTAAATTTAGAATGAGAATGATATTTGGCGCCAAATAAAATGTCAAATGTCAAAAAAAATCTTTAAACCGAGTAGCTTCGACTTTTGCCTATGATTTCACAGGTAAATAATAGACACCAATAAATAATAAGAATGTCGTTCTTGCACATTATAATACATTTTACGTTAATTTTATGGTCTACAGATTACGTACAAAAATCAGTTTAATTTAAACGTTTACTTGTTTAAGCACTTTAGTTACATGCCTCTAGACTTCTTTACAATTATTTAATTCTTAAGGAAAATGCTTTATATAATTGTATGGAAAATGTTTAATAAAAATACTTTAAAGGTTTGCTGGAAAATAAATTATTGATTGATACGTGAACTTCGCAGATGTTTAATTATTTCTTCTTATTGTTAAGTTTCCAAGTGGGAATCATTGCTTATGTAACGAAAACGTACGCCCCATTAATTGAACATCAATTATTTATTACTGTTATTTACACATAAATAACAATCGTGCATGTGGCCGATGCATGGTATTGGTATCATCTTCAACATGCTGTACCCCGCTTTTATCTACGTTCACAGGAGTAATCTACTTTTTCACACCTAATTTTAGCTACATTGTATACAGGTATTTTACATTCTAATTGAGTAAAGAAGTAATTGATCGTCTCTACCCTGAAACATGATTTTCAATTGTTTTTCTGTTTGGTTACTATCAGTGTCACCAGGTGTCCCGATATGCACGCAACGTCCCTATTAGGTGCGAGTCGACTAAATGTCCGATTAATCAAAAAAAAAACAAATTTTTCATAAAAAAAATCATTTCATAATTCGGTAAATTCAGTCAGTTGGAAATCGTCACTTCTGCTTCATTCACATTGTAAGGTTCTTTTGCTCGTCCCGATCTGCATCCTCATGTATCGATTTAAAAAACAAATCAGACCTGGCATCACTAGTTACAAATCACGTTTTGAAAAAGGATATGTTTGTTTTAAATACAGTCCATTGCGATTTAGGCTTATAACTTAATTGAAGTTCCTTAATTATTACTTACTAGGTTAGTAGATTTAGAGCTTTATATTCGTTACGAATCATATAACAAGGAGGTTTCCTGTTCACCTTAACCTTTTTTTTAGTTAAAAAGAATGAGGCTGATGGTTCTATTTAATAAAAGTGTCACAATTAAAATTATTTCAATAGTATTTCTTAGTTACTTTCTCTTAATCTTGTTACTCTAGATTTCTAAAGATATATAAATATAAAATAATAACCACGAAGCATTTTAATCATAATTAAAGTAATAAAATAAGATAAGAACGGATATTTAGAGATTTAAATCTAACATTAAATAGCGCGATTATGTGGTTAAAAAAATATATTAAATATAACCTAGTCTAACAAATTTCGATAAAAAATATTATTTGATTCACAATTTATTTTAGTAATACTTTTCAAAGAGGTACGAAACAAAACAAAACACTCCTACATTTATAACTATAATAGATGTATTTAAGCCCAAGATTATTTCCTTATAACGACACAATTATTTGTAACCATTGCAAACTCGTGTACGCACGACAGTGATGAATTGGCGGGAAGATTGTATTCTGTGATCTGTCACTGTTGTTGTCTATGGACGTCTTTGGATATAAATAAATAAACTTTATGGTTGCTGTACCGAAGAATTTCCTACAGTTGTCCATAAAATATGTTACTCTTTTATGTAATAAGGACTAGCTCATTGTAGGATCTGATGATAAAAATAAATCAGTGAGTTATAAAGTACAAATAGTTATTTTCATTTTTATTATATTATCTCGAGTTAAGTTCGAGTTTAGGCGACGAAAAAACTAGTTCATTCGTAAAACTAACGACCAGAAGCAAAAACCAGGAACACATTCCAACATTAAAACAAAAATAATTATATTAAACTCATTGTCATAAAAAGTTTCCATTACTAATCTAAAAATTAAAGTTTGTATTCAGGAAATGTAAGTAAACAATACTTCTCCATAATAATGCAACATCGCTATTTAGGTGTACTAAAATTGTATACAGTCTTCTCATTTGAAACACTGGATGTTTATTGCTTTGTCTTCTTCATTGGTACTGCGTGAGTGACTCTCCAAAGGTATTTTTTGTGATGTGAGTCGCGATGATTATTATTGTCAAGTAAACTTTGAGAATAACTGGTTGTAAGGAATTTAATATATTAAAAAACGGAACTGAAAAATTTGTCACGGACGAAATACATTATGTTATAAATTGTTTTTCAATTACGAAACCAAAAAACACAGAATTCAAAATGGTGCCCGAAACCGCGATTTTTCTTTTGTATAATAACGTATTATTTTAAAACTCATTGATTGACCTGAAGTTTCGATAATTTGTTTCAAAAATTGATACTAGAATTTGCTTAATTTGATTTTGTTTTATTTATTATTATTTACAATCTCTCTTTGTCGGATCATTATTTTGAGATGTACTTATAGCCCACAAACCTCTCTTATAAACATATGACATATACATTTTACATAAAATAATTGTAACAATATTCAAGGTTAGAATACCTTTATTATGAAAATATGTAATAAAGTATTTAATTACGAGGTATTTTAAACGTCAATCACATCGCAATGTCATAAATTGATATATTTATCCAGTTAACTTCGATAACCGTACGTAGATGGAAGCAAATTGCTTGTTACTTATTCTTTAATTATATTTATCAAAGCGTCTATTATGGATATTTTTATATACATGTATGAGTATTTTATGCTCGTAGAGCTTAACAATTAACTGTAATAATTATTAGTTCTTTTTTATACATTTCTATTCGCAAAGATATCTTATATGAGTATGGGGAGTATGTTAAAGTAAAGAGTGATACACATTTCTGAAAATCAAAAATCTTCGAAATGCTTTCTAAATTCTTGAAATAATGACTGGAAATTGATAACTTTTCAAGTGTTGTTCAAAAAACTAGTATACGAATATTAAATTTATGTTCCAATTTCCATGGATTTTCTTAGCCTTAATTTAATTTAATATCATGAACTAAATTGAAATATTCTATATTTTTTGAGTCGCGGCTTGTATTACATAATATAACGGTAACTACTAACATACTAAAACCCAAATGTTTTATAATATTGAGTTTATATTTAGTGATCGAGAGAAAGAAGACGAAACGAAAAGATTTCCTTATATGAGGTTTACAGAAGCGAAAGTAGTCACCATTTATATTTTTTTATTTAAATATTTTTTTAAATATTTTTATTTCCTAAAAAATATTATGTATATGCATATAAATGCAATAACGTTCTCACATATCATCGTATATACCACATACCCCTGATGCGGAACCGTTATACATAAACTGGTAACATATTTTTTGTAGCATCTTTTTGAACATAAAAACTAAACAAAACAATGTAGAGTACCTACTCTAAAAGAAACGATCTTGTTTGCATTTTCAAATTACCGGGAAGGAAAAAGGGTTGCCGCTAATAATTACTTAGAGTTAAGGTCAGTATAGAAGGAGAAATACTATGATGTTAATAGCTTACTACGTATTACCAACAATGGAGCCAATATACTGAATTAAAATGGGTATTTGAAATTCTAACTCCTCCTAAGCTATCTTACTACGAATTTTCTGACGAATCTGTCTAGCAGATCTCGATTTATAAGTGTTGTAAGAACTTTCTTTTATATGTATTAATAGATCCTTAATTGAATGCTTGAAAACTTAAATAACATGAGCACTAGTTCATTAATAATAGAATGTATAACATATACAACGTGTCCCAAAATTCAACGATAATACGGCACCAGGTGGTGGGCATACTCATAACTACTTGAGGAAAAATAAAATAAAAATTCAATCTAACTTATTTTTTAAATTA
>LQNK01001026.1:0-59077 GCA_001586405.1 Phoebis sennae
CAGCCCAGTGGGCCCAAAGCAGCCGTGACAGCCCGCGGTCGATCAATGAACTTTTTGTAATGCTGCCTCTTTGGAAAGATAAGTTTGAGTTAGATTTATATCTGTTTAGTTGAACCTCTCATCATTTTCATCCTAGTAATATACTAAAGTTTAAAATAATATGCACGATATGTCAATAAGAATAGTTTTGATGTTATATTATGGATACTGATAGCGATACAATTGGCGTAGTGGATACAGCAATGGTCTATTGCGCCGGAAGGTGTGGTTTCGATCACCACGAGTAGAAAATTATTATGTGATGAAAATTGTAATTTTCTACTGTCTGGGTGTTAATCTATCTATAGTAGGTATGTATTTACAAAAGTATGTTTAAGTATGTCAACAGTTATCTAGTTGCCATAGTACAAGCTTTGTTTAGTTTGGGACTAGATGGCGTAGTATTAAATGTCCCTGAATATTTCGTAAATAAGAAAGTTCTAAACTAAAACGTACAAAGTTAAATAAAACTTAATGTATTAAAGCTAAGATAATCAATTATATTTTTGCCTTGAAAAAACTACAGATTTTTACTCATTATAGAAAATGCATCGTCGTTCAAGAGACACTCAGACTTGATCGTCTTTTAATCTTCATAAATCTTAAAGTTATTATATCTCAATTCAATATCAATTATTTGAATCATCTATTGAAACATGATAGATACCTCCTTGAAATAGATTACATCTTAGATTTATACGTTGCAACGAATAAATCTAAGATGATGTCGTTGTTGATTGAAACAAATAAAAATAAATTGTTATAAATGTATATTTGTGTTTATCAAACTGAACGGGTTTTGCATACCGATTTCTTAAATTAGCGGAATTAGGTCTTAAAATACTATTAATTACATAGATTTTATTAAGAAACAATCGGGTATTGTTTATTGAATTGGTGCCTGATGAGTGCTGACCCATACTACAGGTTTAAAACAAACCCCCTGCACCAGAATAAGTCAGGTACATAAGAAAGTCTAACAAATAATGTGCGTCGACTAACGGTCGTTTTTAATAATGTACCAAAGATTGTGGATAGATTGTTATCTCAGATTATATGACGTTAGATAGACATATATTAGGTCAATAGGATATTGAAATCAAAGTAAGTGCAAATAGATAATTTGTTTGACTTTAGTAGAGAAACAAGTGCTAGATAAAATATTTACAACGGCTGTAAAACTACATTAAATTGTTACCTTTATACAATCTTAGTGAAAGAAATAAATGCTTTGATTTGATTTAAAAATTCAACGCGAAATAATCCGCGTGTAGAAGCTACTTCAGTTAATAATAAACAAGGCCACATATATCCGCTTTTTTAAAACGGAACAAAAATAAGAAAACCAATTACAACGTTAATTACTCGTCTTCAAGTTACGTGTGAAGTTGGATAGAGGAAGTAATTTAGACTTTCGTGACTATGAGACTAAATCTAGATTACCGGCTTATTTATATCTGACCTATATTAGACTGGCTTAGCCGGTTTTGCGTAATTAAGCAATATACTTATATTTTTTATGGTATGTTTTTATTTTTTATTTATTTATTTATTTCACTCTTTAATGTACTGTGAAGATACATAATTGGGAGCTAAAATTTTGTTTTACACAGTATAGTGCATTAGGCGGCCTTGTCACTTGAAGAAGAGAAGAGAAGAAGAGAGAATAGTGATCTCTACTGGGCAGAATGTAATGGGCGCAGAAGAAAAGGCAGGTTACTAGAGCTACTTATTTTTTATGTTGATGAGGTGAACGTTTAGCCATATGTTTTGAATATAATAAAATTATTTGATGAATTATTTTTAACGTGTTCTTGGTGGATAGAATCCTTAAACTACAATGTACCTATTATATATGCAGATGTGTATCAATCCATAGGACCGAAAAGCAAATACAAACTTCAAAAGCAAATACAAAAATGTTCGTCTAGTTTGACACAACACATCAAAAGGGCTTCGTAATTTTCAAATTTCACTCACACAGATGCACGTGTACGTTCGAGCATTTAGCGTCAAGTCCTCGGAACACTCCATCTGCCTTTTATTCCCTAATCTGTGGTGTTAGACTACTCTAGCGGCCGTTTTCAATAATGTATCAAAGATTATGGATAGATTGTAATCTCAGATTAAATGACATTTGATTGTCAAAAGTCATAAAGGCTATCCGTCGACAGCATTTTGAAATCAAAGTAAGTGCAAATAGATTTGCCTGACTTTAGTAAGCAAAACAAGGGATAGATAGAATATTGAAAATGGCCGTAGATCTACATCTAGTTTACCTGTGAGTCTAATATTGATAGCTGTTCTATTTAACCGACCGGCTTAACTGGTCTTGTGTGTAATTCTGTTGAGTAAACCGCCTTAAGCGTATGTTCATGATGGGAAGTGTAAAATCGCTAATTGCGTATTTATTACGTGTGAGAAGTAATATTAATTGATTAGTGCTTTAGCCTTGGTTTCATTGAGCGTGATGGATTTATAAGTAAACATTGTACTTTTAATAATAGATATATACGTTATGCAATTGATTAAGCGATAGTTTTAAGATAAGGTACAAATATGAATTTTATTATAAAGTGATTAAAATGTATTGAAATTTTGTAAAAAATATTTTTATTTATTTAAATTAAGAAAATACTAACATTATCAAATTGGTTAAGACTATCTTTATTTGTCTGTATGTTTTAGAGTTATTAATCGATTTAATAATAAAAAAAAGTTATTATTAAGAATTATCCACATTTGTTAAACTAGCTGATCCACGCGGCTTTGCTCCCGTGGCATTATGTTATATATCTAGTTTAGAAATAAAACCTATATTACTCGTGGATAATGTAGCTTTCGAATGGTAAAACAATTTTGAAAATCTTTCGAATAGTTTTTGAGCGTATTCATTACAAACAAAGTTTTCCTCTTTGTAATATTAGTCTTGATTAAAGTACATCTATTAAAACTCCTGTTACAATTAAAAACACATGTTACTTAAATTCATTTTGAAAGGCATAATTACTGGTGTTACCAAAAAAATCGACAAGGACTTACGGTTGGTCAAATCTGTCAAAACATATGATGCGGTTTTGCCTCTATGCCTTCGCAGTATGACACTTGAGCTATCAAGAATTTCAAAATAGCCAACATAAAAAGCAAAAAATATCAGGAATTCTATGAACTTGTCAAAATCGTTTATCAATACTTCGCCTTTACAACAGGAAGTATAATATTTTTTTGGACTTAAAATTTATTAGATATTGTTTGTATTAATACTTCTAGATGGAATTGTATGTTACTTTTATTTAAAGAAAAATACGTATGAATACCTGACGATGATGTACGAAACGGTCGTGTTTAATAAATAATTGTTGTAAAATGTGTTAAATATAGTGGAATTGAAAGTATAAAAATGTTATTTTATATATTTATTTTCACCGTTTATTGCGCTAAATAAAAATAAACTTACAAAAATATCTTATCAAATAAATGTTCAAGGCGGTCGTATTGCCTAAAGCAATTTCTTCCAGACATTCTTTGGGGAGCAGGATTTAGATACAGGCACGAAAATCAACAAAAAAAATTCAAATAAAAATAATTATGCAAAATAAAAAAGTCAGTTGAAATGTGTAACAAAATAAAAAACTTGATTCTCATTTTACGACTTCAATAAACATAAACCTCGGTCTTCGTTCGGATGAATAAAATTCAAACACATATACTTTCGATTTTAATCAAGTTTCGGTTTAATTCAAATCGATTAAACGGACTAAATGAGCTGTCACGATCCTTTTATTAACACTTTTTATGTTCATATTGATTGACGTTAAATTAAATGCTGTTTTGTGATTCATAAAATGCGTTTTGTGGTTTGTTTATGTTTTGTGTTGTACCGGCAAAATGTTGATTGTCACGTGCCTTAAAATATATTACTTTAATTGCTTTTTTGCTGTTTTAATGTTCCTTTTATAAACCTATACATCAATACAATCATTATATAGGGTTTTAATAGTAGTATTGTTTATTGGAATAAACAATTTTCAAGCAAGTTTAATCCTCTGTATGTCCCTATTCTTAAATCCTTCAAACAAGTCAACTGATTTTGATGCGATTTTTAGCAGATAGAGTGATACAAGAGAAGGGTTCATATTATAATATGTATATATTAAATGCATAATACAGTACCTGCGAAACCGCTAGTTACAAAAATTTAAAAATGTATACTCACTTAAATATGTTACGTGTTTTATACATATATCGTAAACACAATTTTCTTAGAAATGCATTATAATCCAAAATATAAGCTATAAAATATCCCATTCATCAATACAGAGCCAGGTCACAAAAGGTCCCATTGCACCAAAACAATCCCAGCTAACAAGTTTCCGTCGAAACGCAGAATTAAACATAATTGCGAAGGAACAATAAAAATGCAATGTTTTCATCTGAAACTGGTTTTGCAATTCAGATATAACCTCAAATTTTGTACTGTAGCATAAATGTTACTAAAATACTTATGTTTGATATTTTTGCGTCCTAGTATAATTTTGTGTTTGTTTTAACGCTAACGCTAGTACTTTCCATTTTAAATAAAATAGTTTTTAAAGGATTTTAAACGCGTTTTATTATACATTATTTTATATTATTATTTAACCCGACGTTTCGAGCACTTTACAGCGAGCCGAGCGTGGTCCCGGGAGGCTGAGATGACAGTTGTCTTCATGAGTGTTTCAAAAATTGTGTGTCTACATCCACTTATTTTTGCGTCCCTTTAAGGATCCTGAGTAAGGGAATATCCAAGTACTTTTAAATGTGTTTTATTGTGTTAAAATTCGTTTAAATCCTTTGTTGGGAGGATAGATGTACATTTTATACGTAGGAGATATTCGCCTAGCACAGAACTAGGTCTCAACTGAGCTCAGCAGTGGGACATATACGTCTTTTCAAATAATAATGTTTAGTGCTTATTCTAGCGTGTTATATGGTATTTTTAGTTTTAAAAAATTTCAGCATTATTAAAATTTTCTTATTACGTTTTCATCACTAGACGAGTGTCACTAAATTGACCATTTTACCGAATTGCAATTTTCAACAGAATGTTGTTTTTGCATAAACTTCGTCAACAACAATTTTCATTCAAAAATAAACTATTGCGCATTTACCTTCTGATACGAAAATATTCATTATTTTCATCATAAAGTTGATGACCAATAAGTATAATTTATTTTATTTTTTGGTAGCAGATTAGTAAAAAACGAGGTATTTCTTTGTTTTATATGTTTTTCATTAATAATGAACACCTGCGTATTTAACATAAATGTGATAACATTGTGCATCGTTAACAATTTTATACAATCATCATATTATTGTAAGGAGGTGAGTTATTACAATACCTTAGGTGTCATCTCGCGATTTTGCTCATTACAATAAATCAAGATACAATATTAATAAATTATTTATCTATTATGTACATATAATAAAACTGTAGATATAAAAATTCTGTTCATTAAAGATTTTTTTTTAATTATTAGCGCAGGGTTTTACTACATCGATATAGAACCCAAAAATGTAGTTACATTTTTTTTGTCTGCTCGTGCGCGCATCACATGAAAACTACTGCTCCGATTCGAATGCGGTTTTCACAGATTTATTTAAACCCATAAATTGTCAGTTTAACTAAAATACTCAGCGATCGGACATTGGTCGAAATGAATACAAACAAATTTTCGTCATCCTTGAAAGACGTGTCCCACAACGCGAACGGAAAATGTCATCTATCGAAGGACGGGACGCTGTCTATGTAACAGTTTCGAAGTTTGACTGTGTTATTAGCATGTTGATATTACGTTGCACTCTGATATAAATTGATCTAAACTAATATTATAAAGAGGAAAACTTTGTTTATTTGTTTGTTGGGTTGTAATAAATAGGCTCAAAAAGTACTGGACCGATTTTAAAAATTCTTTCACCATTCGAAAGCTACATTATCTATGTATACCATTATGTTAGGGGAACAAAGCCGCGCGGATCAGCTAGTTTGTTTATAAATTTGCTACACCGCCTTTGATTATATCGTTATTTCTACTATTCGCTATCAAAATACTAGATCATTTCCATTTTAGTTTACCGTATTTTTTAACCTAGATCTATTTAAAAACTAGTAGTCGGAATTCAGTGGCGTATTCCTAGATATAATCTCTTTATGTTTTTAATATGGTCTAGTTTGACGTATGTTAGCTATGATTTTATCTATGGCACTAGAATTCTCAAAAAAGTAATAGAAAAAGGCGGTAAAATCTGATGTGTTTCTTAGAAATTCCATGATCCAGATGTTTGCATTTTTAACTTTTTCTGGAGATAAAAATAAAACCAGGTAGTTATATGTTTACTCTAATTTGTTTCATCATACGTACAAGAGCTGAATATTTTAGCAAGATAGATCATCAAAGTTAACAGTAGCGTAACATTTCCTTATTAAAAAGAAGATAAAGATTTCTTAATTTCAGCTTTTATATAGGTTCATATGAGAGTAATTTAATTATAGAAAAGTCATATAGGGGCGATTTAAAATTATGTGGAACGTAATAAAATAATTATAGAACTAGTTAGTTAACAAAAAATCACAGCTATATTAGCAAAGTGAGGGTAGATGGGTCGTGACGTCAATAAGACGTTCGACCACCAGACGCAATCGGTACCAATGCGCCCAGATACTGAACGCACCTATATTTTATAAGACTTCGACGACAGCTAACAACTGACATTTGCGTGGAAATATGACATACAGAACTTGTTAAAACATGAAATCACAAAATGCTGCCGACTGTTATGGTTATTTAGCTTAGCTTAGCTTTTAAGCATATTGTATTAAATAGTAATAAAACAGACATCAAACTGTGAATACAGTCTCATTTAATTTCTTCCATTGCACGACACTATCATCTATAGCGAGCGCATTTCTCACAACGGCGTATAAATAAAAAGAAAATAACTATACCTATTATTTCTGCATTTCAATAACCATACAAATGCTCTGTTATTCTAATTCAAACCTTAAAGTTCAGAGCCAAAGGTCAAAGTTCGCGGAAGCAGCATATTCCAAGCGTGCCTGGCATTTCATCCGGTACTCGTAATCGTCGGAAACGTTGCCACTGTTATGTCAATACCATTGTATGGATTGTTTGTGAGAAAAACTGGTACCGTTACATATCAACCCTTTAACATTGTTCTACTTTAAAGAGCTCGACTTGAAGTCATATACATTTATCGGTTTGAGGCTAGCAATATGACTGAGGCTCTACGGATTAATATGCCTTGAAATGTTTCCTTAAAAATAAAATAATAAAACTCACAAATAAGTTTCAAGAATATTTATCAAAATAATGATCTTAACTGTCATAATATCATAAATTTTTGATATAAAATTAATTGCTTGTTCCATATAATTGAGACTGCATTTTTATAGTTGATATAAATATGCATATGAGTTAAAATAAAAGATTAATTTGAATGCCCCAGACAGAATTCTTTTGAATTTAAAAACGTTTTGCTCTTTAGCCTTATAAGAAATCAGAATTACATCTTCCATAATTATTATGCACGTCGTCATTGACGTAAAATGCAGGCTGAATTTATATTATTTTTTGTTCTGTAAAAAGATATGAAACGAAATCCATTATAACGACTAAGCTTCTATGTGCGAATTTAGTTTTTACGTATAAAGACCAAATAGATTAATTAGTGTTACTTTAAAACCTTTGTAGAAAAATCGTGGGAAGAGCGAAGCATTGAACATTATCAACAATAATTTAGAGGTCGTAAATATTTGATTCAAGTGTCGTGGCGAAGGTTGGAGGTGGGATTCATGAGGCTGTCACGTTCAATGAGAATCATTTAAGTAAATAATGTTTTATTCACACGAGAAAAAGACAATTGAAGACTTGTTGACAATTTGAAGTCACTGCCTTCCGAATCGGTGGTTAATTAAAAATATATGTGACGTTTAAAGAGACAATTTTGAAGAATAAATGATTTGAATTTGAAGATAAAACTGCAACGATAAATCTATCATTGGCTTTCTTTTGAATAGAAAGCTAAAAAGTGCAAGTTTACGTTTACGTATTGAAAATACATAGTACACCACCCTTTTGTTTTATGTTGTTAATTTCCTACATTTTAATCTTGTGTTCTAAGAAACATTTATTTTTTCTTTCTTTCTTCTTTAAAAACTACGAATTTACAGCACTGCTTGGCGCAAGGAGATTGAAAAGCCTGTTGCAAAAGATTTCTTCGTGTAAATCGGTCTTAATCTTCGATATTATTTGCAATCGTATTCTCTTCATTCATGTTCATTAGATGGTATGCAAGAATTTCCACCCACAGTTACGGTAAATACATAATTATCGTTTATGTAATATTATTGCATAGCATAATTATGTTCTTGACAATAGCGTTGCACCTGATGCATAACTTTTTTATTTTTATGACTATTCAGGCATTTAATTGCGATCTCACCTTATAAATAAATATCCATGAAGTCCGGCTTTTTGGTCCTGACTCCTGATGATCGTTGGTGGAATGATTTATTAGAATTTTGAACACTTTAAAGAATTATCAGGAAGATTTAAAACAAGGTTTTTCAACCTATATATAAATTTTTAAGTGGTCTTTGATTAATCTACAACCACGACGAAGACAATTTAAACGAATATACAACTTTAGATAATACTTCTAAACACTATTTTAGGTACCGTTGTTTTTGCTTCTTTATAAAATTCACGATTATTTGAATCTTTATGTTATCTCTACACTTATCAACCGCTCATAGCTAATTTTCAACCTTTTTGAGCGTAACAATAATACGACTAAACCTTAATAAAAACATTGAATCGTTCCCAAGCGATTTGAGAATAATTGAAATAATTACAAAAACAGTAATGACACCATCACGCTCACAATTAAAGTCAGGTGAAGAAGCAAAAAGCACGTTTTTACAAGGACAAAATTATTTAATTAAATTAGGTATTTTGAATAATTTGTTCACGATTTTGTTCTCTAAAGTATTCTTTGGTTCGTGTCCTTCTTCTATTATAGAGCTAAATAAATTGTTTTATATGAAAATTAAAATATTTTTATAGTATTTTACATAGTAGAAGACAAATCTTCTCTCATGGATTTGAACAAATTAATTATTGTAAAAATCTGTTTTTAGGTCTTTAGCGTCTATTTTTTAGTTTTAAATATATTAAGTTTTAGTTTAAAAATAATTTATAGATCTTATATTTTGTGCTATTTCTCTTCAGACATTTTATACTCACGTTTTGTTTTTAAATAAAAGAGACGATGAACCACATCAATCTTTTACTCGCACACATATGTCCTTACCTGTAAAAAAAAACCCAAATTAATTTTGTTTATCAATCACAAAGCAGGTAAAGCCGAAAATAATATTTTACTCATACGATGACGGAAAACAGGGTCATTTAAGTACCAAGGTACATAAAAGTTCAAAAAAACACGTAATGATAAAATTTAAGGTAATTTCACATCCTACGAAAATATGTTCTTTATCTTAAGATGAACCTTTAAACAATATATTATATACATATTTAAAAATCTATATCTAATTTAAAAAATATTAATAAGTCCGGATTTATGCATGGATAGAATATTTTGCGGAAGTTTTAATACAAGATAATATTATTATAAAGGTGGCAAATCAAAATATTTACTATCCTAGTCTACAATAAAAAATTTTATTTTATCAAAGTTGGTCCAGTAAAACCGTACATATGCGATGAATATGTTTGTAACCTAGTTTAATAAAAATATTGGGTCTTATTTTATAAAAGTAAAAACTTTGTGGTTAATTTTCGTTCATCCATTTTAATTTTTATTACAAAAATAGCAATTCTCAGAGTATGGCTTTTTGCAATTGTAATGTAAAAATGTTAAAAATGTTTCTTCCGTGCATATATGCTTAAGTTTGTATGTGCATTTCAAAAACAAACAGGAAAGCCTCATTTATGTACTCAACTAAACAAATACGTATAAGCATGCAAGGCACTTTCGACTATACTGATAAAATCAATTTTTATTTTGTAAGTTTTATTTTTCAAAGTATTTTTCTCACCCAAAAATAAAATAAATTCATACACACGTATCAATAACACTTATATAGTTAGTTGCTTCAAAATCTCATATGAAATGAAATTAAATTAAATGAAATTATATACATAAGAGTAAGTAATGTATGTGGATACATATGTATTTTAAAAAATGTCTATTTAAAATATCCTTCTCAGATTTAAATATATTGTTTAAAAGTTGGCAACCCTAATAAAATTCCTAAACATATTGTTGGCAACCCTAATGTATTACCAGTGTGACCAAAGAACAAAACCCGGCCGGAACTCGGACGTTTTGAAACACTTCCGCAACTACCATTGTGCATACATTGTATAAAAGTGGAAATAATGACGAATTGCCCGATGTATGGTGTATTACGTAACGGTAGTTTACCTATACTTAGCTAAGTTTATAACGATATTAGTAAAGTGAAAGTACAGATAAACTTAAACATCCACCGTTTGTTACTTAACGGTTCTTATCCTAGTTCGAACTGGACTTGATTACTTACTAAGCTACTTGACTAAATTTTTGTTGTTCAGACACATTAAGTTACCTTTCTACTCGTTACTAGACTAAAATACTAGCGTAGTGCGAACAAGGCATTAATGTCGAAACGGTACAAAAAATTAAAAGGTCCTTTTACGATCTTGTATGAGCTGAAATTTTGGACCGACATGTACGTTGGATGACAATTCAATATCGTAAAATACTATACTTTAGTTTTTAAATTCATTTATCTTCTTAATAAATAAAGTGTTCACAGCACTAAATAATTACGAACGATATTCTTATAGTTTATTAGAAAAATCAACATCTTTAGCAAGACGAAATTAAAATATTCTACAAAAGTTACGTCCTATCATTACGTAATATTGCCACATCTAATCTTAAATCGAAATTATAATTTGAGTCTCATTAACTGGCAATGGATCTAAAACGGTCGGAAATTGGAGACCATTACGTAAACGTTGAATTTAGTTGAGGGCACTAACTTGGACTGTTTATAATTTACATTCTATACAATTTGTAAATTACAATGTTTATGTCATTCCGCTACTTAATTAATATTATATTTATTTTTATCAATACCTTTTTTATGTCACAGCAGTCAAGCGGAGCATGCGGTTCACCTGATGTTAAGTGACCGAACGCAGCCCATGAACATCTACAACATCAAAGCGTCGCAGATGCCTTACCGGCTTGAAGGAAGGGGAGCGGATAAGGAGTTTATAATTAATAGAAAATTTGATGAACTAAATAGATTTACATATATAGTATCTTTTTTATGAAATTGCATTGATCGATCCTTTTTTCCATATTATTGACCGTTTTTAAGCTATTTTAGTAGCCCAACAAAAGTTTGTGAAATTCGTAGGTACCTACAAATTTAAAAACCGTAGGAAGTCATAAATTCAAATTACTAATCGAATATTAACGTCAACATTATCCGTTTAAAGGTGAGGATTTACAAAGTAAAATGTATGTGTTAACAACCATATAACTTACATACAAAATACCAACCTTAACCTATTTAAAGTCGATTAAAACTATCCGTCACCATTATAGATTATTCATTTGACTTTTATAATCGTAATACATAAATCCATCATTTACTTTATATCAACATTAAATCGCGGATGCTGTACGGATGTCGATTATTTCTATATATCGTATAAATGTTTCTAGAATGTTCCCTTCACTGGGGTATTTCAGTCGCCACAAGTAATACGATATGAGTATTACATGTCGTTTTACTGCCTCTTACATTTTCTAGTGTTCAATATAATGTTTCCTTGGTTTGAAAGTATGTGTGTGAAAATTTCGAATAATAGTTTAATTTATTTTATTTAACTACTTGATAATTAATTAGCGTTCTCGAAATACCAACCAATTCAGATACCTATTGAACAAACATGCACACATAATATATAATAAACATATATATATAAATACTTTTTCTTTCAATATTGACATGTTTAACTTTTATGTAAATCTGGTGAATGGTAAAACTAAACGTCTTCTTTCATGCTTTTAAAAATAAATTAGTGAATAACCCCTTAGAGCTGAAAACGACAGCCAAAACATTTTCGCATACACTCTTAATAAACAAACTCATGAAAAAATAAATAAATCAAAAACCAGTGAAAATTGTTTTATAATACATCATTGAGTAAGATTTTTCAAGATTATCTGCAACACAAACGTATTAACCATAGTTAGTTAAAGTAATATATTTTTCAAGACTAACTGCAATACAAAAGTATAAACCATAGTTAGTTAAAGTAATATACGAGTATTTTTCAAGACTAACTGCAATACAAAAGTATAAACCATAGTTAGTTAAAGTAATATATTTTTCAAGACTAACTGCAATACAAAAGTATTAACCATAGTTAGTTAAAGTAATATAAAATGTTTTGTTTCCCTTCCAAATATTAAAGTTACTCCTACTATATAATAGTTGTTACCTTCAGCGCTTCGTGGTACGTACTCACGTCAAAATTACACCTCCTCTCTTGAACTATGCCCTATTATGGTGTGGTACATTTATTTTTAGCAAAGCGTGACTTATTTATTTTAATTATTATAATTTGTTTCACGTATATGCGATTCCATGACGTTATAGTATGCATGTATTTAAATGCTCCAATAAACATTGGAGTAAAAGAGTTGCTAAAATGGGCCGATAATAAATGAAAAAAATATATGAAACTAGCTGATCCGCACGGATTCGCTCCTGTGGATAATGTAGCTTTCGAACAGTGAAAGAATTTTTGAAATCGGTCCAGTAGTTTTTGAACCTATTCATTACAACCAAACAAGTAAACAAAGTTTTCCTCTTTATAATATTAGTATAAACAAACATAAATTACAACGTGTTTTTTTCTTAAATGAATTTTAAAGGAATCAAACTTTAAGCAGTCTTGGTACATATTTAAACATACTTTAGATAACGCAAACTTATAAGTAAACGCTACGTGAACTCTGAAATTTAGAGTTAGAAATATAATAATACTTTAACAGTATATCATATTATGAATAATTGTTAAATATAAAATCTATCGCTTCTGCCTTAAACCACACTGTTTGTGCTCGGAGATAAGTTGAAAGGACACATCTTTCACTGCGATGCTATGAAATACTGAGGGAGTGAAGATGTCTTGTTTATATCTCGATGTTTGAAATAGTAAATGGTGTATAAATACTATGACTATAGTTAGTTTTATAGTCACTATGAAGAAGGATTTAGGCTATAGATGAAGTACCTTTTTGTTTTAGAAAATAACACAAGAATGTGAGTATTTTCTAGCATCCGTTACTTTAAGATTAACTTATATTTTACAAATGTCTACGTAGATATTTACATTACGTAACAGATAGTTTTGGTATAAATACATGTGTGTATTTGTGAATAAGGACGAAAATTATAAATAATCACAAAAAAATACTAACAAAATGTAAACTTCAAAAATATGAAAAAAAACCAATAATTTTAAGATCACCTTTTAAATTTTACAGAATAAATTGACCCATTCACATCCTTATACGCGTTTATCTTAATTATTATAAAAAAATTAAAAATGCAAATTACACTAGTAGAAGCTTCGTAATTGGTTATTACAAATTCAATTAGCGAAGAGGAAGATTTTAAACAATGATTGATAAAAACTCGAGGTGAGTGAACTCGATTTGAGAAACAATTAAGTGTAGTGGGTAATAAACGATGTTTCTTGGTTTTGTGAAGTAAGTGAAGTCAAAGTCATGATGTAGTTTTAAAGGTCAATTTCTGAAAATGAAATTGTTTTTATAATCTGACTGCATGACTGCATTCAGCCAAAAGCATTCACAAATAGGAATTTAATACCAACTTATAATTTAGTACGATTTTGTTTAACTAACAGATTTCAGGAGTTTTGTTTTACAAATAAAAGTGAGCATACAAATTTAAATTAAAAAAACAGTATGTTTTATTAATACTTGTTAGTTTCCATAATTATTTTTACGAGTTATGTATTACAAATACTCATAATATTTGAAAAGGAATTAATACAAAATAATTCATCATATTTACCATATGTCACAAAAAATGCGATTTGTTTCTTTTGCGACATAATAACAAGGAAGTATTTAAGACATGCGTAGGCAACAAATACTAACCACATTATAGCGTAGGTTTACTAAATACTACCGTAAAAATCAATACTTTTGGACATATTATTTGTGTTATATAATTTACATATACATTCGGAGGCCAAATCTGTTAGGATAGGTTACGAGTTACGACTTACGACACTATAGCATCAGAAGTCACAACTCACAACTATAACAATCCTTGGCTGTTTTTTTTCAAATTTTGAATTCATTTATCCTGAAAATGAATTCAAAATTTCAATTTTCGATAAAGAAATCTATTAAGATCGTTCTGTTATAATAAAAAACAATAATAGATTCAGAAACGCGCTGGAGGAACGCACACAAAGATAACATTCACAAACACGAAATGTCGGACTATGTCTGTGGTTATATTTGAACATTCTGACACGTAGGATACGTTTGACACGAGCGTCTATGTATGTGTATGCAGCATATGGGTAGGTAATAGGTATGAAAAGTAAAGTACATAAGCAGAAATCGATAATATAATATTAAAAAGTTCCAACTTAGATCATAGACAATAGTATACGATAGTATTTATTCCCTTACAATAAATTCAAAAAGTCTCTTAGAAATTCATTTCTAGTTGATTAATGTTACTATTGTGTTGATAATTTTATTGTGGATCCGCAAATAATATTATAACTGTATTATTGTTGCTGTAAAATGAATTTTTATATTTGTATGCCTAACGTAAGGTAAGAAGTGAATTTCATTTCATTTGGATTATAAAAAAAACTTCATACTTCTTTAATATCTTTATGGCCAGTTACATTCTTAATTCGAAAGCGTCGATTCCTTTATACTCTGTATTATATTTCTCTTTTAACCAAATGACTAATCAAAAGCATCAGGACATCCGCTTGAAGATGAAAACTATATTAAGTCGATTTAACGTTACTAAACTTTCTCCGTGAAAGTAAAAGCTGCCCGGACCGGTTACTGTACAAGCTTATGGTATAGTCTTACGTTATTTCCATATTAGTACGTAATCGTTCTATTATGCAAGCCAATTAAATGTTTATAAATATCGATTTTTGTGAGAATTGTTTTGTTTATTTTTAAGATAAAGATTTCATTTAAATCGAAGGATTCTAAGAATATCGACAATAAGAGTTGTGATACTTTTCTGTTTTCTGTATTGTTTTATGTATGTCATTAAATATATATGAAACACAAAGGTGACTGACTGACATAGTGATCTATCAACGCACAGCGCAAACCGCTGAACGGATCGGGCTGAAATTTGACATGCAGCTAGATGTCATGACGTAGGCATCCGCTAAGAAAGGATTTTGATCAAATCCCACGGGAACGGAGAAAACAGATATACGCGGGTGAAACCGTGGGGCATAGCTAGTTTAAATTTAAAGAAAAACTTGTAATAAATCCATTTGAATAAAAATTTTGATCTGATTACAGGCGACTTCTCTTTAAATACTTTTCCTGTAGCGTGTTTTCGAGTCATTTTACTCTAAGTCGAACGCAGATTTTTTATATTTAAATAACGTTATTTTAACAACTATACCGAGAAAGCAAGAATATTGAGCGTAGAATATCAATCAAATGCATACACAACACTAATTTATTTCCAAATAAAAATATCAAGAATTCAGCACTTTCTTTATATAAAAATGAATCGCAAAATGTGTTGGTAAGCGCATACCTCAACAACGACTGGACCAATTTGGACAATTATTTTATTTAAATGTTTATTGAAGTTCAAGCATGGTTTTTACGGCAAGAAAAATTCGAATTGCCGGGTCCACGCGAACGAAGCCGCGGGCGGAAAGTTAGTTTAAAATAAAGTCAAATTTAAAATACCAAATTAAATATTTTACATATAACCTATAAATAATTGTTGTAATTAAGTCTACATACAAGAAATAAGTATAGCCTTAAAAGTGGAACAATTATATAACGTTTGTTTTTAGATACCCGTTGCGCCGGTCTTACATCTATAAATCATAGAAAATTATATAAAAATAGTTGTATGTATTGTGTAATCATTGATTACTTGATTGTACTGTGTTTTACATTTTAGGTCACCTCAAAAAACTTTTATTACTTATATGAATATTTTTTTATTGGAATGTTGGTTTGTCAGGTTTGATTTGCTTATATGGCGTTCAACAACTTTTAAATGGGATAATTTTAAATACAATAATTATGTTTTATCAATATTTTATTTATTTTATAAGTTTGCGGATTATGGATAGATTGTTACGTGAGATTATACGTCGATGATATTGAAATCAAAGTAAGTGCACAAAGATAGATTTGCGTGGCTTTAATAAGCAAATCAAGGGATAGATAGAATATTGAATAGGCCATAATATGACAAGCACGGAGGTCAATGGAATCAACACAATAAAAAATGTATCTTATTGTAACATATACTATGTGAATACTAATTTTATTCCACGCACTTTGAATATGTTCTTCTCATCTCATAGCATTCACTGCACATGCGTATGTATCTGACCCAGTAGGTCAGTCGAGATGTGGCCTTTATGTACTACTCTACTTTCCAGAACTTTCGATGCAGCCCTCCTTTCGATTGTGCGAAGTAAAGAAAAAGATCCCACATTTTATACTTTTTATTTTATTTTTGAAGCTAATACTGAATGTGGTTGTGCCCAGAAAAATTGTCTTAAATAACATGTTCGATACAAAATTAAAAAAATGTTGTATTCTTTAATTACGTAATAAAGTATACATATATTTGATAGTAGTTTTTTCTGTTTTAAACTTTAGGTTTTCAATCGAAAAATGTTTCGTAAAGTAAGAAAAATATGTAATACAAAGTGGCTTATGAGAGCGTAGGGAAAACAGTGGCAATAGCTGGTATAAAATACAATGAGTACAAAATCAACAAACAACCTCAATTTCTCACATCCTTTAACGTTTTCAATATTCTATCTATCCTTTGTTTTACTTACTAAAATCTTACAAATCTAGATAGCCTTTGCTATATGTTTTATCTATTTAACATGATTTAACATCTTATAATCAGATAGAGAGAGATGGATAGATTGTTATCCATACTCTTTGACACATTATTGAAAACAGTCGTATATCTCATACATGAAATACTTCACTTAAGTAAACGTATTCCAAAATGCGTCCAAGGTAAACCAAATTAATGAATTCATTAAAATCTGCGATCCAAATATTTGCAATTCCCGTGCTCGACTAAAATGGCCTGCGAACGACTTTTGCCATTTCAGAGGCATGAAGGTAAAGCAAATTCCGTATAAAATCTATCAATGTTTAGATAAAATCTGCTTACTGCATTATTTGCATTCTGTTTTGAAATATTTACATAGAATCTATTCACAGCAGCATAAGGGAACGTAATTATTTGCAAAATTTTTTTTTAATTAGTCAAATAGTTCAGTAGTTCTTGACTTAAGCGAGACTAACGAACAGTAATCGATTTCTATTTTTATAGATTCACTTTACTAAATGTCGTTTGCGTATAGTTTATTTATATCTTAAAAATTAATCTATGAACATTTCAAAGGATCTCCCTTTTTCAGGTCTACAAAGACTTTTCCTTCTAAAAAACGAGTTGCGTTCTAAAGCATAGAAAGTCAGTCAGTTTTTGCATCAATATCCCCAAAATCGAAAGAAGTATTCATGCGTTTTACAAACTTAACTCATATATTGTCTGTTCTTCAATATAATATGAATAAGTACATGTTATATACATTTTTTAATCGGTAGTCTAGGAATAGGTATATGGTGTAAATTAGCTTTGATTTCAAACAAAAAACTATATAGGTACATGTACCACGCGGAAATATAGAAATAATAATGTGCTTTGATTATTGTTATCGGCTCATGAGTTGTCAGGTTAACAAAGCTCAAGAACAAATAGCATTGAATATAATTATTAGAACATAAATCTAGTTCCTTGAGTTAACTGCGGATAATATTTTATTGCGAAAGGTTTAAAAATATACATGCGTATGAAAAGGGTGTAAAATTAAAAGGGCAGATTTTTTACTAAATAAATATTTAGTAAAAATGGTCTTGTAGCATTGTATTGATATGTCGCATTCTGTAAGAAAACGGTATGTACCAATTGACAAACACAAACCCTTAACGTCTCACTTTCGAAGTGAAAAGTGAAATTTATGCCAATACAATAGCATCGATTTTATTTTTTGTATGGAAGAGGGAATATATTTTTTAAATACTAGATTAACTAATAATATAATATGTTAATAAATAGTAATTCGGCGACCCGATTGGCGCAGTGGAAACAGAAATGGTCTGCTGCGCCGGAGGGTGTGGATTCGATCCCCACGAGTAGAAAATTGTGTTGTGATGGACATTGTAGTGTTCTACTGTCTGGCTGTTCATTTATCTATAGTATGAACAAAAAAAGTATGTTAAAGTATGTCTATCAGTTGTCTAGTTTCCATAGCACAAGCTTTGCTTAGTTTGGGTCTAGATGGCGCTGTGTTAATTGTCCAGGAATATTATATATTTAGTAATGACATATATTCCATACCACAAGTATATTCAAAAACCTATAGTACAAGAATCTCGTGTCATAATCAACGCGGAAGTTTCCTCGGCCACGGAATGTCAATGCGAGCTGGTCGGGTTTATTGCTTTAACGTTATTATACCTTTTCATTGAAGAGAAATTTCATTTTTATTACACTTCGAACATTTTATTCTTACAGTAAAAGAAACTTTGACGTTTTTTAAAATTATTGAACGTTAAAGATTCGCTCACATATTGGCATCGCACACATCGGTATTAACTAGCTGTGCCCTAGGGTTTCGCTCCCGTGGGAATATCGGGATGATATAGCCTATAGCCTCCATCGATAAATGGGACCAGTAGTTCCTGAGATTAGCGCGTTCAAACAAACAAACTCTTCAGCTTTATAATATTAGTATAGATATTAATTATTATTGACATAATGTTATAAATAATAATTAAATTGTATAGAATGTCATAAGACTGCGTCTACTGATCTATATACATTATTGAAAACAGTCGATAGAGGGTGTTACGGAAGATCATTCAACGACAAAACAAGCATTGATTGTACAGATTTAAAAATACAATTTTTTATCGCACTATTTATGAGATTATTTGGTTATGGACTTTGATACATAGCTATGGTACTTTAATACATTGTGCTTCATGGTTTCCTTAGGGAGCTTCTCATGTAGAGTAAAAAGCTATTTAATGTTCCATCACATAGAATAACGACCACCTATCCTTTTTAGGAACCAATTTTATTAGACCATATTTTAGCTTATAAATGATCGCTATCGAATAGTTTTAGATATAGATCAGGTATACAAATTTACATTGAAAAGAAAAAACAAAGATTTTTTAATATTTTTTATTACTTAAATTTAAGATTATTTAAATTTAATAATTACGCAAACTGCACAAAAACCTCTAGTTTTACTGAATTAATTATTGTAAAAGTAATCATGAAACGAATTAAAGACTCGTCACGAAGACACGACCTAATTTTCATAAAATGCCTTAGATCGTTACTCGCCATAAAATTGACTTTTTATTGATTTCGCTCATCTTATGGGATTTCAATTTTGTTCAATTAAGGATGATCAAGCAAATTGTTTGGGATCGTGAGCGGTGTTAATAAAAATTGTTTTTATATATTTTGATGAATCGATTGATGTAATTCTTAAAAAATTGTTTGTATTATTAACCGGATATATATTTACGTCACGATTTTGAAATTGCTTGTCTAAATTAATGTTTATATATGTTTAATCATAGGAATAAAATGCCAAAATATTTTTTTTTAATTTATCTCAAAATACGAATCACACATCACATGTCTATCTACACGAATATTATAAAGAGAAAATCTTTGTTCGTTTGGTTGTAATGAATAGGCTCAAAAACAACTGCTGGTCGATTCTGTTAAACACGATTTTCGATTTCGAATCTCTTCTCGACTCTCACCCTCACTTCGAAAATCACTTCGATTCTCACATTTTTAGTATTCTGTAACGTCAATGTCGCTCAAGTGAAGTGAAATGAGTTTCGATATGTCGAGTGAAATTACGTCATAAATTAGTGATGACCTTTTTAGGTTACAGTTTTAGATGATCATTTACGATTACATTTAAAAAAATAATAAACCATTATTTGAATATATTTCGTTCACGGTTACACATTATTGTTATTATTGAGACGTTTATTCACAAAAAATAATTTTTAAACTCGATTTATTTGAAAAAAACATCTAATACACCTTAAATACTTTTTTCAAATAAAAATTAAACTATGAAGTCTCTGACATCTTCAGACTTTGAAAAGTCAAAATACCGATTTGTCATTATTCTAAGCGAAATTATTAGAAATATTATCAATAATTGAGCATTTTAAGCATTATTTAGACGCTGAAGAAGGCAATTTTGTGGTGGATGGAGGCTTTATATCTCTACTCTGACAATATTTCTTAGTTTGGAATTGCTGAAAATGTATCGAATAGGAGCAAGGATGAAAACGTTTGTGGAAAACTATAGCAACTATTAGGAGACCTACGTACGACCTACGATATGGCCAAACGCCTATTGCTTTTGTCAGATATATTATATAGTGATCAAGTTGTTTATGTTAAAATATGTTTTTCCTATAAAAGTATGTACATCTTAAAAAACAAAGATAAATAAAATTGAAAAAATGTGGGTGTGTTTTATTATTTCATTATACAATAGTAACGAATTTAAAACGACATTAAATGTTGATGCTTTATACAGTTGTGTAGGTATCTTAAAACTTAAATACCTATACAATTATATTTTCTTAAATAAGAAATGACACATTCAATGAGAGACTTTGTTTATGTATTAATAGATATTATTTTTATAATTATAATCTTTATTATACAGAAATTCATACGTTATTATGATCGAAATCCTTACAAAAATCATGTAGAATGCTAATTAATTTCCATAATTTCCAATGTGTAAGTCTTGTGGTCTTGTGTTTAATTCTTCGTGGTCTCTTCAACAAGCAACATTTTCTTCGGAATATTAAAAAAACAACTATTTTGAAACATTATTGTACTTAGGAACGTACATTTCCAAACTTTGTAACAATCCTTGCTCTAGAAATGGCATAAAAATTAAAGAAACCAACATTTCTGAGTTTTCAATTGTATTTTCACTCACAAAATACCTATCGTATTATTTGACGTATGGAATCGAAGTATGATTCCGAATATTAATCAAAAACTTATTACAGAATACCGTTATTTGTCAAATATTTCATTTTTCACTTATAAATAGTTCAGCTACTCTACGCTGTCCCTCGTTGGCGCTCTGGTCGATTTTCACAATGTTACAGAATACGAATTTGACATTTCAACGCGGATTCGCGAGTGAATTCGAATATGTGATGTTAACAGAATCGACCTGCTGGGACCGATTTCAAAAATTCTTTCACCATACGAAAGCTACATTATCCACGAGTAACATAGGCTATATTTTAAAGGCTTTCTATATAACATTATGCTACGGGATCGATCATAATGTATAGCATAATGGAGAAAAACACATTTAATGCGAATTCTAAGGCACGCCAATGCATTGAACTTAAAAACATAAATTACGAAATTAAAATTCAAAATATTCAGATGAGGTGTTTATAAATTCCGAGTATTTCATAAGCAAACAAAAACGTTATGATGTCAGTCACCGGAGAAGGGACCAAGGTCGCAGCATCTGCAGTTAACCTTTGTGATATTGATTTTACTTTTAATAAACTCTGTATAATGCACATAGTAATAAAGAATGAGAGTGAAGTACTTTGTCACGATTTGTGCGACGTTTGAATAGTCCAAAAATATGGACATGAATCCAAATATCGGCATTTTATATGATACAGCAGGCAAGCGGAGTGGTTCACCTGATGTTAAGTGACTGACCGCAGCCCATGAACATCTACAATGGCAAAGTGTCACAGAAGCCTTGCCAGCTTGAAGGAAGGCGTGGGGATAAAGGGAGGATTAATGATGGGAAGTTGGGAGAGGAATAGAACCTTATGGGAGATGAATGCGGTGGGAATATAGGCCGCTCATCGTTGATTGAGGATATTTGGTATTGCTAAAGGTGCACCTCATAGGTGTACAATAATTTGTATTCAGATTTATTTCGCATCTTGTTGTTCTGTTTACCAAAGGAACGTTCATCTTTGTTAAAAGTAGTGATAGAAAGACGAATAACCTGTTTATATTATAAGGATTTGAAAGATAAAAAAAATAATAATTGTAGAGAACATGGTGTTATCCACAAATTTATTCTATGAATATGCCCTCAATTAACCTTAACGCCTTATCATAAAAAATAGATTTTTTTACAAATATTTATTACAAAATCTAGCATTCTTTTAAGTTAACATTAATCAAAAAGCGTTAAGTAAAAGTAAAAAATGTCTTTAAAGTTTTTTTAGCAGTGAGAATAAATGTTCCCATACATATATTTTGATTTCGTATTTTTGAGTTATTCACAAAACTGATAAATGACTAGACAGGATTTACCGGTCGACGTAAAATTAATTATTTTACCGTTCCATACCATTCCGTTATTTCGTTGAAATATTATACTTTTAACGAAAGTCAATAAACTTTTTATATTATTCAAATTTAATTCCTTTTCCTATCCAGTGTTACACAAAAACAAAATAACAGTTTATATTGTTCAAAATTATAGCAAAATTATATTAATTGTATTTTTGTTTACTTTTGCACTACGGTTATAAAATAATATCCAAATATAACATTTTCACATCTATATTAATTTTATAGAGCTGAAGATTGTGTTCGTTTGATCTCGCTAGGACCTACTGAACCGACTTGAAACAATCTTTTTGTATTAATTAAATCATTAATCAAGGAAGGCTTTAGTCCTAATAAAATTACGCTTCGGAAGCTGATATAACTTATATAGCCTTTGTCATTCAGTGAAAATGCAGGTCCCTAATGTTGAAGGAAGTTTTTCAAACATACAAACAAATACACAAGTGTCTCCTTTCAGCTTTCCATTCGCGACAGACAAACAGCAAAAAAAATTCTAATCATGGTTTTGGAGTCTATATAACATACATATTGCATACCAATTACTCTTTTTGAAAAATATTCAATGTACAGAAATGGTTCGGTTACTGTTTTATTATATGTATAGATATTATAATTGATACATTGTATTGTGACTACTTGGTGGAAACTGGAAATGTTTTTTTATTGAATTAAAGAAGTAGCTACACGATGATGAATTCTCGAAACCGGTTGTAATTAAATAAAGTTTTAAAATAAATAGTGGAAATAGTGTAAAAGTCTTTAATTTAATACGTATAGATATTAGTTTTCCAATAGTGAAAATCACTGTTATCACAAACGAGACATCGCTATATGTTAGAAAGAGACAGAGCACGCATCGTCACGCACACTTACTCGAGAAAGCAGAGAAAAGCGCGCGAAATTACTGATGCATTTTATTACACCACACAATCGAAATTAAACTCAATTATAGTCCACCAAGGTCGAAAATTGCACAATATTAAACTCCATTTATCTTTAGATAATGAAAGCAAATCGTCTGCTTACTATTAAAAAGTAATAAATGCAGTTTGTGCCAATTCGAGTAAATCGCTTTTTAAAGTTTAGGTTATAATTTGACCTAATAGAAACTCTTTGATTAAAAAACTATTAAAGCAAAATGATGTGCTAACTATCCTACTTTTTAAATGTACTCATATATAATATTGGTTACTCATAGAAACTGTATAAAATTTAATTTACATCAAAAGGGGGTCGCACTTATCACCTTTTACCTGAATTTCAAAAACACACTGTTTCTCCAGAATCTATTGATTTCAAAAGCATATTTCATGTTTTTGTAATAATTTAATATATTTTACACCAATTGCGGGTTGGAATTATTTCTTTTTAACAAAATTTCGCAAGATATTGACATGTTTGCTACATTTAACCTGTTTTACCTGTACTGTTTTAGTGCAAGTATGTGACTTATTAAAGTATAAATTCAACTACAAATAGATTAATTTAATTATTAATAATTGTGGCAATCAAACTTCGAATAAAGACGAGAATCAAACTTTAATTGTAACAGATTTTTAATTAGAAAATTACTTAACATAATAATATTGAATGTTATTCTTCTGATAACTCCTCGTTTACCGCAGGTTCAGGTAAACGATCTTCGATGGTCGTAGTTGGTAGAGAGAAGTACCAACCATGATATTCCGCGGGAATTATTCTCTTATTAAATAAAGTGACAAGATCTTTCTTTTTAGCTTCACTGATTGGTAAAGCTGCTTTAACAAAATAGAATTAGGCCTTTCCATGCGTTTTTTAGATCTGAAGCGTTGAGAGGGTTCCGTTTTTGACACATCGATGTGAAGGTATGTTTCTGTCAAATACCAAAAGAGAGAAGAATTGACTGAAAAATGTTTCTATAAATGTTGTATAATCTCTAACGAAGAAAGAAATACTTTTTGTCGTCACTATTGGTTTACTCCCGTGTTTTGTCCCGTGTGGCGACGGGTTAGAATACATAGATAGAGGGTAATTCTGCTGCATAACATCAGGTGAACCGCATGCCCCGCTTGCCTGCTTTCACATAAAAGAAAAAAAAAACAAAAATTCGTACAGTTTGAGCTATACTGCACAAAATAATTTTATTCTCAGTAATGTAGACGTAGATACTCCAAAGCGAGTTCTTGCTATTCGTGGACCAAGGAAACAACGTGAATTCACAATTAACTTTTTTTCGCAATATTTACTTTCCAGTTTTCAGGTTCTGGTTTCATCCAACGTTTCCTTTTCCCAGTAGCATCAAAATACACTCTTTTCAATAAGAGCCCCCACAACTTGATGTGCCGTCATTTAGTTGAACTTCAATGTCAAAATCGGCTTTGCGACAAAATTGCACAAAATGTTTATCGCTGTCCTTGTTATTAACCCATTGATTTTAAAATAAATCTTCTGGCTTTATTAGAGAGCAAGGATCGGGGCAATAAGTTGGATCTTTATCGGAGTCGTCACTAAAGAACATGCGTTCCATCTCAGCTACTATTTTTTCCTTAGAATTATTTAAAGCCGAAGATGTGTTTGACGCCGGGCTAAAAAACCTTTGAGGTGAAGGGCCCGGCTTTTCAAAATCATCTAAAAAAAGTCAAATAAGACATATAAATAAAACATATTATTAAATCACAACCAGATTATTTTCATCATTCAGTAACAATCAAGAGAAATTGAGTAGCATAAAAACTACGTCATTACTACGTACAGTTATCATTTAAATCAAAATTCTTGACTTAAATTTTTGTTATAACTAAACTCTATCTATCTTGAAAATAATAAAATCAATATACAAGCAAACATTCTCTAGTTGAATCGTCAAAAAAAAACAAAAGCTACCGTTAGCTAAGTTAAATCACTTACCTTCAAGTATTTTAGGCTTATTTATAATAGACACTAATCTTTTCCCTCTGGATTCCATACAAAACACAAAAGACTAATTCTTACTAATTATATATATTCAAATATTTATGAATTTACAATGTCATAACCGCCATTAAGTGCTCTCTGTCTTACCGGTAAAAAAGCATATATGACATTTATTTCTTTTTTACTGTAGAAAAATATAGCAGACCAAGCAGAAGTAGGTGACTAGTAAAATGGAATAAATAACTTTAATTCGATTACGTTGTTAAACCATTACATTATTAACATAATAAATGCGTTTACTACTTTTACTCAGAATAATTGTTCCTTTCTACTATTAAAATCATAAAATGTAAAAAACTATAACCGTATTTATTTTTTTCAACCTGTTAAACCAAATCGCATTTGAGGCATAAGATTTTTTATTATCTTTTACTAGTATGTTTTTTTCAAAATGTGAGAAGATATCACATTTTCAAATTCATTATCTCTGCAACCATTGGACATAGCATTTATTCGGTTTTACCAGTAGATAGCGCATAAAAAAATACATTTAACAACACTTTTAACTCGATTTAGTAAAAAAATGCATTTATCTGGTTTTACCAGTAAGCAGACGAAATATTCTGAACCAATTTTAGCAATTTGTGATTATATTGTGATTGTCGTTAACGTAACGTGTACATGCACATATTATATCATCATTATTCTTAAATGCAAGCTCAATTCAAATTGTACTAATAATACATTGAGGTAACTACTAAAGTTCTAGACCTATTAAAGTTTTTAAAGATGAATATAATAAATAATAATAATAATAACTATTCCCTAAGATTATAAATTAAATTCCTTAAAACTCACATCCTCACTTGATAAAATTCACAACAGAATTGAAAGACAAGTTTTCAGCTTACCTTAAACACCTCAAAAATGGTCCTACGTCTCGGAATATATGTACATATTTTATGATAATTTCTTAATCAAAACATACCCGATAATTTTAGATTAGTTTACAGTTTACACATGGCTTTATACACAATTTTCTATCACGTCTTCACTACCTAAAAACATCTAATTCTTTATCGTAAACCTTACTTCATACAAATATAAACTTAGCATATATGAATGGTACTAATGAAATGATTTCAATATTATCGTCAAAGGAAACGTGTGGTCAGGTCAAGGTGCCCTCAATGCCTCTTACGCGTTCAGATGCAATTAAAGATGACAATGTTGAATGACTCTATATTTTTGTAAAGAATTACCATTGCCAAAAAGTATTATAATTTTATATATTAACTATCTGATAAGTTTTAAATATATTTTCGAAAAAAAATGTGCAGGCTAATTTTCGTAATTCGTAATTTTTTTATGGTATAGCAGGCAAGCGGAGCAAGCGGTTTACATTTACAACATCACAGTGTCGCAGATGACTTGCCAGCATGAAGGAAGCATCATCTTCTTCCTTCAAGCTGCTCCTTAATGATGGGAAATTGGGAGAGTGAAAGAACAGGATAGGAAGGGAAATATAAAGTAATATACCATAGTAACAAAAGTTATGACACTCTTCATCACTTCAAATCAGTTCTTTCCTCTGAAATTCACAAATCAAAGGAAATACAAATAAAACTGTATTCCCATGAGGCTTGTAATACTTCAAACATAATTTGTCTTAAAAAATACATCTACAATGCAAAATTTGAAACAAAAAACAAATATTAAAATATTTAAAAATGTCTTTTCCTAGCTAACGAACCTTTACATATTTCTTTATATTCATAAAATAACAAAAAAACATCATATTTTCTGTATCGTTCAGAAATAACATTAATTTTAAAATAATTGCAAGATGGAGGTCCCTAACCTATCAACCATATGTCAAAAGTTCAGACGTGGCAAATGTACAAAAACTAAGTAAATCCAAACAGAATATTATTAAAGCACAGCATTTAACTTTTTGTTGCTATTCGTTAATATTAAATTATTCTACACGTCGTGACTTAGTAAAAAACAACAATATGATAATAACTTTATTAGATGTGCCTATCAAGAAAAATATTTCAATCAATTATTATTATTGGTTATATCAAGCTTAACGAAGTCATTGTTATCTATGCAAAGTTGACCCTTAAAGTTTATGTGTGAGAAAACAAATAAATAACTTAATTTATGACATTTCGACGACGATCGATACATTTGTTATGAAAATTAAGTAACAATATATGCACTAAATTATTGTTTTCATAGTCTAGACAAGAAATATATAGAAGAAAATTTGTATTCTCATAAAATATCTAAAAACATTAGTACAAATAATTTTTGTAATTATAATAGCACTCTTACATTACGATTACTTATAATAACTATTATAACCACCTAAACTGCCTGAAGAGATCCCGTCGCTTATTTACACAATCAATAACGAACCTTAACACAACTAAATAGAGTTGATTTTCATTTGAAATTATACACTGATCATATCACCGAGGCTATCCAACGGAAAGGATGTAACACTGCAACCTGTTATGTATCTTATGTAATTATAATAAGGTTCAAATTGCGTAACACTATCGCGTGGAAAACCGACGACCTGAATGTGTGGAAACTATGCAAGTTTGAATACTAATAAATGTTTTTTTAATTTTTTAAGCTAACGCAAATGTTGAATGCTTTTAGTTATTTTAATTAATGTTTGCTATAACTGTAGACATCTACATACACTATTGGCAAAAAAGCAATGATGTAATGAACTATGCTATGTTCACTTAACATAGGTACCGTCGAAAAGAAATTAATAATACTAAATTCCTATAAAAATAAAACGAGTCGTTTTAATTACGGACATTATAATATCCTAAAAAGCGTAAGTCTAACGTGTATCTATAATAAACGTGGCGTTAACATAACAACCATAATATACTATGACGTTCATTTATAGGAACCGGGCCTAAATAAAGGGCCAAAACCTACGACTTAATAAAATCATAACCTTAAGCTTAAATTCCTTATTGATTGATATTTGAAAAGAAATAAAGATATTTCTATTTTCATTCATAATTTTAACTATTTTTCCATAGTCATTTTTTGTTGCAATGTAACTTATTTAACTTAACTTAAGGAAAATTAACTTATTTAACTTTCGAAGAATTAAAGATCTTTAGTACAACACATTAAATCTGTAGTCTCAAAAATGTATTTATAAAAATTAAAAAAAAATGTCAAACATAGACTAAAATGTTAAATATTTTACAACCATGTGAATTATGTCCATACCATAAATAACATATTTTCAATCGCTTTCCCGTTTGTCTGACCTTTAGAATCTATAACGATACGGATGTATATTGTCCATATAACGATTAAATAAGCGAATGTAATCCTTGAAATTATACAAAGCTTGTATTATATTGTGCATTCTGTATTGCATATAAAGATTTACCATAGGCAGCTATTTATCAGAGACAAGCACGAGTAAAATTCAAAGCAAGTTATTGGCCAGTCCTAGAAGAGAAGAGAGGTAAAAGAAGATGAGGTAAAAGGGACAAGAAAAGGGCAGAAGACGAGAGGAGAGGGTATACGCGCCTCAGGCACAAGACCGAACGAAAAACGGGTAATTGAAAAAGTAACTTTTAAAAACTCATATTCTGTAGGAGTTAATTTTTGGCAAAATTCAGAAAGAAGTTTAAGTTGATGGCAAAAAAATTGCAACAACCTTTAAAAGAGGTTTTAAAAATGTTATAACCACTATCTTCTGCTGGTTAGTGTCTAAACTACAAAATGATTCAAGATAGAATAACTGCCTAGTCCGAAAATAAAATAATTGCAAAAATTTAATGTTTAAGTTTCATTAAAGCATAAAAGAATGTTTTGTCTATTATAAAGATGTGATAAAATACAAATCATTATCAATCAATTTTATGTAAATCTTATAGCATTGATAAGATAACAGGATAATTAAAGTATAGGAATAGAAGCAAATACAATTTGTACTAATTAATATAATTTAGTAGTGTCATTTGCAATTAATCTCAATCATGTAAGTGCTTAGTATAACTGCTTCCATTAACTATAATTACACTTATTAATTATACGTTAGAAAGTGTTCCGAAGACTATTATAATAGAGTTATATTGTATAAAACTAAATAGAAATAAGAATGTCTATGGGCCATTATTTAGTTAAGACTAGAGACCTCCCGGATGCATCCGGGATATTTATACTTATAATACATACATTTGACATAAAAATCGAATTAATTTGGGATAATTTGTGTATATTTGCAAAACGATAAAAAGCAGTGAGTTTACTGAAAAAATAAACAAGAAGCAAAGGTTGGTTTTTATAAAATTATTAACATTAAATTAGATTTACTATTTAAAATACAACTTCGTGGCCAGTTCATTAAGACCAGTTAATAAACGTAACAAATTCAATATAAAAATTAAGTCGATTGTGCGAAACATATAAAATAAAAAAATGAATATTTTATTTAACATTGATTTCCATAATTCCCCAGCAACGACCTTGTTGTAAGATTTTTCGTTTTACGCAAACAAACTACGCATAAATAGATAAAATTGTTTTTCCTATACTACTTGTATGGTAATCAGATTAAATTTATTCAAGGCTTCGTTGTTATAAAAAAGTCGGTTTCCATCCTTTAGCCTTTAAAATGTTTGATTCGTTTGAAAAACGTGAAATAGTTGTTTTCCTTATTGTAGGACTAAAATGATTGCATTACAATAAAACTTCAAGGATTAAAAAACCAAAGAACGCAAAGTTTCTAACAAATACAAACTCATGTAATTAAACATTAACCATTCAAACTATAATTAGCATCAAAAGCTATTTTGCTTATACTAAATTTATTTAAAAATTTTGTTGTAGTTTAACTAAACATTTATTTTTTCAACTTGAATTCGCAACGTTAACAATAGAACGTCCATTTAAGTTCCGACTTCGTCTGATCCGACAACTTTATTATATTTTAACCAGTGATGGGCCGGATGGTGCTTTGAAAATTAATGTAATATTTTATCCATCTTAAGAATTGTACTAATTTGGATATTGATTTGCAATATTTACTAATCACATCCGATGTAGCAGATGGCCAGCAATTCGGCGGGAAATTTAAAGCATTGACATTTTTATATTACAAAACATGCATTTTTAGTTAGAAAATGTGGACATTAAAAAAAAACTAGTACAAGACTGGTCGCCATTCTTAATGCATTTTATGTAAATCTATCATTTATTTCGCATTCCGACACCGGTTCCTTAAGTAACGAAAGGCTCAAACAATAAATATTACTGACATTCTGATACAGTTTTTTGATGTTTTACACAACACTCATATTACTTGTTTAAGTGTTAAGTAATAACTAGAAAAAGAATGTCTCATTAGCAGCCCTGACGTGCGCCATCGGTCCTGCGCCGGATCTCTCTCTGGTCGTGTCATGTCAGTCTGCCGTAATATTTTTTTTTCCAAACCTTAGATCCAACTCTCTCTAAAAAGTAGAAAAAAACTTTTATTTCATTTTTGTTGAAATCTACAAAGTCATTGTAAAATCTTATTAAATTGAAAATAGATAAAGGCACCGACTTTGTATAGATTATATATTGACTGGGGTGTATTTTCCTCCATATTTTGGTAGTATTCTATTATCAAGGAATCAAATTACCGTGATTTTCATAGTCACACTCAAAAACCAACATACAAACTCAACTCAACTCAAAAATGTAAGGAATTTTACATCAGTCACTTAACAAATATCCTCTACAAAGAAAAACACAAAATTGAGAACTTCCATATTTAGCCGGGTTACTTCTATCAGTACCATCTTAAACGCTTACGATACAAGTCATTTTTTGTCCAACATTCCAAACCTCTGGACGTGATGTGACTTACAATGATCCTCGCCTAAATTATTGTTAACGGATATGGCTTCTAAATATCAATACTAACCAGTCTGTGTCTCTAGTTTCATCGAAATTTGTTTATTCTTTTTTATATACCTACCAAAACATACAGAACACATATCGCAAAGTCTATACTTATAACACTAGTTGTGCCCCGCGAGTTCACCCGCATATATCTCTCGTTTCTGTGGGATTTCTGGGATAAAGCTATGTCCCTTCCCGGGTTTCAAACAATCTCTGTACAAAATTTCATTCAATTCGGTTCGATGGTTCATGCGTGAAGAAACAACATACAAATAGAGAGAGTTATGTTCGCATTGATAATTATTATATAATAATTCAATAAAAGAGTAATTAAAGTAAGATTTATTCTTTAATAAACTAAGCATAGTTTTGTTGTGTTTTTCCCCATATTGAAAAAAGTCATTTAAAAATCTGAGACACCAGAAAAACTTTAACAGACACTTTCCTATTTGTTATTCTCATCTACATTGCCTTTAAAATACCACACAGAAGTGTAGCAAATCGATTACCAAAAACAATTACCACTATTAAATCTTATTGAGAAACGTAAATTATGCACGAAGATTTATATGAAGCCGCCATCTTGAAACTTAATTGTAAGCGGCATTGTATTGTATTTTAATTTAAACACCTTCGCAGATCCTTGCGTATTTTTGTCATATTTCGGTGGGCGATGATTGTACGTATAATGAGTTTAAATATTATTCTTTGCATAACGTAAACATTGATCAAGGTACAATTATGTTTATTTAAAAAACATAAACTGTAATGATATGAAACGTCCATCGTTAATTGGAGACCACTCTAGTATATATTAAGCATTTACCCGTGTGGCGATGGATTAGAATGTGTGGGCCCCCTATTTCTACCCATGGGTTTAGAAGGCCTAAGAGGGTTCCGCTGTATAACACCTTCAGCAATAAAAGAGTAGGAGCCGAGCATTGCACGATTTGGCCAAGCTCGCACCGGTGTAATTACCACCACCCAGCAAAAGATCGGCGTGAAGCTGTATTGCACTATGTTTCGTACGGTGAGCGGCCCGGAGGCCTGTTTTCTCCTCGCCCAACTTCTCATGATTAATCATATCATTATCTCTTCCCCTTCCTTCAAGCCGGCGAGGCATATGAGACACTTTGTTGTTTTGATATTATGGGCTGCGGTAGTCACATAACATCAGGTGAACCGCATGCTCCGCTATAGCATAAAAAAGAAGTTACTTCTACTAAACCAACACCAGAAACATAGACAAATAACATCAGCAACAGTGTATTCACTTAACCAACACTAATTAACATTAATAATTAAACAGATGCTTCGAGGACGCGTCCAATTATTCTCTTTACATTTAAGGATATTACAAAATACATCGTAATCGAAACCGTACTAATTACGAAAGCGAACTTCATATAACTTTAGCCGTAACAACGGTAAAAACTAGGCGAGTATGTGATAGAACAATATGTCTTATGTACTGGTAAAAAGGTGTATATTAGAGTGGTGTTCAGATATACTTTTTACTAGTTACGCAACAAATCTTGCCTGCTAGCGGAACGGTACCATTTTTGCGTCCTTTCGGGTTTAACGTTGTTTAACAAATGGAACTCGTATCAATATGTCGTTATAATTGACGCTTAATTAATTTAGTATGTTTACTAAATCAATGATGTAATTGACTTCATTCAAGAATTTACTACAAATGAACATAGAAATCGTTTTATAGTAGCGGCGCCTTACAGCCGCAAAGCAACGCATAGCATTTCCTTTTACAAGCCAAGGCTGCGTATAGCATATAAAGAACGAATGCATAATCGTAGAAGTAAAATCGGTGGCTCTAAACAACGCTGTAACCGCTCAGCCACAGCTACTAGTGGTGCGACATTCGCCAGTACATTTCTTGAATTCGCATCAATTCCCGCGCCGCAATTCGCATCGCCGGTAGCTGTGGTCTACTTCATACATTGTCTTGCATTTGTTTCCACAGCCCACCTCTTGCCGCATCGCTGTTAACTTTGGCTGAGCGGTAAGACCGATATGAAATTTATTACGATCTAATACATCAAATTATCAATAATCCTGAATAAGAATTATACATAAGAAATATCTGTGCACCGCAATTGGTACACTTTACTAATTACTAGGCGGGGAAGCGAAACGTAACAGTGCATAATTATGTATGAAAAATGACGCAGTCACATTTCTGCAACAAGCTATGCCGTGCCAATTATCCCTAATGCTTACTGGTTCTTATGTACATTTTTAAAATTGTACTCTGCCTAACTTACCCAAAAATATTAGACCACTTGAAGGAATACATAAGCAGTAACCTTGTACATAACAGATGTTCTGACGAAAATACTATACATGCTATTTCCTAGTATTACTTCAATGTACTTTACTATGCTAGCGCAATATAATGGCGCATAATTATGTACGAAAATGACGTAGCCACATTTCTGCAATGCGTTATGCCATGCCGCTTAACCCGCCCTAATGTGCGCTGGCCCTAATACATCTTTAACGAATATTATAGCGAAATATTCTCGAACTTTTGACACAAGAAATCTTCCCAAACTTAATGAAGTTTGTTCTATGAATTTAGACATCTGAAAAACATTTTTTTTTATGTTTAGTAGGCAGGCGAAACATGCTTTCACCCGGTGGTAAGTGACTGACCGCAGCCCATGAACATCTACAAATTCAAAGACTCGCAGATGCCTGACTGGCTTGAAGAAAGTGTAAGAGATAAGGGGAGGATTGATAATGAGAAATTAGGAGAGGAATAGAACAGGATGGGAGTGGAATGGAGGAAAAACTTAAATATTAAAATACTGAAATTACACCCAATTTATATTAACAAGCTTTCACTACACTATAATGAAAGAAAAAGAAACAGAATGATATAAAACTATCTTTAAATGGTAAACATCAATTACTTTAAATTTCTATAAAGAAGTAACAATTGTACCATGTTTATATAATTCACCTGTTACGCGTGTTTATCTACAATTTACACACATCAGTAATTCGCGTGTAGAATCCTCTAAAACGATGTTTTGCACATTCCGTTGAAGATGTCACTTTACGTTGACACGCGATATCAATAATTAATCACACATATTTGAGTCTCGAATGAAATCATGATGTGTAATGAACCTAATTTACGCATCTTGAATGATAACGTGAGCAATAAATACTTGAATTGTTCATCAGATTTTTTTAAATCATATGTACATATATAGGTGTAAAACACTATTATGTCTAACTCTCTATTTTATAGAGGTTTGTATAGTTTTTTCGCATTTGTAACGAAGACCAATTGCAGTCGCAGAATTGTTAAATTTTACAAGTGGCTTCTTTTTAAATTATATCAACGTCCCTGGAATCATATAACAAACATTTTATTTTCAACAACAGTAACTATAAGGCATCATTTCAAAACCAAATTCGAAGTCAAATCGGTTATCATCCAAATCGCTCTATTTCGGCGCTTTTAGAACGTCATTTACATTTAGATAATTAATATTCAAAACGTTTTATTTTTTTTTTACTTATGTACACTACTTAACTTATACTAAAGCTCCGATATTTCAGTAAAAACACCCGTTAAACACTGCAAAAAATGCAACACAATTGCGTCACATTAGTTTGAACTCAATCATTCTTCCTTCAATAGTTTCCCATTGTAACAATACCACAAAGGCCGGTGAAAACGCCGCTCCCATGGTGTTATTGAGGAAGTGTCACTTGTCGATACATTACATCGGTTTGCTTTTAAACGGTTTTCAGTTGGCATTTATGTAAAAAACGTCAATAGATCAATACGTCATATCGTGCAAATAAAGTTAAAATTTAGACTATTTTGCAAAAAATGTTTGTTATACATATGTAAATGTATTAAACTATTTACGTACGCAAAGTTGAAAAATCACCAAATATAAACTAATTGAGTAATTCTCGGAGTATACTGCTTGGAAAACAGCAACCCAGAACTGAAAACTGCCTTAGATATCATAATACAGTTTCATCAAAGAGTAATGGAACATAATATATCAACAACTAATTATTAATTGAATATTGTATTTCAGACACAAGACTAGCATTTCGCTAATTAGAAGACGTATCATAAACGCGAGATTGTTATGGACACTTCTGAATAAATCCCCTTTACCTAAACAAGATATGACTCTTATGTAACTCAACAATCATACAAAACACAAGCAACACACACATAAATATTCTTGACCCACACGATATATTGGGTTAAGTTGGAACAGACTGAGCGCAAATATCCGTTTGAGAAATGTAACAAAATTCTGAATTCCTAACAAAATTTTACATTAAACATTAACTTTAGTTTCACTCAAACAATGTCATTCTTAGATAGTAGATAATAAAGAAACAAATAGAAAGCCAAGTCATTCAAAACATTAATATTCAAGTCAGGCAAAATATTATTTCATTGTTTGGTACCACGAAACCGAGTTATGAAACCGATACGACGAATCGTTATCGAATACAGAAATCGTAGACATTTACAGAAACGCATGTAATACGTATTATGTGGCTTTTTATAACACATGCAATATTGATAGCGTATAAGTCTTTACTTCTATCTACACTAATATTATAGAGAGGAAAACTTTGTTTGGTTGTAATGAATAGGCTCAAAAAGTAATGGACCGATTTTAAAAATTCTTTCACCATTCCAAAGCTACATTATTCACGAGTAACATAGGCTATATATAACATTATGCTACGGGAGCGCAGCCGCGCGGATCAGCTAGTACTAATATAAAGAGAAAAGATTTGTTTGTATAGAATAGGCTCCGAAACCACAGGACCGATTTGGATGAAATTTTGTACAGAGACTCTTTGAAACCCTAATAACATAGGATAGTTTTTTCCCGAAAATACTACGGGAACGGGATATTATATGCGTATGAAACCGGAGCTCATCTAGTTACAACATAAAATGGGTAGCTATGTACGCTTAACTTTTGACCTCCACGTGTCAAACGAAAATGTTAAAAGATTATTATTTAAAATATTAACATAAAACGTTTTTTGTTGTTTAATCGCGCTAAACGTCAAAGTATCGGATGGATTTGAAAAATTATTTCCGATTATAATTAGCTGGTTGCTTCAGTTGGAGGAAGCTACGAGGAACAAATAGTATGATAATTTTCTTCAAAAACTATCAAGGAACATTATTCTTAGTCATACGTTCATAAGCATCAATAACAATTAATTTCATTGTTCCAAAATGTTGAAATGTCAGTGCGATTTATGACACAGTACTTTCCGCTGATTTATTTTTCCATTGAAGCCATCGCTTATCGACAGAACTTCCTGTAAACCCGCACCAGCCTTGGCCTAAAGCACAAGGCTCGCTGAAGTTGAGAGAAAACTATAGTTAAGGACATATTCTAGCGATAAAAATTACCTATGCACACTACAGTAAGGACGATTTTAGGGTTGCTATCTAAAAGCTAAAAATAGAACCATATTCGCAAACAATATTTGTGAAAGTAACGCGTATGTGAAGTAAAGCATTTTTCAATGCGTTCCCAATGAAAAGCCTTTATTCCATAAGCAATAAGACTTGATTTAAACGCCATGCGACTAACCGCCACTTAAGTATTGTTTCTGAATAGGTTTATTGGGGCCCTATACTTTGAGAGAACTCATAGTATATCAACCTAACCTAACACTAGGCTGTATTTCATAGACTGTTATAGAAAGATTTAGATTATTCGAAATTCAAAATCACTTTTTTTATTTTTCGTTCTACTTTTTTATTTTGTGGTAAAACGTTATATGCCAGCAACCAAGACCTCTGTTCGAAATGTGAAATTCGAAAAATGTCTTTCTGTCACTATCACTCTAATCAAGGGAGAAAGGGATGGAGCGATGTTAAAACACCTCTCAATTTAGAATCCATATTATTATATTCAACTAATAGACACCATCTTTTTCAATCATCTCAAAACGCACACAATTAACGATTAAAATTAAAATATTATAAATACACAATCAAATAAAAAGGAAAACATCTGATCACGATTTCATAAAATTACAATGTAATAAGTTATAGGAGCATAAAGTTGGAATGAATGAGCATATAGAACAATATAATATTTCGACACAAATATGCAATTTGTTTTGTTGTATGCGTCTCAATGTCGTATCAATGAATAGGCTTTTGTTGTATTGTTTGGTTTTTCATATTTTGACGTTAGTTTTTGAATTTTTTTTTAAATAATATTTATTTATTTCTCTAGCTTCTCTCGGTTTCGCTCTCGTGAAAATTTAAAAAGTATTCTATCACCTAATCCAGCTAATAGGCTATCTGCGTATGAGATTTTATCAAAATATGTCTAGTAGTTGAGGCGTGGTCACAAACAACTATACATCCAAACTTTCACATTTATAATATTAGTACAAAGAATACTCTCTCTCTCTAGATATACTCTCCGTATAAGAAGAAAGACCATTAATAAAATTGCATTTCTCTTTTGTTTTTTTACCAATCTTGGACTTTTTATGTGGCTCTTTACGGATAAATTCATTGCTAGAACGAAGAATATGTTCAGAAATAATAAACGTAGAAAAGTATACATGTAGATAAAAGGAATTTAAGTGTCATCTTTTAATGTTTTTAATTCAAATTGCAAAATGTCGACATGCCTAATCCAAGGATGGCAGCTGAATTTTGAAATTTAGAATTTCTATAGTGTTGTACCTATCGACAATAGTCGATTGATTTGTTGCAAAACAGTGATGTATTCTGACCGTGAAGTTTTATGAAACGAGCTTATGCAAAATGATGTACAAAGTATTTACCAAGCATTGTTGTAAATATAAATTTATATAGTAATGTTATTGGAAATTGTAAGCGAAGAGGTTGCTCCAGAACGAATCGAATTATATATTTCAGTTATGTGAGAGGATATCAAATTGATGAATATTTAATATGACCTTATAATAATGTCAGAAGAATTTCCCTTATTTATAGCACAGAAATATTTTGTAACAATTAAAAAGAAATTAGCTAGTTATATGAATTGTGAAAGGTACTTTTTGTTAAAAATCTATATAATTTTTTCTCCATACTTATTGTTAACGAGAATGTTAAGAATGTTATTGTTATCAAATTAATCATTTTACGCGAAAAATACCAATATAATTATTTGACTTATTATATTTGTAGCCTGTATCTATAACTTAAGATCGCAAATTAGGAAAAAGGGAGGAGACTAAATCATTAAGAAAGATCTGTATTTCAAATTACAGATTCAAAATGACTGCCCTTGAAACAAGACATAAATAAAAATTAGCAAACTCAATAACAACCGCAAACCGCAAACGACAGAGAATACTAAAAATTAACGTTAAATGGGTTTTTTATCTAATCTTTTTAAAGAATGAAAATGAATTAGAAACTTCAAGATGCGTATTGCTTTGTAAACGATCGCCGATATTCAAAAATTCAAAATTCAATAAATACAAAAATTCAAAATTATTTATTTATCAAATGATACATAATTGGTTACAATTTAGGGGGATTACATTAAAATTGATATTTTTTTATATATCTATAAAACTTCTTTATTCTAAGGTAAACAGGTTATCTTATAAAGGTTTGTAATGCCCTGTGTTAGTATTAATTCCTAAAAACAATCACAATGGTGAAAATAATCATATCATTGACTTTACAGTCAGTCATGAATTATGATCCAGTGTCTCAAGACGAAACTTTTAGTTTTAGTCTAATATATTACTAAGCAAAGTAAAATACATAAACGACATTTAAATCAAAACATGTTTACATAAACAGTTTCCACGTAAACATATAGCCAACTTCCATAACAGGAGCACTACGCAACCTTTGCCTATTACAGTAGGTTAGAAAATGGCGGTCCCCTTCACTACACATCAGAAAGTGACATTCCTGCACTAGCTACGTCTAGACTAGACGCAATTACTTAGATTACCTAGGAACTAGGTTTGAGGTAATCATGCGTGATTGGTTCGAACAAAATTATAAGGCAAAAATAATGATGCAGTTTTTCATAATCGTACAAAGTATAATTGCTTTATAAAAATGTTACAACTTTAAACTCGCTAAGCGATTTTTAATTGCAGGGTATACGGGAACATTCCTAAATCATATATTCTGCATACATAAAGGAAAAAGAGTATTATAAAAATATAAAGATTGTATTTTTAGTACCTTTTTTCATTTTTAATCATGATACAAAGTATTTTCATGAGTTTATTTTAACGTAAGTACTTATCAAATTAAATAAAATACTTTTTAAAGTATTTTTATTTTTTCGATTTTCCAAAAAAACAATCTAATGTCGTTGAAATAAGTGGAGGTAGACCACACAATTATTGAAACACTCATGAAGACAAACTGTCATCTCAGTCTCCCGTGACCACGCTCGCTGTAAAGTCGAAACGTTGGGTTACTAATAATGTAAAATAATGTATAAATCCTTTAAAATCCTTATTATATTTGATTTGTTATGATACAAGTTCTCTTCGCAAAATAATTTACATCAAAAGAGACAGCTACTTTTATAAATAACAATTGACAAGCGAAACCACTATTAATGATTCCAATATTGCTCCTGCATTTGTTTTAAATAAAACTTTATTATCCCATTGTATGAAGTTATCAATCGCTATAACAGCCAAAACGGCAATAGAAGTTTCAATTAAAATGCCACAGATAAGCCTATACGTTGTGAAATCGTTGCGTAACAGAAGTCGTGTGAATTTGCATTACAACGGTACGCCACACCGCCGCTAACAATGCATTCTTTGTGTTGGTGGCGCAATGTAACCGTGGTATTGGGTTGCTATACTATATCCCTAGCTTTGGGTTTTTAACAAATAACATGGTTAGTTGTTTTTGGTTACATTTGTTACCGCAGGGGTTCAAGTTGCTTGCTACAACTAATAACAGAAAAATCACGTGCTATGTCGCCTTCAAGAGCCATCCTAAGGCTTTCAATCAGAAGGAATAGTTATAAAAGGTGGTAACATGAAAGTAGGAATAGTTAAACGAGAATTAAAACACTATTTTTAGATATAACATAACGCTATATAAATATGTACTTAGAAATGATGTAATCAATCAAAAACTGAACATTTATTCAGTCGAATTTGTCAAAAAGTGTGCTGAAACCTTGTATTGTGTGATAAATAATTAAGTATATACATGAAGTAAGTAAAATAATAATATTGTATGATTTTATAATATAGTATCTAAAAGACAGGAGCTACATCTGCCAACAAACTGTCGAACAGTTTGGCAGAGTTATATGTATAATAAGTATCCAACATTTTTATGGAAGAATAAATAAATCTAAATCTAAAATCACAAAGCTACGAAGTATTTCTAAGCTAAGAACTTTCTTGTGCTGAGTGTTGTAACATCAATCGTGTTCATATTTCATTCACAATGAATACGTAATGTTTTTGACAATGTAACTAAGATTATAAAACATTTTTAAATTGATTTGTGAATGAATGTAGAATTTCCTGAGAATAAGCCAATTAAGATATACAGATTCGGTGAAAGCTCATTCTGGTCCAATTATAACTTCCAATTATTTGAATAATAATCTTTTCGTGTCATCAACTACTGCGTATTTTTGTATAAAAACAAGTTACTTTGAGACGTGGGCGATATGATTAAATTTTATATTTGTTATGATGAAACATCGCAATTCTAAGTAAACAGCGTTAGAGGATTCCTCGAAGGTCCAAATAAAATGTTAATCAGTTGTTTATTTCGCCTAATTTAATGATGCGCAATAGTCGTTGTTTTTTTAAGAAGCTGTGTTGTTATTGGATCTTTGATTTATGTGATTCTTAGATACATAATCAAATTTGATAATGATATGCCATAGCCAAGAAAAATTAGTATTGATTGAAGAAACAGTATTCTTTGGTTCTAACACTTTCTAGCGACGAATTCGATTATCTAGTAAACGTATCAGAAATTAAATTGATTTTTTTTGAAAAATTTTTCCCGCCATGATTCGAACCAGTCATTTCATATAACACAACATTTAGAATCAATCCATGAGAATAAGTCCCATTATTTTTTATACATACATTTTTGGCCTTGTATTCCAATTAGAATTAATCCATTTGTATGACGCATTAGTAATACCTCACTAATCATAATTTATAAGCAAAAACTGTGAGAGAGTGATATTGACACCTAATGATGTTTAATAATCACTTAATCACCTTGAAAACCGGTACCGATCAATTTATTAACCAACATTTGATACTCACTTTTATGTAAATATTGCCATCCTTTGTATGCAAGACTTCTTTTTGTAGTTCAAAAGTTCATAATAAGATAATCGTCGGTAAAGCCTTATTATTTTAAGTAACATATCTTAAATGTCCTCGTCCGAATAGGAAGGTTTGCTTTTCATCTTCAAATAAGACACTCTGGGCTTAAATGAAGGAAATACTATCTACAAAAAGTATATAATAACATACTTCAATAATAATAAGTATGTACGCCAACGCAAACTGTGTAAGAAACCTTTGGACTGTATTAGAGAATTTGAAATTTGAATACGTTTTTTGTGCTCAGTCGTGATTCGAGAAGTCAAATCCAAAATTAAAAAGGGGTAAGGAAAGGAAGGATGCGTTTGTAGCATAGTGGGGGTAAGACGGTAAATTTAAAGATGTTCGTTTGCTTTTAGTTTATACTTCTTTACGTTCGGACTTACCTTGTTTTGAGTAGAAGCTGGATCAACTTTGAACATTTACCAAACCATAAAGTATTCTTAATTTTGTTGCAAACCAATCGTAAAACAATAATACACAATCCTATGGTTTCTACATTATTTGAATTGATCTTCAGTTACTACTAACTAAAGACTCGTTTGGCACAGTTATCACTTACCTGGTAAATTGGTTTTGACATCCTTCCTCTCATGCTCCTCCGCTTTCCCCTCGGACACACTCACTTCCCCAAATCCTGTGTTTTCCTCACTCGCCCCCTCTCGGACGGATAACAAAAACGCACACAAACACACCAATATTATTCTTATAAACTCACGCATTTTAGCGAAATCGGCAGCTATTTGTAAACGTCAGTAAGTGCCATTTTTCGATCACAGATCGATTTCACGTATGATCCAAACACAGTCACATTTTAACAACAAATCACACACACATAAAACACATAGTTAAGACTTGGTTTTGAACTCAATACACGTTCACACTTATTTGAAAACAGAACGGAACGTAATTCGATCGAATTTTTAATTTAAATTTCGAATGACAATCGACGCGGGCATTTGACGTCGTTCGAGCGAAGGTACTAGTAGACGTTTATTGGCTGTCGGTATCCCCCACTCATGCGCGCGCGCAAGGCTCGGTAGTTCGTTCAATGGATCGCTGAGGTTTCTAATAACGATAGCCGATAAGATATCTAAACCTGCGGTCAGTGTAATTGAACGTTGATATTGTACCGTTGGTAATAATGAATTATGATGATAGCGATAGGAAGTTTCTTCGCTTTTGACCATTGTTTTGTTTTGAATTTTCCGGCCATAGATTGTGTGGTTTGAAAATCCTTGACATATCGAATTACCGTAGGACTCGCTTACTATTCAATGCTGGCAATATTTTAAAGGTAATAAGTATGCAAAATAACAACAAATATAAATTAATAAATAATAAATATTCTCCTTTAAGCCCATTATTGTACCAAAAGCCTCTGTGAAAATGTGAAGGTCTTAAAAAATCTTATCTTCACAGCAAGAGGAGTGGTTTGGAATTTTTCTGGATACTTCAGAAAGCTCATTAGATCCACTTAGCCTTGAAACTCATTACCATCAATAACAACGGCTATCTCACATGAGAACGAACCGAATATAGTGTTAAACAAAAATTAATAAAGGTTTTGTTATGGTAAAAAAAATGCAATCAGATTTAAACAACATACATAGAGCATTGTATAGCAAAACGTCATGTATAATCAGGGCCGTTGTCGGTTGCAGAAGGAGATATGATGTCCCAACATTAAACAACAATAACATTTATTGCAATACAAGGCCCAAAATTATAATATCATGGTGTAGCCTTGATCTTGAAAAAGTAATAGAAATTTTCTGTGTCCCTAACACTCTATAATACAATAATATTGTTGTATTGAACGCTTGACCTGTCAAAATGTAAACGCTTTTTTGCAGTCTTTTCTGGGTTATCATTTTTAGTAAAGTCTAAATTTCAACTCCATCTTTGTCCAATCAAAACTTTAACTTTTCGTCTAAATCAAAATCGGATTAAAACAATGGTTCAATCCTTATATATTTTATTTTACTAAAATTATTTTCATTTAAACAATGTCAAGTAGAAAATAAATGGAATATACAATAACAAGTAGTTACAACTTACAATGATACCAATTACAACTTCTTATAGTTCAGAATCTTTATTAAAGACGTTCATAATGAAAATAATTTTAAATTACTTTATCATTTCTATGTAATCATTTGTAAATTTTTTTGGTGTGTGATAAAGAATACTCATTCATTCATTTCATTAATTTAAATGAAATAAAAATTGCATCAAAATAAAGAACATATTATATTCAAAACCGATTGCATTTCCGCTAATCATACCTCAGAACCCTTATTAAATTTTAATGCCATATTAAATAACGCCGGTAGATGTCTTCATTATTTTTTCAGCCGGCTGATAGTTTAAGTGTCCGTTCCGCCCCCATTTCGCGGTTCAACACAGACATTCAAATTACAGGGTATCATACAACATCATTTGTGTTAGTCAGATAGTGCTGTGTAGGACTTATCGATAAAATGTCGTATAAAAATAAAATAATTTTTTTGATAAATAGTATTTTGAATTGAGTCACGTTAGTTTACCGACAAAATAGTTTTAGAGTTTGATTTCAAAGGAATATTTTTATATTAATTACGTAAAGAAGACCGAATATACGAGAAATTTAAAAAAAGTCGCGAAATAGTTTTAAAGGTTAAAGTAATTTTAAGATTAATAAGTTTAATTTAGAAAAAAGCAAAGGAGGACAGTGAAGTACAATTTAAACTCAAAATACGAATTAATTGAAGTATTTAATTGACGTGAATAGAAATTACTGTCATCTGACTAAAGAAATGCGTGGTTGTATGTCGTGTACGTAACGTAGACATATATAGGAATGAAATTTATAATAGAAAGATTTGTTGCATCACTGCAAATTCGAAATATAGTCAAATCACAATGTCTATCATTGTTAAATTTATAGTGAAATTTTTGTCAGTGTAGAATTTAAAAATCTTTTAAATCTACTATCATTAACCCATTATAAGCTATAATTTAAGTATCTCTCTATACCTTAAACACTACTGACACTACGTGACATTCTAATAAAAAATGTATGGAGCGAAATCTAAAAATTATTTTTCTATCAAAGCTGTATTTGGTAGCTTTGTTTTAACTCGAGGGTCACTACTTTAGGGCGATATAGTGGCTTATAAATACAAGGCGAATTCTTTACTATCACCATTCTTACTCTATCCCTTCAAACAAACAACATGTTGAAAAAGTTTATTCACAGTTTAGAAGATCCTGATAAACCATTATTTGGTCCCAATTTTTGGATACTCAGGAAAGTAGGTTTAATTTTACCGAGCAATTACAAAGGCAAAATTGCATACATACTTTTGCATGAGCTCGTTACGTTATTTGTATTGTCTCAATATATAGAACTGTACGTCGTGCGATCAGATTTTGATCTCGTTTTAACGAATCTGAAAATTTCTATGCTGAGCATTGTTTGCGTTGTTAAATCTAACACGTTCATCTTGTGGCAAGAAAAGTGGAAAGACGTCATCCAATACGTAACTGAAGCTGACAAATGGGAAAGACAAACGAGCGACGTAGCTAAAGGGAAAATTATTAATAAATATACCAATTACTGTCGCAAACTGTTAAACTTTTATTGGGTATTGCTAGTGATAACTGCAGTAACTGTATGTGGAACGCCGCTGTTCAGATATCTGTCGTCTTCAAGCTATCGAGAAGCTTTGCATAATGGAACCGAGCTATTTCCCCACATATTCAGTTCCTGGACACCATTTGATAAGTACCATTCACCTGGTTCATGGATCACTATTACCATGCATACGTATTTTTGCATAGAAGGTGCCGGTATTATGGCATCGTACGATACTTGCGTTTTGGTGATCATGGTTTTCTTTGGTGGGAAACTTGATCTTTTGAAAGAAAGATGTAAAGATATATTTAAAGGTGCGAACACAGAAGTAGAAGTCATTGCCAGAGTAAAGCAACTGCATGAAATACACGTTCTGCTAATGAGGTACGTAGATTATTTGACACATAACTTATTAATCTAGTTGAGTTTGATCTCATATTTTTGAAAACTTGTCAGAACAATTATATTTTTATCATTAACAAATTCTACAAACGACTGATTTGTTGTGAGTTTTCTGAATTATTATTCCAATTCCTACGCCAAATAATAATTGAGAACTAACTTTTACATATTATTTTAGAGGACGGATTAAATTTTACTTATAGGTAAATTTTGTAATGAGATAAAAAAAGTCTCTATCGCTCCTTAACGCCTTTATACTGATAGGGATACACCCGAAAATACCCTAAAGGAAAGGTACAAAGGTTTTTTTTTTAATATAAATTGAAATGAATTCCAAAATACACAACGGTTGCTCTAGCATCTCCAATACGTATTATCGACGAATACAGAGCCCCTTATGACGATTGAAAATCAATCTAACTAAATGATCAAATAATGAAAGCAAATTTCTAAACCTAAGTCTAATAAGCTGCAGCGCTAACTAATGCAACAGTAAAGGTAAAAGGAAAATACTATATGCCAAATTTCATAAAGCAGTCTAAAGGCCATCCTTCAAGGGAAAATTTTAAAAGATAGTTAAAATTAAGATGAGATACATTCTTTATATTATTTCTTTATTTTTGGGTTTTATCGCAGCTCTATAATCGTGTATGAACAGTGTGAATTTAAGTAACCATTGAAACCGCTTGGAGTTTATTTTAAACACTTTTTCAGTCTATTCTGGTTATTTTTACCTATTCCAGATATTCTCAATCCTATTGCTAACTAGATTGCAGGGAATCCATGTCTTTCTTGTGTATCAAGCCAACCATTTATTTTTATTAACGTTGCTGTAATTTGACGTAGTAATATAATACAATAGTATATTTAAATAACAATCATTATCTTATATTGTGTCGAATTCTAAAGCAACATCTATCTGGACTATCAGCAAAGAATCTTAAAGATGTGTACGATAGAAAAGCTATCCAATAACTCGCAGATAATTAATTGTTATGATATTGATGAGGGCACCGTCGCAAACCTATATTTTTATCTGCCTTATAACGTAAACTTGGCGAAATTGTAACGCTGCAGAATCGTAACACCAATCATTCCTCATATTCTACCAAGAAACAAATTATTTTTTATAATAGTTTTGTACAGTGACAAAGTTGATTTCCCTTTTTATGTACATTTTTCCAGAAAAATACAAAAGGAAGTTTCCTTTTTTTCTGAACTTAAACTTTAAGTTAATCGCGGTTGAATAGTAGGCTATACAGGCTATACAGTGCCCTAGCCACCGTAAGAGACGGATCAGTTAAGACACTATTACAAGCACCTTCAGCAACTTGGTTGGAGTAATGGAACCTAGAACAGATCAAGACTATAGGAAGGCTATTTTTAAATAGATATAGCCAAAAATGTGCAATCATACCTTAGTTTTCGGTTATCTAGAGTTAATAAAAGTAAATTGAGTTATATTACATGCTAAAATCGCCTCGACAAAGGCAGAGGCAATGATTTTATAGAAATTAGATTAATAAAATATTATTTTATTCATCTAAAGTAAAAAATCGACCTTGACTATGCGGACGACATTTGCTTGTTGGCAGATAATATAGCGCACTTAAATGAAAACGCAAATGCACTTCAATTAACAGCGAGTAGGGTCGGTCTCAGAATGAATGCCAAAAAGACGGTATCCATGAAAGTTGCATCAGCTATTGAGTCACGGGTTACCATTGGAGACACGTCTATAAATGAGGTACCGAAATTCTGTTACTTAGGTAGTATCCTTACATCCGACGGCGGTACTGAAGCTGACGTCGAATATAGAATTAAGAAAGCAAAGGGGGCTTTCGCACAGTTATCCCCAATCTGGAGGTCTAACCATCTGTCACAACGGCTCAAGCTTCGTATCTTTGAAAGTAATGTGAAATCGGTACTCCTATACGGTTGCGAAACTTGGAAAGTTACAAATACCATCTCGAATAAAATCCAAGTCTGCCTCAATAAATGCCTGCGCAACATACTCCGAATTTTCTGGCCCAACACAATATCCAATGAAGAGCTGTGGATGATAACACAACAAAAACCTATCACTCAACAAATTCGTTTGAGAAAGTGGGGGTGGATAGGTCATTGCCTCAGAAGATCGGAACACAACATAGTTAAGTCGGCACTAGATTGGAACCCACCCAATGGCCGGCGAAGAAAAGGTCGTCCCACTGCTACCTGGAAAAGATCCGTGATGGCCGAACTAAAGAACATTGGATTGTCGTGGCAGGAAACGAAAGAATTGGCACAAGATCGGCGAAAGTGGAAGAAATTTACTGAGGCCCTATGCTCCACGAGGAGTTAAAGGAATAATCATCATCATCATCAAAGTAAAAAATAAAGATTTACTGAATAATCTGCATTCACGTATTTTAAATATTTAACGCATAAATTATTAAAATTAATTTATTTACAATGTTCAAATACTTCAATTGTTTTAGCTTGATGTAATCGTGAAAAGAAACACAACTACACAAATAAATTTTTAAAAATCAATGAGTAACAGAAATTTAATACTTTAAAAACTATTCTTTTGCAAGTCGATGCTAATAGAATATGTTTATGATTTCAATTCGATCGAATATTTATATTGTTCCAAACATATTGAAAAACTGATAAAAGAATATATTTCAAATTATCAGTACAATAATAACGTTAATATATTCGTAAAAGTATCGATAAAGTAAAAGACGCACGCACTAGCTCAAAAACTTTTTAACGCACATCATTAACTTTCACGGTAAACAATAATTTGTTCGAAAAATATTTTGTCTATAAGTGGAATACATATATTTAAGCAATCATTTAATGTTGTTTTATGTAATTCTTCAATTGAACTTTATAAATTGATCAATATAATATTGTTGTATTATTACAACAACAGATATTTTTTAATATAAAAAAAATGAATTATTAAACTTTGTATTAGATAATTATAATAATGGTTTTTAGAAAATTTATACAAATCTTTAGTACTTGCAATATTATTATGTTACTTTGAAAAAAATACTAGTAAGTATTAATATTTAAAGCATGCAAAATATATTATCTATACCTATTTATTTATTTATATATATCTATACCTAATTATTTCTTCTAATTCTACAGAACAAATATTTAATAATACTTAATATTTTGTTGCAGATATTCGAGAACATTCGACTCCCTTCTATCGCCGGTTATGTTTTTCTATGTAGTCATTTGTTCCTTGATGCTTTGTGTTAGTGCTTTTGAATTAACTGTAAGTATATAAGGCTTTGTTAGATTTCTTATTAGTTTTAACAAAATACAAGAAACTGCAAATTCATCCATCCTTTTGATTAATTTTAAGCTATTTATAAAATGTCTTAAAATTCTTTTGAAACTTCATCTGTTTTTACTTCAACGAATTAACCAAGTTGACGTCTCCGCGTTAACATTTCGTAGCATTAATACATTTTACAACCACTAATAAAAATTAACATATTATATCATAAATTATTTATTTATTTTATGAATATTAAATTTTTTCAGTCAGCTACAAATACTACTCAGCTATTACTAACAGCGGAATACCTGATATTCGGCGTCGCGCAGCTGTTCATGTATTGTTGGCATAGCAATGATGTCTTGCTCAAAGTTAGTACCGTAATAACGCCGATTATAACCCAATAAGAAATTTGACCTTATTTCATTTTAATTTGAACATATTGCTCCCTTAGCTAGATATTATCGTGTAACAAAGATAATTTAATAGATTGTATAAATAATATAGCTAGAAATTAATATCGTAAAACCATGTAATTCCATTTAAACATTTGACGTCCTTATAAAACTAAGTAATAAAATGGGATAATATTCGCAAGATACCTAGGCAACTACTAAATGTTTCTAAATACCACAACTACACATAAGAAAATTTACGAAAACCACCATTTAAAGGCAAACATTCAAAGGTTTCTTCAAGCGATCATTGCTATTACTTTTAAGGAAGGGAGCTACTTAGTTTAAATTACAGTTTCTAGCTTTACTTTATAATTTATCCTAGTGACTCATAATAATATCTTAGGTAGGCTAAATACAATCAAATAACAAGATAAATTAAAAGGCAACTCTATCTCAAATATTAACTCAATCGCATTTTAATACACATTGTAGATAATTTATTATTCGTTATTATCTTCACACGAATTCGGATTTTTAAAAATCGTTTAAAAATAAGAATATTGATTTTCATTCTTAAATGGATCATTCAGTATCAACAGATAATAAAATTATTATTTAATTACAGAGTAACGATGTTTCGAGCGGACCTTACGAAAGCCAATGGTGGAACGCCAATGTAACTCAAAGAAAGTACATTCTTATGTTAACTGGCCAACTGAACATTGTCCACATTTTTAGGGCTGGGCCATTCACAAACTTGACGCTGGCCACATTTATAGCGGTACTGTTTTTTTTTTCAAAACCGAATTCGTAGGCAAGCATTTTTTAAATGATGAACTTAATTTTTTCATTATTTTAATTTTCAGATACTAAAAGGAGCATACAGCTATTATACTTTACTAAAATAAACACATAAGTGTGTGAAAAAATATTTCAGAAATAGAGCGCTTATTGTTTTGAATCTGTATTTATAAAATAAAGAAATATCGCTTTCATTTATAATATTAATTTATTTCTTAAGTATTTTATTTTATTAATTTTCTCCCATTCCTTACGTCCAAATTGAGTAGGTATACCTACGTCAAGAAAAAAATTCAATTAGGATCATAAAACTACCAAAAATATATCTAGTACCTAAGTTGTGTCTATTTTAATGGAATATGGTATATTCCATGTAAACATACATAAATATTATAAAAGGAAAGATTTGGGATTTTTGTTGGTTTATTTGAACTTTGAATTGAATAGGCTCCAAAAATACTGGACCGATTTGAAAAACCTTTACTTCAAGTCGGCTTGTTCAGTAGGGTGGAAGCCATCAAACCTGCGAGATTCTTGGATTTCATTGGACAATAATTTTATTGGATTTGAATTTTTAAAATGAAAATGTCTTTAAAATGACTTAAACTGGTAGCTCTGCGATTTAATTCTGATATTGAAAATTTTAAGTAACAGTCGATCATGCAACTTGACATGCTTCTTTGAAATTGCATGTTATGTCGTTAAATGCTTAGAAATTTACAATCATTAAGGTTGCCTTTCAAAAATGAGAAATCATAAATAAAATAATATATTTTATTAATTTATATCATGTTCCTTTTTATCCTACACTACAATGAATTTTTTTTTAAAAGGCGCGTTGTGTGATAGACAAGTGTCAAAGAAACAGTTTATTATTTTCTTTGTCTATGCTCTTATTTCTGTTCTCTCGATTTCTCGCCTGTATTGTATTTTCGATTTTAATTTTCACGACTTAATAATCACGTTTATAAATTAAATTACAAACAGAACCTTAAAACAATAATTATTTGATATATTGAATAAAGGATAAGTTCGGAATAAGGAGTGGTATTCAAAAATAAAAAGTGTACACCCATGTAAATAAAATGCAGCCCGTAAAAGTTCAATAAACTCGAGCCGAGGCCTTCAAGAAATGTCAGAATTCGGTTTACGTTGTTGCTTGTTAGTTTATTGTTGGGTATTTTGAGTGATTATTATTGAATGATTTTGTTAAATTGAAGAAACGTGCTATGGAAAACCAAAGTTCACCCGAACGCACAGTTCCGATACAATATGTGCGCGGTTCGCGAGCTTTTCGGCAATTTAAAAACCCGCCCCAACCTCATATGTGTATTCAGGATACAATAAAGGATTCTACGGAGAAACTGTTTATTAATGTGTTAGGATGGCAAAAAATTGCCAATCCCAAGCAATATACGGACCCAATACCCTTATATGGTGGTATGCAGGTTAGTTAACGTTATTTGAAAGTCTTTGTGCTACTTTTATTTTATTCGCGTTAATTGATCGCGAAAATGATCGTGTTGTTAGTTAAAGTATATTTTTTTTAGGTTCATCAAGGATGTGGACCTAATAGCAATAGACCTCCTTTATTAGTGTTTGCAGTAATGGTTAATCCAGATATTTTGAAAGCAAATGGGAAAAATGCTACAAATCCAACTGTAAGTATGTTTTTACAGTTATCTTTTAGGATTGGTGTAATGAATGAATAATAAAATGTACTATATTATTCTTTCAATGATATGGCCCATTTTTACATCTCTAATTTATACCATTACCTACTGAATTAATATGTGAAAATGATCCAGTATCTATTAATTAAGAATCGTGAACTATTATTAAGTTATAAAATACTCTTATATTCTATAATTATTTTTTTACTGCTTTTTCCTTATTAAATGTATCTAAATATGCATTGACAATGATTATTCCAATCCTATATATGACCCAATAGAATTCCAATTTGAATTTCAGACGACATCTACGAATCTTTGCTGTTGTTTCAGCATACATTATGCCAACACATACTGAGATTAATGTATTGCTAATACACTAAAAACCTAAAATGAATGTCAATATGTTCACAAATAAGCTAGCTTCAATAATATCAATCTTAAGTGAAAATACCAATTATTTCAGGACCGGGATGCGCTAGTCAGTCTACTGTGTGATTTTGTGGAAGCCATGAACCCAGGTTTAGTGCTGGCGAGGAATCCAGTGATATTGAAGGACAGAGATTTGGCTGGAGAGCTTAAGGATGTGTGGCTTGCTGTTCAGAATAAAAGGGAACGGGAGAAGGGAATGAACCAGGATGTTATGTATAAGGTTAGACCTATTTTATTAATGAGAAATTCTATGAGGAAAGTAAAAAGAAGTCATTTATTAATAAGCATTTATAATAGGAATAGTTGTGATTAGGAAAACAAGATAAGTCATTTAACTGCAAAAAAAATCTGTTTTGATCAGAATAAATTAGTCCTATCTATTTTCTTAAATTATTAGAAAAAATCTGAGTGATCATGTTAGAACTTGTATGTGCAAAAATGAAGATATGGCATACCAAATAATTTGGCAGAATACCTGGTTCAGTACAAACTTTTTGGTGAAACAACATTAAGGCACATCACTAAATATTATTTAACTATGAGCCGTTATTGATTTATTATTGCTGAAGGTAGACTGATTCATTATAAAATCTAATTGAAAAATATATTAAAATATTGCAATACCTGCACCAAGTACAATTACTATCACTCAGAGTATCATGTTTTTAAAAAGATTAAATAGTTAACTTTACAATTTCAGGTATATGATATAGATGGTATCGGAAGTGATGAGGTCAACGAAGAAGACAGAAACGGTAAACAGTATGATGGAAGCTCGCCAAACAAAAATCAGGGATTTGACAAGAAAAACGTCAAATCCTCCAAGCAAATACTCATGAACGCGGGACAGAAATCGGAATTCGACTCCGGAATGAATAACTGCCAATTAAATCAAAACAGTTCCGTTAAAGACAATAGATGTGCGAATACTGACGCCGATACGACATATTGTACATCTAAGTACGGACAGATGGTCTCGAGCAGAGAAAACCACAATCAAATTAATGATATTCAACAAAAATTCGCTGGCAACGAAACAAAACCCTCCAGCTCATTTAGAAAAGACTGGAACTCTGTACATGGTAAAACAGCTCAAAGTTGGGACGAATTCTCAAAACGTAACGTCTCACAAATGAAAACAGAAGATGGTAAAAAGCATAAAAAAGACAAAAAGGAACTGAGCAACGGCAAAGCGCATTACGATTTCTTCCCAGTATTTGATAACCGAAACGATCAGGAGGTTGCAGAAGACAGTATAAAACAAGATATTAGTAATGAAGACAATTCTAAAATAATAATAGATCCTATGCAGAAATTAGTTCTGCATTCGACTGATAATAAAATTTGTGATAATAAATCGAGTGCTCTCAGCTCATTTAGTTCGTAAAGCTTTTTATAAACAACTTTTATATGGCAGTTGGTATGGACAATGCCTGTATATTAAACCCTTAGATGCAGTTTCCTACAAGATTCGTAAAAAGTGCCCACGGTAATGTAAGAGTAATTCATAAAATAACATTAAATATTGGCGCCAATTTTTGAGGCAACTGTCAATCTGAGGATTCCATATAACAAAGCTTGTATGTTGACAATTTATATGTTTAGATTTAGTGGAGCGAACAAAAAACAGGACTAGTCAAGTTCTTTTTTGGACAATATTGTAGTATGCGAACAATTTTTATAGGTGGGAATATTGATGTTGAAATCTCATTATGATCTTCTTGAGGGCAATAACTTATTGCTAATGTCAAGTGCAAAGATAGGTAAGTTGTCTATGATTTTTTTTTCTCTTTTGACTGGCACAAATTATGGCAATATGCCACACTATAATGCCAAGTAAAGTATGCAGAGGCATGTGTATATTATATAACACTTTTTTTGACTTGCGGTTATCACGTAACTTTTTTATATTAAACAGGATTTTAAGTATGCAGATCTAAAAGGTAAAATTGATAGATAGAACAATATAAAATTGGCTCAAATAAGTTTTATAGATAATTTGTATAGCATTTATATAAATACACATTGTACACATTTTATACATATTTGATTATTTGTTGATTGAAACATGAATTGGAGATATAAAATTTATTGCAATATAAAATAATATAGCCTGTTTTTTATCGAAAAATTATCAGTGTATATTGTGGTTGAAAGTATAATTTGCATGCTTGTGTACATTAAGGGTTGTGTATAAAATAAAATATATTTGTGTGTTTGATTATCTGACGGAGCATTCGCTCAGTGTTGCTATTGATAAATTTATACATTGCTATATTTTCACTGTTGCCAATTTGAAATATTAATAATCGTTGTTGGTACTTTGTGTATCTACTCGTTTTTTTTATCGCCAAACAAAACCATACACTGAATATAAGAAATCGGTATTTATTAGTAACATCTAAACAATATACTTAAATAATGTATGATATTAAAATGAAGTGTGAAATGCATCAACATTAATTTACAAAAGTTTGTGCCAGAAATGTTTTTCTTTGTATTTGAACAAGAATAGCATGTGACTAACATTTATTATAATAAAAAGAAGTTTCTAAGTCTTTTTCACATGAATAAGAATGTATGAAACATGTCTTGAGTTAGAGAAAAAATCCTGTTTTAAATAGTAATAAAATAAAATGTGGGTATAAATCAATTGTAAACTACTTTTAACACCAATTTAAATCTATTTACACTCAACACTCGCTTTTTGCTATAATATTTTACACGTTTTTGTATTTCTAACATCAACACCAAATCAATCAGTGTCGAAAGGCGATAAATAAAACGAGACATAATATTATATTCTTGCTCATATTTGTTCATAATTTTTGTAAGGATAAGGCCTTGTATATGAGTTGGAGACATATAAAGCAATGGTCTGAAATAATTTTCATTGTGAATATGTGGTGGTAACACCTCAAAATGTATTCAAATCATAAATTATAGAATGTTATGGAATGTGACTCATACTAGGCTTTATTCAATTTGACTTGTATCAAATACTTAAATATTTGATCATCAATGATCTCAAATATTATCCAAGTGATGCCCTTATAAAATTCCCATCACTGCCAAAGGATGCTTGACCTTGCATTTAATATTTCACCTTCACGGAACAAAAGCTTGAACAAATGGTATCTATCTTCAAAAATTATAAGGAACATATTTTTCGCAGTTGGATATCATTTTTTCGCGGTATTTCGTGTTTTTTACCTCTTGTGAATAACCACTAGCATAGACATGTCATAGATTAGATCGTTTCTCCATTTACGACTCCTAATTTTTTTTGCATATAATTAGTATTACTTACGTAAATATGATATGAAATTCGGCATGACAGATTAAAATAAGATGGAGCTAACTTTATACTGACACAAAATCTTATAATTTTGATATGTATGTATTATTCGATCATGATTATGAATTTGCAAATTTTGAAAACTATTTATTACAGACACAATTCCAAGAGGATGCTAATACTATAAATTATTTTTATCTGCAACTTATTGCTATCTGCTTGATATTAATTGCATTTATCAACAATATATTTTATGTATATTTTTTGACAAAGTAATTTTAACATTTAGATTTTATTTTCATAGTTTTCGAAAGGTATTCTTTATTAAGAATAGCTGTATTAGCCATAGCAGTATCGAATTATTATTATTGTTCCTTTTATTAATGTATATCTATAGTTTTGAGAATATATTAGATTATTTAGCTTTGCTAGTCTTATAAGGAATGCATTATACCAAATGTTTAAAGTTTATGTTGAATAAGTTTTATGGTGCTTTTTATTCCCGTATTTCTTTTATTTCTTCAGTTAATTTTGTTTTTAAATCTATAATATATTATACGATCAAATCAATGACCAATAAGTAAGGTTTATACATGTTACAATTTTTACATTTATATAGAACACATAATATGTTAACAGGCCCGGATCTAGGGGGGCAAGAACGAACCCATGCCCGGGCGACAATGCACAACTTACCATTATTGCCAGAAATAAATTCTCTTTTTTGCCTGATATGACGAAGATGAGTAAAGTAACAATGTAAGCGGATGGGAGTGGCAGATTTCAGTTTTTGCCCCGTCTAAATAAAATTTAAGATCCGGGGCTGTATATTATAATATATTAATGTATTTTTATTCGTATTAATTATATTTAAATGACATTTGGCAGCTTTTCTTAATTCTTAAATGACTAAAGAGATTTTGATGTGGGATTAACTAATTTTAAAAATGCCGCTCTTAAAAATATGTTTAAAGCATATTGTTTTTATTTTAAGTATTTTCTTGTATATTATTTCATATAAAGTATCACATTTGGTATAATATGTTCGAATTCGCAATACGTTATGCAATAAACATATTCTCATATAATTAATGGTTAATAGTGCTACATCGCAGTTACTTAGTGTCTTTTCTTTGGATTTAGACTATGTTTCAATGTACGTCGTACCTAATAACTATAAACGAATAAATATCGGATCTCTTGTTTACAGTATTTAAATTACATGTCATTTACAAGACTGGGTTTTTGTGTTTTCTTTACCGCAAATTAATACCTTTCCTTGGTTATCCTACTTAGCACCATAAGTTCTTTATAGATCATAAGGTTTAGTAGAATATCCATATTGTTACTCCATTTTAAGAAGTTAATTGCCACATGGAAGTTTAAATCTAAACTAATATTATAAAGAGGAAAACTTTGTTTGTTTGTTTGCAATGAATAGGTTCAATAACTACTGGACCGATTTTAAAAATTATTTCACCATTTGAAAGCTACACTTTCCACGCCTAACATAGGCTATATAACATTATGCTACGGGAGTGAGGCCGCGGGAATCAGCTAGAAAAAAATAAAATTGGAAATTCCATAGATATGAATTGCTATTACTCTGTAGTTTATTTGGATCATTATCTGTTTGAAGTCCTGTCAAGGTGACATTGACATCTTTGAAGTTTTTGACATTTGAGTTATGTATACAATTTAAAAATAAGCGTGGCTTATAAATTTTTAACTAAAGTTATTTAAAGTTTCATAAATACTTTAAAGTTTATTTGGTTCTGCTCTGAGCAGAGCTTTAGAATTAAAAACTCTGTTGTTGACGTAGTATTTAATAAAAGAACGGAGAATTTATAGGTTAAGATCAAACTATGTTTAGTCGTGGTGGAAATAATCAGAGACCCTGGAGAGGACGAGGTAATAGAGGATCTCGAGGGTTCAGAGGTTCTCGAAGACCGTATGGCGGGCCACATGATAGGCGAGGTTATAATGACGGTAACAGAAGTCACTGGAAGAAGGACGAAAAGCCGGCAGTTCACGTTAAGGGTTTGACGGAAAAAGAAATAAGCGTAACAGAATATGTCAGTGATCATGCCGGGTTTAATGGTATTATTAAATCCAGGTATTCTTTTTTATTTATTCTTATTTTTTTCGGTAATAAAACAAAGTTAAGTGCAGCTTGATCTGACTACGCATATATTGCCTCATAAATATAATGCCTTTGCTATTCCTAGCCAGTTATTTTTAATAACTTCATTAACCAATAACTCAAGTTAATATTCAATTTTTTCCTAGATTTTCAGACTTCCAAGTATCAGAAGTGAATGAGAAAGGTGAGATAGCAAAGCTAACCCATCTCTCGCCTCCGGAACCTCCAGAAGAAGAAGTGGTGCTGGAAGATGAGGACCTGCTCCTCAATAAATATAACCTGGAAATACTGCCCATGGAGACCTGGGATAGGATAAATAATATAGCTCTAAGTACCGGCCCAGATTTTGATACTGTTGAGGTTAGTATAAACTTAGAAATTATTACATTTATAGAAAATATATATTATGATGAAGACATACCTGTATGTGTTTTTTAGACATTTGTTTTTTTCTATATTTCTCATTGGATATCTCCTTGGACCAGTAGTATTTATTATTATTTATTTAGATTATAGTTTCTGGCATAATATAACAGTTATTCTGATTGTAAAAATTCACTTAATCAAAATCAAATTGCATGTTGTTAATCAATATAATCTTTATTCAAGTGAACATCTTTCAACAATTCAAAAAGCTATTATAAGAAGCTTTTTGAATTGTCATTTTTTGAAGCTAGAAAGTCTAGTCAAAATTCCATTGATATGGTAAAATTAATTGGAAATTAATGTATTTATTGAATACACTTTTTTTAAGGTGAAATTTTTCAAAACTGGAAATTTTTTACCTTTCATCTTAAGTTGACATTTGATAAGTATCCAAATTTTGTTTAGTGAATCTCATAATATCAACATAATGTTTCAGGTAGATGTGACAGGTATGTCCAAAGAGGAGCGGACAAAGATTCATGAT
>LQNK01001026.1:86546-107771 GCA_001586405.1 Phoebis sennae
GAAACCCCAGGAATGACATAGGATAGTTTTTATCGGTTCAAAACCACCCGGTACTAATAAAACTATTGCTAATTAGCACTGAGTCAGCCTCATAGATCAGAGTTCATCCAATGAAAATTAAAAGGACGTCGTTAAAGCAGCAGTTTAATGAAGAAGGAAATTATTGAAACAACTCGCAAAAAAAAGAGAATGACAATATAAAAAGCATCGTTAAATTTTTCAAATATAATGAAAGAAAGTAAGTTTATAAAAAAGTTATGTAACAAGCTTTAAAAAGTATAAAAACTCTTATCGGTATGATATAACAAGTAGGTAATTGAATATTATCTCTAATTACTCAATTCTAAAAATATACACAGCTGCAAAGTGATATAAATCAACCGCAAAAGGCAATTTTTTAATTAAATGACTTTATTTCAATTGACTTATAAGAACTGAAGTTTCCATAAAATGTAATGTACAGTTAAAGTTAATATATTTTTTCCAATTAATTACATAGATATATTCGTAGAATCAGCTTGCATCGGAAAAAATATAAGTCAGTAATGGAAGGGCACTGAATGGTAAATAATTTAAAAGTAATAGGACGTATCCAAGCGGAATTATTGTTTTACACAAAATAATATAAATTAAGATACAATATCTTCGAAATTGTGATTGATTCAAGTTAGATTACAATTTATGTACTTAATAAAATTAAAAATCGGTAGTTCCACCATAACAACACTATTTGGATAATAATAATAATATTATGTGGTATTGCAATTATAAAAGTGATATTTACCACCACTGTACAAATATATATTGTGTAAATATTTTTATCCGTTATAAAGAAAAATAAAATAAAATATGAAAAATAGTAATAAAATTAAAAAAAAATCTTTAATGGACTAGGTACCTAGCCAATATTATTGAGATTCGTAAAAAACTAAATTATGAATTGTAATTTTAATAACAGTAAGTTTAGACCGTCTCTCAACCATTTTGAGTCTGTGGTCCTCAGTAATCAATCTCAATTTCAAGGATATCCTTGATGAAAACACAGAAATGAGTAATAATTACAATATAAATATATTTTTTAACAATAAATGACATGCAACGTCGAACTCCTATAGTCTATACATTGTTAATTGAAGATATAGACAAAAGAAAATACTTTTCAGTCTGTATAATCCTCCTTTAATAACAGTGTAAAAAAAATGCCTGTATTTAATCTCGTTATGAAAGCATTTCTTCATAAAACACTAGATACAAGAATGACGTATCGCCGGAGTAATTCCCTCAATTTCATCATGTTTATTTAAATGAGCTGTGTATAACGGGCGGCACTTAATATGTTTCCAGAACATTCTTATTATTTTTGCAATTTCATGTTTCCATTGTAGCACGTGATTTTTAGAACATTTTTTTATGTAAGGCAGACGTTTGGCCGTGATCCCACCTGGTATTAAGTGGTGTGGCGTTTTAGTTGGTGGCACGTCCACCTAGAATAAACCTATTGTATTGTTGTTATATTTTTAAACGTAAAATGTCGACGAAGTAGTTGATAATTTCGGCTTTAGACTGTTTTAAAAATGGCCAACGTTATCTAATAAAAGTAAATTAATGACCAAATTTTGGCCCATTACAAATTTATTCCTTTCATTAATACACAAGGACATATAATTACTTGCAAATTGTTTCAACAACGTTTTAACCAATCAGAATATATCTTCAACAAGGTTTAGGAACATAGTACATATCAAGTGATGAAAAACAAAATTTCTAATATTAGGAAAAATGTGCTAGCAATTCTATTATTATTAAAAAAACTATATTCAAGATTAAAATGTGTATCCATTATGTCATTAAAAACAACTTTATTTAAAAGCATTAAATCACTTCCGTAAAACAGTGTCGTGCCGCGTGCATCAATGGAACCTCCCACCGCGTTACACTTTTCCAATTTCACCGTCGAGGACGTGTCGAGAAAAATCCTCTTTTGATTTATTTTTTAATTCGCCATCTCATTTCAATTTATGGACGCTTTGTACGCATTTGTATCCACAACTTGTTTCTATGTAAATGTATTATTCTGATCGTATTTCAGTTATTTCTAAATGATTTACATTTAAATGAAAATGTTGGTGGAAATTTTAAGCGCGGTTGAGATTTACGTCAACAAGTTTGTTCAAAATGTATTATTTGCATTGTGAAACCAATAGTTTATATTTTAAAGAATTATTGTTTTACCTGCAACTCAGCAATAAAAGAAATAACGTTTCTTTCCGTAAACATAATAGTTTATCCTCTTATGCTTATATGCCTTGCTTCTATATATCTCACTGCCCAATGTTTTTATGTTTTCGTCATAGGCAAATTTGTACTTCTGTCCCCCAGTTACTAAAGCTTATATGACATTTCTGAAGGTGTCCAAGACACAGGCTTTGCTTAGTTTGGAGCCTATTGTAATGTGGATATAAGTCATAGTATGTTATTATTTTAAGTAAATAAGTAAGTAAAAAAAAAAGTAAATAAATAAATGAATGGTGGTTTAATGTTTAACATTTGTTGCAGACAAAGATAACAGCCGCATATTTTAAATTAAGTGTTGACTTAGCTTTTCACTGTAGAAATAGGGGAGACTTCAAAGATAAACGCGAACCACAGCAATCAACTATTTCGACAAGATTTTTGTAAATGCTGTATTATTAAAATATTATAGATAAAATTAAAATATATTCCATTTATAAATCACTCACTAACTGTCAATATCTAATATTATATCTATGGTTTTATGATTCTATCTACTATCTATGGCCGCGGGTTGCTATTAACAATGTCATTTCTAAGAGTCTACTTAAATTCTAATTCAAAGTACCCGTTTATTTATCAACTTGCCCCTCCTCCCCCCAGATTTGCAACGATGCAACCAATTTTGTCACCTTTCTAAATATTTATATATAAAAACCTCCTTTTGAAATTAATTAACAGAACAAGAATTAGAATTTGCTATCCGTTTTTATTTTTTACAGATAACATTATAATTACTTTTGTACTATAGTTTCATAAAATCAATTTTGCCCTCAGCCATGTACTTTAAAACAACAGTTAGGGAAATTCGGGACAATATTTAGTGAGGGCCGGCACAAGATGGCGGCGGTAAAAAGCGTAAAGTAACAGATGATCCTCATTTAAATATCTGCGAGAGACACCCCCGTGGCAGCGGACCACACGGGGTGGTTTGATGCAGACTTCAATAAATTCCTTTTTTATGGTTTATTTATTTTTTATTCATTTTATTGGCTCATTCACAGTTGATACATTGAAACAAACAAAATATGATACAAATTATTTAGAAGTTAATGTATAACTAATTTAAGAACAAGCACTGCATGCAAGATATTTGTAAAAATAAATCATAATTAATTTTTAACAGTTTAAAATTTTCGCTATTAAAATACAATAAATACAAATTTGTAATTTAAATTTATTTACGAGCTTTTTTATATAAAGGCAGGTAAAAGAGTGTGGTGCAGTACCATAATGTGTTGTGATGTGTGGAAATGTATTTGCCACTTAACATATTATATACCACTTCCAAATATCAATCCTCAGGGCATAGCGGCCGGCCAGGCCTGTGGTTCGCACTGATCCAGAATCTTCTATTTTCGTTTAAGGAATAATACTATCCTCGAAAGTGTAATTACAGAAGTGTTGCAGAGGTTAAGGCAATCTTAAGAGATAAAAGTGCATAATGAAATGATTTGAGAAATGGTCAGAGTTTAGATTCAGAATACATTCTATGCCGGTCTTTTGTGGAGGACTGGTAAAAATACAATGCGATATAATGCTCGTGTTATACTTTTCTTTTTACAAAGGATTTATGATCTATGCCACGATATAAGTAAGGAAAAGTTAAAGATATATCTAAATAAGTAGTTGTCCTATAGTTCTAAAAACCTAAGTATATGTCTTAAGAACATACACAATCAGTGAAAAAATAAGTGTCATACGATGTTTAATACTACGAATAATAAAGTATCAGTGTTTTTGTATTCAAACACTAATCTTGTACATAAACCATAACATTCCCAAGGCAAGATTTGCATTTAAAACTCTAGAAAATTTGTAAACGCAGAAGCTAAATTACCCAAAATCACCTAGTGTGGTCCCGCTAAAACTAGGCGAGTCAATATAAAGGGATCAAAGCGCCGGCGAGTGACACTTAGTGATATTAGTGATAAAGGGACTCGTTATTACGTAACGTTAACACCTTATTTACATTTTACACTCTTGTATTACCATCACTGAAAACTGGTGAAAATCTGTGTGGAAAATGATTCAGACTGGCCCGTGGTTGCGTTGATTACGATGCATACTATTTCTAAAGTACTGTTGTTTTGTGAAATAAATAAAATTAAGACATCATTTATCGGTTATAATTAATGAAAATTATACAGTCCAGAATACTTTAAGAATATACTACCTTATTTTAATAGGATTATTCATTTTTATTTAACCCTATTTGGTTATATTTTAAAAAATTTCATAACTTACGAATAATATTCCGAAATTGTGAAGAACATAAGTGCTTTTTAATCGACTGTTGTTTTCTGGGAATATTTAAAGGAAATTTGTTTATAATAAATCAATGGAAGAATAAATAACTTTTAGCCAAGAAATAGAACAGACTTACTCAAACTAAAAATTAGAAAATAACTTTTATTATATTTTTGAAATCTATTCAAAGTCTGCGCCCTTACCTATTTTTGATTTAACAAGATCTTGCAAGAACATTATTATGTACCAATTTATTAACAATTAATTAATGACAATTATTCAAGAATTCACTAAGGCAGCATTAAAATATTCACTAGATAGCACATAGCATAATCACTACCTTGGTTCTGTCAGGATGTTAAATTTTAATTAGATAAAATAATATAGTAAAATATGTGTATTCCATGTTGATTTATGTTTCCAAGGGGTAGGAGCAAATGAAAAACGAAAATACGTAATGCAAAGATATAATGAAAAACTTAAATAAACTTATGGCTAAGAAAGGCACCCATGATGTCATAAAGAACACTCTTACATAAGGCTCGCTGCGTGTCCCTATGTCTAACTTAACTTAACTTATTATCGCAAAAACTAAACTCCCACAACTAATTGTAACGAAAAAGTGATATATATAGTTTATCGTTTTGCATACATTGGTTACTTCTCCACATACTCGTAGTTTCGTAGAACGTTTGAACTCATTGCCGGTTTACGTACAAATCACTGGAACAAAGGAAAGTATATGTTAGTGAAGGAAATACATACAACTAATAATTGAGAGACAAGTGTAACATGAAAGGCCTGAAAGATCTATCTATATACGAAATTTCATCTCAATCCGTTCCATTGTTGCGACATGATTGACACACAAACATCAAAATATCTAAACATACAAACATTCACATTTACATTGTTGCAATTTCACACGGAGGTAGTACTAAACTCTAGTTTTTTCAAGTACTAAAATGTTGCGTATTCGTTGATAAATAGATCACCTGAATTTTGTCGCACCCTGCTACTTTCACTCGATTTAGTAGACAAATTTACACAAAATAGACATTACACAAAATAAAATTGTAAGAGGGTATCGTGTTCTATGAAAAGGCTATAATCGGATACTGTAACTCAACGACTGGACCAATTTGGACAATTCTTTTTTTTAAATGTTCGTTGAAGTTCAAGCATGGTTTTTACGGCGAGAAAAATTCGAATTGCCGGGTCTACGCGAGCGAAGCCGCGGGCGGAAAGCTAGTGTTAATAATTATATCTACGGAATATAGTACAACATTAAGAATCATATTTACTGTCAAGGTAGATGATAAAAAGTAGTGATGGCAAATTGTATAAAAGATTGGCGTCGCTATAGAATCGGTTCAGTATTGTACGTTAGCTTTAGGCTGTTACTATGCTCGAATAGGGAACCAAAAGGTCTAATACACTAAACCATGAGAAGGGAACAGTTTTATTTAGTGTCTAAAATAGTATCTCTGGACGTTGTAAAAGGAGTATTGGTAATACTAGTAACTAGTAATGGTAATGGTAAGGTACTCACAATAGCGCGGATCTGTGCGCGGCTCGCTGGGAGCGGCGACAGCGGCGCGGGCCAGGCGCGCGGCCGGGCGGCGTGCGGCACACGCCGGCGGCCGCCGCATCGGCGCGCGGGCCTGCCGCTGGGGGCAGGACCCTGCCTGCCTGCACAACAAAATTCGGTTAAGATTAATATAGTAAGATAGATAAAGTATTGAATTTTGTGACAGTTGTGTGCATATTATGTATTTTTCTTATTCTATTTTTAAATTACCACACGTACACAATTGTTTCAAATAAACTTTTTCATTCATTCATTCATTTTAATTAACGAACTTGGTGCACTGGAACTTGGTTCAACCAAGTTGACATGTGGTACAGTTTCTTAACAGAAGATTAGGGGGAAATAAATATAACACGAGTTTCTTTGCTCTCGCAAAAAAATACTTCTGTGGAGGATGCTATTATTCCTCCAACGAAAAGGGAGCATCGTAGACTAGACCTCTATTAAGAAAATATGAAGCCATTTGTTTCTCTAGTTAAATAATATTATTATAATTACAACTCAATGATAATACAAGTTATAAATAACTACATAAAGGAAACTATCGCTCATAGTCAATTAAAATTGAATGACATAGCAGAAATAAAGTTAAATAAATAATTGCTTACCTCCCCGAAGCAGGCCACATTCACAGGTACCCTGGCTCACTGAAATAAATACATGCTTGGATAAATACGATATTATAATACAGAAAACATTAACTTTAGCATTGCAAAATAAATATAGGGTTAAAAGGCAAACGTTACTTTAATAAGACTCGGCAGCATTCTATAAAAACCTTAGTGGTTTGTTGGATGCTGTCCTGCACCTATGTATCTTTGTTTTTTTTATTAATAAAGATATTAAAAAAAAATACACGTATTATAAACGGATTATGATATAACAGGAGGATGACCAAGAACTAAATCACTATATTCAATTAAGGAGCAGCTATAACCTAATTCGTATGCCACGTGGTATGTAACTAACTGAATTACTTTCACACAGAATCATCATTTACTTCAGGCTGTATAGAATATTATTTTAAAATAATTTCCGAAAACTTCCCAGAAATCTAGAAACTTCTAATATTCGAAATATAGAAACCACGTGAACGATACAATAAAATGGCTGACAGAAGATAAAATAAAACTAAATAGGTAATTCTTATCATTAATTAATTATTCAATAAACTAAGGATGAAACGAGAAACAAAAAAATATATGAAATCATGAAAATTTACACAAATTAAAAAAAATTAAAGAAAAAATTACTTACGCCCTGTGATCACGCCGAATGCGAATTAAAAATGTGCGCCTGCGCTTTTATAGGTGCACGTTAGATAGGCGATATGCAAAACGTGGCAAAGTAAATTTTATTAATTTTGTGACATGAATCAAAGTGAAATGTTAAAAATGTAAAAACGTTTCTGCAAAGAAGCATTTAAGTTTCAAGTGAAATAAGCAAAAAAAAAAAATAAAATGAAATCAATTCATATTTATTTGCGAGGAAGTGGTTACATGTTGTAAGTGTTAAATATAGTTCTGACAGATCAACACATTCGCCAATTTCTGGCCTGAAAATATTGGAAATATGTATATATAAAAGAAATAAAAATACAAAATAGCAACAATCTTTTACAACGGCATTTATATAAAAAAGTAAGTTATAACTAAAAAATCTCTAATCCATTACAATGAACACAATCTGAAATGTTTTAGGATACTTTGTATTTGTATTTTTATTAATTACTAGCTTTCCGCCCGCAGCTTCGCACGCGTGGGCTACTAATTTCTGTATTTTGTTGAGGCACACAACAAAAGTTAAAAAAATACGGCTCATATTCGCATGTATTTAGTGTTTTTCAACAAAATCTCACAGTGCGCGCCCTATTCCAAATACAGAAAATTGTAGCACACGCGAGCGAAGCCGCGGGCGGAGAGTTATGTAGTTATTTTTTGAAGGTTTTTGAGAATTTATTGAGTGTTTTTACCGTATCTATATGTTAAGATTATAAAAAGACATGACCGCAAGTCAACCAAAATTTCACATTGTCCACGTGGTATGACATTTTCACGACTTTAGAAGCGTATATCTCAAAAAATATTTAATTTAGTTACTCTATTTCATTTCTAAAGACCTATCTAATGACATCAAATTTAATGATGTATTCGCGAATTTATTTTTTTACCCTCCGTTTACATGTATGGTGAGCCACCCCTAAATTTTTTTTCAAATAAAATGTAGCCTTTAAGTTGCACCTAATATTGGTCTATCAGCATATGAAATTTTATCAAAAACTGCCCAGTGGTTATTACGTGATTGACGCACATACAAACAGACAAACAGACAAACAGAAAAAAAAATTCTAACCAGGGTTTTGGTATCTAAAGAACATACATATTGCATACCAATTACTCTTTTTGAAAAATATTCAATGTACAGAAATGGTTCGGTTACTGTTTTATTATATGTATAGATGGATTTTTATTGTTAACAACATGTCAATATCCAATTTGTAAAAGTATTTTTGTTCAATGACCAACAGTTAAAGGTATTATAATATTCCTTTTGCATTATTTTTTTTTAACTGTTTAGATGCATTTCATGTATTTACTCGTTTACCTTGATGACAACTTAATTTGAATTTATCCTTTTCTATACAATATAAAAATGTTTTGAGTACGATATTAAAAATATTAAAAATTTCACTTACGCATTGTTTCATCCTAAGCCATTAAGCCCTGATACATCTTTCTAGAAATTGTAAAATACCCTCATATTTTAATATTTTTGTCCAATGCGCTTTGATCACATTTAATTATCACTTTCAAATACTTATCGTTTTCAATAATCATTGAATTTGAAGTCAGCCTATGTACTATGCATTCGTAAAATTGTGTGCCTGTACTCACCTATGTTTTCCAAAGTTTCTAAGGTGTTTTACGTGAGAATTTTCCATAAGTGTATTCTATACTTATAGCATATTATTCAAGATTATCTGTATGTATAAACCTGAAAGGTGACTGACATAGTGATCTATCAATGCACAGCTCAAACCGTTGGACGGATCGGGCTGCAATTGGGCATGCAGGTAAATGTTATGACCTGTGGTTATGACGTAGGCATCCGCTAAGAAAGGATTTTGATCATATGGAACGAGAACGGGGAAAACGTGGGTGAAACTGCAGGGTGCAGCTAGTTGAGTTATAAAAGCTTTATGTTTATCTATTTAATGTACCACTGGTTTAGCGTAAGTTACTAAAATCATGATTGTGATTGTATAAATAGTGCTTCTTATATAAAATACGGTTCCCAAATACGAATAACAATATTGGCAGTTTCAAATAGTCTCTTTAACTACAATATTTATTCCACAATAAATACAGCCAGTAAAGATAAGTAACAAAGCAATTCAACGAGAAACGGCTTTCAGATTCCGCCATTTTGTTTTTGCTCGGTGAATTTAATCTGGCAAGCTTCCCAATACCACCCTAGGACATTTATATAACAGCTGGGAAATTCTGGAAACTTCCTTAGAGGCGTGGCCTATTCAACCACGCCCAGTCGAAGTGGGCGGTCTATTACGTCATACTCTGAAAAAATTTCTTCATTATTTCAAATGTTTTAAGTAGAAACTTAGATTGGAGTCTGGAATTTTCGTTTTGTATGTAAATGTAGATTTTAGTTATTAATATGAAAACGTTGTCGTAAAAAGTTTCATTTAAATAATGAAGGTTTTAAGTAGGAAGACTGTATTGTCGTTTCCATTTTTCATTTGAGCTGGGAATAAAATATTTTGAAAAACCACAGTAATATTAAATTTATATATGAAATCATATGATTGTAATATTTGAATAAGTTTCCGATATCTATTATTTGCTATACTTAATTAAGAAACATAGTTGAAGTTACTTATTTAGCTTATTATTGAAAAAATAATGTAAAATCTATAAAAATTATGATTTTGAATAATAATCTGTTAACGTTTTTCAACTATAAAACTCATATGTTGTATTGATATTTTGGCATAGTTGATTTATATCTACTGAGATGTGATGAAAATTAATAACTCCGTAGAATATTAAGTAAATAATGATACAATTTAAATAAAAAGCGTAATTTGTGTGTTTGAATCTCAGGAGATTTCCAAAATTATTTCAGTTCTATCCTTTCATATTATAATTTTTAAATGTTTTGCTTCAAAATGATGTTTACATTTTACTATTTCATTTAAACCTAAATGTATTTGTAGGTGTTATATTAAGAAATATTAAATATTTTTTAGAAATTTGAATGATCTTATAGTCGTGCATAAATGATGTGTGTGGACTTCAAATGGAACCCAGGTTATATTTGAATTATTTGATAGACTGTTATTCACTATTTCTCTACTTATTTAACCAATTCAATAAATATTCAGGGACAATGAACACTACGCCACCCAGACCCAAACTAAGGAAAGCTTGCACTATGGAAATTAGATAACTAATAGACATACAATAACTGATACTTAAACATACTTTTTTTGTAAATACATACATACTATAGATAAATTAACATCTAGACAGTAGGAAATTACAATGTTCATCACACAATAATTTTCTACTCGTGGTGATCGAACCCACACCCTCCGGCGATCCTGTCATATCCACTGTGCCAATCGGGTTGTCAATTCATATTACTTTTACAGTAAAACTATAGTCTTAAAATGTTCATCTCTTTGTAGAATTATCACATTAATTTCACTGCAAACTCGGTTAATTACTGCGGATTTAAAAATTAACCGAAAAGTAATGAAAATAAAAAGGAAATTGTTATGAAAAGCGTTTTATTCAAACGGGAGCTAAACAAATGCTAATTTTTTAACTAGTCGACATTTTTTCGGTCCTGCCCGAGACAAAAAGATACGGAAGCACTTGATGGAGAATATATTGGGACAATTTTGTGTGGGAATGTGCCATATACACATTTCACTCTAATATGAAATTCTTATAAACATTTCAACATAATAAAGTTATAAATATTAGCTTATAGAAATTGTTTCAATTTAAAATTATTCTTGGTTACTGTTATTTTTACGTTACATAATGCACCTTACATATATCGAAAAAAGTATAAGCAGCAACAAGGTATATGATATTTTTTTAATCTTATCATTCAAACAATAGGATTACATAATTAAGCATGTTTTTACAATATCGCTATACGTTTTTGAAAAAACATTTTTAAATGTGATAATTTTATTTATTCTGATCATTTTGCTAAAGTTATTGCTAAGCATAATAATGTTTGTATTCTAACAACCATTAAGTCTAGTGTGCCCTAATAACAATGCCTGCATAGTATAAATTGATAATTTATTTTTTTTTACTCTGACAATCTAATTATTTTAAGACGTTATTGCTTAGCATATATTTGTATTCTAACAACCATTAAATCTAATAATATAGCGTGTCCTAATAATAATGCCCTGCAGTGTACCCTTTACCCTTACAAAGTGAAAAACACAAAAAGGAAATTCGAGGGAAAGGACCGCATCCTTGTTTATTGTTTTAGATACAGACATATTTTATTTACTAAGTGGCTGCTTTGAATAAAAACGCTGTTAGCTAACGTTAAAAAGTAAAATAAGCACTTTGGAAGATTTATCACCGGTTTTTATGTTTTGTTTTGTAAATGAATGAGAAAATTTATATGACTTTATTTACTGCTTAATTGTTCTAAACGGTGGTTTCTTGTAAGCGATTATATAAAATCTCGCATATTTTATTATATCAATTAAAAATAAAACAATCCATTAAATTTTACTTATGGACAGTACAATATCCTATTACGCGTAATTCTAAACGGTATATATAACGTGGTGCTTAACTACCAAAACTTGATTCCGATTGGTTGATCATAACCGTAAATGATAACGATTCGTAATGAAACGTTCCGTCGTTTATATGAACCGGGCTTTAGGCGTTACAGCTAAGAGTCGGGTTGATCCCGGTGAAGACGTGATAAAAAATTCACACAAACTAGAGAGACTATTAATTTGAAACATATTATGCATATTTGATGTTTTCAAAAATTCAAGGAAATTTCTGGAAAAAAATACATTTTGTGATTTTGTATTGTTTATGTCTAAATTTCGTCTTCATTAGCGGATATTAATACATCATTAACCTATTTCTGCTTATAAGACACATAGGGATACATCTATAAATATATTGAAAAAATAACGAGCAAATTAATAGTGATAGTTATTACAAGACCATCAACGACTTTGACCCCAACTACAAATTTATACTTCTGTCCACTTACTAGATCACTTACCACTTATACATATAACATTTCTGTAGGCGTCCAACACGCAGGCCTAGAGAGCCCAATAATGTGGATATTAGCCGTAAGTAATGATTATAAATAAATAAAAAAAAAACCAACGCCCATACTAGTATCGCAGTTTTTGATCAGTGTCTAGTATTTTTGCTCGTAAAGATAATCCACAGTTCTCTAGCGCCGACCTGTCGTGAGCCGTCGATGGCCGATAATCGGACCGCTGTGCAAACAGAGTGAGAAATTGTTTTTATCGGCTTATACAGGATGTAGAAAACTGCCATGAACTGGGAATATTTGATGGCTTGTTTGCTAAATACAGGACAGATTAAAAAAAATAGAATCCTATATTATTCTTTGTGAATATATGATTTTAATATAATAAGTAACAAAAAAGTCGCGTGGTACTACTAGAAAAAGAAAGTTATCATATGAACACGGTGAGACTACTAAAGTAAAAAATTCCATTCACCGACACAAATACGCCATTAAACTTAGATCTCAATTAAATATTTAATTCATCTTTCGTCGACCAACTTATAACTAATACTTTTTAAGTCATATCAGTCAATAGTTCATGCATTCATCTAATGTTAGTTGACTATCGCAACTTACGATACTCACCTAACATCAGATGAATGCATGCACGTGTATGTCCTTTATCACTACATAGTATAAAACAAAGTCGCTTTTTCTGTCATGTGTCATGTTGTATGTCCCTATGAACGCTCAAATCTTTAAAACTACGCAACGGATTTTGATGCGGTTTTTTTTAATAGATAGAGTAACTCATGAGGAAGGTTTTTATGTATAATATCATCCATTAAACCCGTGCGAAGCCGGGGCGGGTCGCTAGTGCCCTATATGTATGCATTATGAATCGTAACCCTTATAGACGCCATACACGTTAGGACGGTTTTAACTAAGGAATTCCGTAACCGTACTATCAGATATCTGGCGTAAGAATTTATCCGTAACCGTAACCGAATTCAGTACATCACATACACGCTAGGGTTTGCCTTTTGGTTATGCCTGTAAGGTTAAAACCATCGTGCATAACCTAACGTGTATGCCCATATTAAAACTATCTTTAGTCGCATTCTGTATCGTGTAACAAGATCACCCTGTATAACTAAATACCGTGGGAGCCGGTAGCCGCGTGTGCTATCAAACGCCGCGGGCGAACGCCACAACCCATCATTACGCCTAGATTTCTTGATGTGAAACATCTTCACTCGTTAGATCTACTACTTACAGTAACAACGGAATTCAAACTTTGTTCCTAAACATTGAGGTCCTTTTTGATTTGAGGATCGAGGATTTTTAAAGCCATTAAGTATGTGTTAGTTCAAAGCATCACCAGTTTTATTTTACTTGTTTTGTTGTATTTTTTAAAGACATTGTGGAACAGTAGTGTATAAGAACTTTTTTTTTAAATCAATGTACTTAATTCTATTTTCTTACTCATTACGACTTTTAATATGTGCCTAGTTTTTAATTTAAGCTTAAATCTCATCAACTACTTATTTTAGGAAAAAAAATACTTACGAATCTCTATTTCATTTGAAATACCTATTCAATGTTGTTCTTATCTGACTCACTTAATAAAATATTCGCGAATTTATTGTATTATCCCTCGGTTACCCAATATAAGACAAAACTTTTTCAAAATCTGCCCAGTAGTATTTGACCAAGCGAAGTCAGGTCTCAAAGTCGAGATGGCCCGGCGAGTGTATGTTTATATGTATGTTTGTAAGTAAATAGTACAAATATCTGTCGGACGATATCTGGAGTATCGCTACTCCGATTCTCATAAAATTTTGCAAGCAAATAGTTTGTAGGTACACAAAAAATTAGTTCGAATATGAGCGAAATAGGTAAGGGGGTCAGGAAGGTAGAGGGGATCAAATAGGCGAGTTTAATATAAACATACTCGAGTGTGGTATCAAAGGTCTTGCAACGCGAGGACTAGTTCGTAGCGAGCCACTAGTTATTGAGTGACATACAAACAGAAAAAATATACTAACAATTGTTTTGGGTCTATATAACTTCCATATTGCATATTAATCTTTTGACAACGCAACGCAAAGCTTAAGGTAAATTTATTTTTTAAACTGAAATAGGTCTTTTAGAAAGTTTATACAGTTAACTAAATGTAGATACAAAGCACTTACAGTTTTTTTTAATTATGAATGTTATATACACGAAAAGATTCGTCTTGAATCACTATGTTTTAAAAAATCGCATCAAAATTCATTGGGTAGGCTACAAGATATAAGAAATATTTGATGTGAATAATCGTCACTTTTTTGATTAATTATTATATTAACATGTTTTGTGTATATTTCGCTATTCGTCCGATAGCTGGGACTATTTTTGGGTAGGTGTTAGAGCCTAGAGGTAAGCTGAACACTTGTATGATGCTTTTCCTATTAAACTGCAACATTAACTTTTCGCGTATTTTTTTACTGCTTAGGTTAGTATACGTCATCTGCTTAGAAAACATCATCTTCTACACAATATTTTATATAATATAGGTATCATGTTCACTGCAATAGTGTCTATGAAATAAACCTTTTTTAAAATGTTATTGTTTTAATATCATTACATATTTAAATTTTTTAATACAAATACTTTAACAATAGTGAGTACTTAAATAAAATGCAATTTCGTATCTATTCAATAAAAATCGTCTTTAACGGATTTTAAGCCTGATTTAAAATGTATTATGATTTAACCCTACGTTTCGGATGCTTTACAGTGATAGTACAACAGTAGTCGATAATTTAAATTGTTTTTTATATTCTGTAAAATAAACCTGAATGTCAGTTAAACATCGCAGAGAAGAAGCTGTATTTTACGTTAATAACCTGTAACTCAAGAAATAATGCCTTACCTTAAACTAGGTACAATTCATAAAAAAAAAATATAAAAATAAGAATATAAAAAATATAAAATTGTCACATTGATACATTTTTGCTAGCATCAATTAACATAAATGTACAACATAACCACCCAGAATATATTTTTGGATCTAAGACGACCTTTTAACTAAACGTCAAGTACAAAATACAAAATATTTTTTAAGGATTCACAACTCCCTTTCACACCCTCCCTAATTTTTTTTTATATAAACTATTTGCTTGCAAAGTTTTATCAAGAATGGATAAACCATGCTCCAGATATCCTCTGACAAACATTCACCTATTTGACCTCCCCTCGTAAACCCGATACCGATTTCGCTCATCTTCGAGTTCGACATTTTCTTTTGTTTGAACTACTTGCTAAGAAATTCAATCAAGATTGGATAAACAATACTTAAGTTATCGTCAAAGTTTTTCATACAAGGTCCTTACATACAAACATATAATGTCCCGGCCGTCTCGATTCTGAAACCTCGCTTCGCTCGGTCAATTAATATAGATTATACATTAAATTAATAGAAGAAAAAAATTAAAATTAAAATTAATTAGATATTATTCGCACTGCACACACTCGTCTTCTTTTTCAAATAACTTCAAGTCACCATAATATGGAAAGTTCAGAAACTACTGAACCGATGTTAGGAAGTCTCTTACAAATACAAGTACATAACGATTGTTTTTCTTGTGATAGAATATAGAAGCAAACCGCCAACAAAACTATAGTAATATTCCAGAGATGAAAGATTGTTTATTTGCATTGAATACGCTCCGAAGCTACTGGGACGATATCATTTTATAATAATCATATTATCTTATATTATCCCTAATGTACATTAGCTGTATTTTATTATGAAAAAGTACTACGACTAATGGAATTGAGAGGAAAATCGCCTGTAGTGGTTATTTACTCAATAATTTGCCCTCAAGTATTATAGAAAAGTCAGGCTTTAATCGGAAAATTTGAATATTTAGCAATACGAGGTGCGAACTTCCACTATCCCGTCCTGTCACACGTATTGCGTCAGCTTGACACGTTATTTTCTGCGTCGTCGCGCGACCCTATTCGGGTATACCCTATATAACCCTAAACTACACCCTATTTCAATGAGTTAAAGTTCAATTTCATTTGATCAAGGAAAGTGCACTAGTTGTAGCTTTGATTTTGGATTTTAAACTTTATTACGTTGTTTTAAGGTAGGTTTTCTATTGTACGGAAGAAGTCAAGTGTAGTGACATGCTATTTGTGCGTTTGAAGTGAAAATGATATGACTGAACATGTTGTTATTATAGGTGATGGGAAGTTGAAACCTAACTATAACGTAAAGTAGTATAAAACTATAACAATGGTGAAGTAACAAACATACAAATCAGTATTTCTCAATAGGTCCATACGTAATCAAAATCAAAAAGAATTGACGACCCGATTGGCGCAGTGGATGTGGCTATGGTCTATGGCGCCGAAGGGTGTGGGTTCGATTTCCACGAGTAGAAAATTATGATACAAACTTTGCTTAGTTTGGAACTAGATTACGTAGTGTTAAATGTCACACATTATTTATTTTATATTTTATTTTTATTTTAATAAAATGAAACAGTGTTTACGAGTTTAGTAGTCAGTAGAACACTATATCTTGTAAACAATTATTTTATGTCCAAATAACCTTTTTATTTAAAAATCTAAAGTACGTTGTTACAGAAAGTCTTTGAATGAGTTACATTTTCTCTATTCCCCCCTCCATCTTGGCTCGATGATTTCCCCTTCCACCTCATTTCTCATAAACCGATGAACTTTGACATACTTAATAATTTCAACATCTATAGTCTATGTCTATACTAATAACTAACATTATAAAGAGTAAACAGTTGTTTTTTTGTATGTAAGTATGTTTGTAATGTTCTAAAACTATTCGATTTCAAAAATTCCTATACCATAGACTAGCTATTAGTTATATAACATTATATTATGGGACTGAAGCCGCGCGGAAAAGCTAGTGATAACCTTTATCGGGTATGCATCGGTAGTGCAGTCATAGTTTGAGATCCCTACGTTGATCTTTAATGTTGTTCAAGCGTGTATAGATTAATGAGTTAAGTAAAGTAATACGGTGCAGGTAGTCTCTTGCTAGAAAAATTGTGTCATTTTAAATCACATCGTAAATTGACACTTCAATGGAAATGCATTATATACTTATTATGAAATGCAATATACATATACATGAACACAACCACAACTAAGACTTTATACTATACAAAACTTTTAGAATACTTAAAACATAGTTGACTTTCTTCTTAGCTAATTCAAATTAACGCTTAAACGACTGTACCTCAAGTTTAATGTCAGTAAGGAACTGAGGAGGAAACATATTAATTTCAACTTAAAGTCACTTCTTATTATAATCATACATTAACAAAAGATCATTAATCAACATCCCTAATAAATTCTACAATCTAAAACATGCACATAGATGATAACAATGCAAAATTATTCAAAGCAAAACCTCTTTACAATCGTATTAGAATGCGCGCCATCTAGTGGCAATACTCACACATCACTTTGACAACTCCACAAGATGGCCGCCAGACATCGCGCGCAGATTCCAATGCACGAAACTGCATTCACTACTGCACTCCACTACTCACAACACCATATAAGTACAACTAATTACACATTATCAACATAATTGCCCTTTCAATCTACGCCCACACATAACTCACAAATGACCACATCACTCACCGTCGCTATTCATATCGCTGATTTGAATTGATAATTAGTTATTTAATTACTAATTAGCATAACGGAGCTATGCCTTCAACGACAGCAGATCGTCGAATGAAAAGCTCCACCATGTTGTTACTGAATTTTATACTCCATCCCAGGCACCAGAGCCTCCAAGTTTGCCTCCTTCAAATTCGTTATGCATACAGCACCAAGGGCTGTTGAATAGCGCTCGCTTATTTATGAACAGGCAAACTTCTGGTGGTCGGACGTGGGTACGCGTCGTAGGCCCCCTGATCCCAGCGAAAATCCGACCGACAATGCATACGATCTCTGAAAAAGGGCTTTTTATGTATTCAACATCTAAATGTAGCTCATCTGCAAGTCGTATTTTGGAACTAATTAACAAGTGAGTATGGCCGCGTCTGCGCACGGCGCGCTAGACGAAAAATGTTCAATTGCGACGCGAAATCAAGTTTGAGATTTCTCTATTTACATACCGAAGATGCTTTAAAGTTCGCCAGGGCATGTTTCGTTGAAGCGTTCGCGATTGCGACTTTGCATTGGAAAGGAGCGTTCTGAAATTCCACCCCGCCCGTCCCCCCTATCACAAAGTATAATGATATCGTCGCCGGCGTTATTATGGGAGTCGTCATAAATATTTCATAGAAGAGGGCAGTAATGACCGAGTGACCGGACCTCCCGCTGGCTTCGACGGCCAATATTATCTTGATCCGTCGAAGATTGCCTTCACTTACCTGCATCACAAAAAGTCGATAAAAACAATATCCGATACAATTGAACTGCCTCGAGGCTGAGTCGGTTTAAAAATTCCCAGTCGTATTGATAGATGAATTTATTTCTTATACAGAAGTGACTTATAAAACGGAGAATTCTTGTGAAAGTTTTATATATACTTAAAACATTTATTTTATTTCAAGAAAACGTAAAGGAATGGTATCTTAAATAAAAAAGATTATCAATTTTGAAACAAATCAAGAATGAAAGCTGAACAGATGAAGTATAAAAATCAAGGGAAGAGCTTTATGTCAGACATTATTAAAAATGTATACAAGAAATATTAATGTAATCGTAATTGCCTGCAATCGCATTAGTTGCAAACATAGCAAATCTTCGTCAGTATTTCGATAGATCTTTCTCAAACCAAACACAATATGTTAATATAGAAGACCTCCTACACCTTCTAGAAAATTCCACAATTTTCTAACAAGTTCCGTAATGAGATTCAGTATTCCTTACCAGTCGGTGAGCTAATTACAACTGGATAGCCTTTGATCATCTTGCTTTGATCGGCGAGGGGCGCCCAGGAGTCGAGCGGACCTTGAAAATCTAATATTTATCAAAACACATTACGCGTTTTAATCTATGCAATGGCAAATCTTGATTTTATCAGAAAATCAATAATCCCAGTTTGCAAGGAGAAAATATATTTAAACAAAAAATCGAATCTAAATTATTTATTTCCTTTATTTTTTTATACTTTTCATTCCCTTCTTTTACTAAAAAAATTTAGAATTGATATATAAATTGTATAACTTTTTTGCAAATGTTGTGTATACCGATAATTGGTTCACAATCTGTATGTTACTTGTTTTGTATAATGTATATCATTGTGAATAATTTGTGTGCTGTTGGAATTTTTTTTCTAAATAAAAAAAGTAAAAAAAAATAATCTGTGAAAATAAATAGAGATAATCGAATATCAAAAATATATCCTCCTAGTCGCATTAGTTACATATTGTCATACAAGAGTGCTTTTTATGTCATTTATATATTTACCAAATAAAACATTCAAGTATCGAATTCTCGAACCTTCTAGAATCTACAAATTCAGTATGGCAAGTTGGCAGTGCAAGCTAATTACAGCTGGACAAGCTTTGATCAATTTACTTTGATCGGTTCCTTCGTCCCCAAGAGCCGAGCGGACGTCAACAAACTCAATTATAACATTTTATTTAACAATATTTTCATGTACATAGGTTTTATAAGACTACAAATTTGGAATGTTCTCTTAATACGTAATTTTCTATTGTAATGTATATCCTGAAAAAAATATACTTGGACTCTTTGATATCTAAGATACATGATAAGATCTAACAATTTTCTCTTAAAATTCCTTTAGTAGGACATTTTTTACCGGACTGCGACAGAAGTATTAGACTTTTTCTTGGCACGCTCTACAGCCCAAACGGCTGGACGAATTTTGATAATTGAGGTGTTGTTGGATTCAGTAGAAATGAACATCTACAACACCAAACTGTCTTAGATACCTTACCAGCTTGAAGGAAAGAGATAAGAAGAGGATTAATGATGGGACATTGGAAGAGTAAGTTTTTTGATACGCCTCTGCGATTTATGTTTTCAACTTAACTTCTCAATATGAATGAGTACGGAGAAGGATATACAAAAAAGGCTTCCTATTATTATTTTGACGACCCGATTGGGGCATTGGATGTGGCAATGGTCTGTTGCGCCGGAGGGTGTAGGTTCGATCCCCACGGGTAAATAATTATTTGATGAAAATTTCTACTATCTTGGTCTATATTCTATACTACATATTATGTATGTATTAAAAAAATATTTTATCAGTTATCTAGTTTCAATAGTACAAGCATTGCTTAGTTTGAGACTAGATGGCGATGTGTAAAATGTCTATAAATATTTTTTATTTATTTAAAAGCATATTTTTCCCGACACGTGAGAAAATTTTTTGATTGCTCGGTCGGCGCAGTGGATGCGTCAGTGTCTATTGCGCCGGAGGGTGTGGGTTCGATTCCCACGGGTAGAAAATTATGATGTGATGAACATTATAATTTTCTACTGTCTGTGTGTTAATATCTATAGTATGCATTTACAAAAAAAAGTATGTTTCCATAGTACAAGCATTGCTTAGTTTGGGACTAGATAGCGTTGTGTAAAATGTCCGAGGATATTTATTTATATTTAAATCACACGAGCGAAGTCACTCTTATAAGCTAGTACAAAATAATTTCCCACTGAAGTCCCTCGTACCTCAGTAAAAAGCTAGACGGTCCGAGCTCCTTTGACGAACAAACTTGTTACGCTCCGTATTAAAATTCAAAAACGAAACTCTGTCTCCAGTCCTGAAAACATTATTCAGGGGA